>CM065141.1:29944441-30289441 GCA_033026305.1 Cirrhinus molitorella
AGGCTGCGTGTCCACCAAGGAGTTTTTCCCTGCGGCTAGCATATTTTTTTTCCATTGTTCTGAATGGAAGCGCCGTGTTTTTAAAAACGCCCAGGAGCGTGCCGAGCGCTGAGCGTCTTTTTTCGCGCTGAGTGTTCGGGCGGTTTTTTTGAGTTCAAGAATGTTCAACTTTGAGTAAAAGGCTGCACTCATCACTGTCACGTTCTAGTCAGCTAACCAATCAGAGTGGAGAAGGGGCGGGACTACCGACCACCCCAATTGCAGAAGTTAATATTGCCTGTCTTCAAGTATTTATGTCTTTATAAGATTGAATTGCCGGACTACTATAATACTGTTATGAAAAATAATGCTTGGAGAAACGATGCCTTCATTAGCGATGCCTTTGCCATTACTTCAGCGGATGTTTTGTATCATAGCAACCACAGCGTCTCAACGGAAAAAAACGCTCTGTGCTCTCAAGTGCTCACAGCTTGGCATTTTCAGCAGAGGGCCTAGCGTTTTCAGCTGGCTAAAAATGGTGGACACGCTGCCTTACTATGCAGTTGCTAGGGTGTTGCTAGGTGATTGCTGGAGTATTCTGTGATTTTCTTGGGGTGTTCAAGCTGTTGCCAGGGTGTTGCTAGGTGATTGCTCGAGTGTTCTGTGCTTTTCTTTGGGAGTTGCTATGCAATTGCTAGAGTGTTGCTAGGTGATTGTTGTTGTGTTCTGTGCTTTTCTTGGGGTGTTGCTATGCAGTTGCTAGGTGATTGCTGGAGTGTTCTGTGCTTTTACTGGGGTGTTCAAGCAGTTGCCAGGGTGCTGTGCAGTTGCTAGAGTGTTCTGTGTGTTTCTTGGGATGTTGCTTTGCAGTTGCTAGAGTGTTTCTAGGTGGTTGTTGGAGTGTTTTTTTTTTTTTGTTTTGTTTTGTGTTTTGTTTTTCTTGGGGCATTGCTAATGCGGTTGCTGGGGTGTTGCTAGATGACTGCTTTTCTTCGGTGTTACTATGCAATGCTAGGGTGTTGCTAGGGGTTGCTAAAGAGTTCTGTGCTTTGTGGGGTGTTGCTTATGCAGTTGCTAGGTTGTTGGTAGGTGATTGCTCCAGCATTCTGTGATTTTTGGGGCGTTGCAATGCTAAGGTGTTGCTCAAGTGTCCTATGTTTTTCATGTGGCTTTGCTATGTAGTTTCTAGAGTGTTCTGTATTTAGGGGATTGCTAAAATGTTCTGTGCTTTTCTTGTGATGTTGCTATGCAGTTGCTAGGGATTTTGCTAAGTGATTGCTAGAGTGTTCTGTGTTTTTTTGGGAGGCACTGTTTTGCTTCTATGATTTCTTTGGGCTAGGTTGTTCAAGATGGTTGCTATGGGGTTTCTAGGTGGCTGCAAGAGTGTTTTGGGTGTTTCTTGGTTGCTACAATGTATGCCTGTTTCTTGGGGTGTTATGCAATTACTAGGATGTTCTAGTTGCGAGGGTATACTAGATGGTTGCTGGAGTGTTATGGGGGGTTTGGCGTGTTGCTATGTAGTTGCTAGAATGTTCTAGACCAGAGGTGTCCAACCCTGTTCCTGCAGATCTACCTTCCTGCAGAGTTCAGTTCCAAGTTCCAACCCTGATCAAAGACACCTGTCTGTAATTATCAAGTGCTTCTTCAGATCGAGATTAGTTTGTTCAGTTGCGTTTGATCAGGGTTGGAGCTGAACTCTGCAGAAAGGTAGATCTCCAAGTATCTATGTTGTTGCTAGAGTGTTGCGGGTTTTTGGAGGGTGCTGCTATACAGTTGCTAGGGTAGATAATTGTTATGGCGTTCCAAAGTGGTTGCTAGGGTATTCTGTTTTTTCTTGTCTTAAACTATAGTGTGATACCAAAATCAAATGTCAGAGCTGGGATCAATTGCATCTGTGCCAGTAAGACATGCAGCACAGCAGCTTCCTTTGCAAGTGTAAGTGGTTTGTGACAAATATCTATTGCACAAACTCTCTCTTTTTCATTGCGTAAGTAAAACATATTAGGTTTAGCCTCCAGAGCAAGATTCGACAGGCTTAGGCGCATGTGCCAGCACTGGCGCATGCAGGGCCAAACATTAGCCACGAGCGATAAGAGTCAGAGAGGTTGTTATATGTATTTATTTGATTTAGTTGTTTATTTTAAAAAAAATTACAAATCATGTGCATGCCAAATGTCTTGTGGTGATTCTTTAGCGTCATGCAGCCTATTTAATTTAGTTATGAGCTGTATTGAAGCCAAACACAGGCTGAATTCTGCAGAATAAAACTTTTTTATAGAAGAGGATAAATGAGAAAAGGAAGGAAAAAAATTCTGAGAAAAATGTAGAAGCACAACAATAAAAAGTTGTTAAAACAAGCCATTCAAAAACAAAATAATAAGCGACACATGGATTCTGAATGTGTTCGTTTTTTATTTTATTACAAGTAAAATAAATTTGTCAGTAAATAATTAATGAAATTTTCATATCTAAGCAAATCTGATGTTGAAACAAGCAGAGTATGAGAATTTGTGAGAAAAGTGTAAAAGTGTTGCTAGGCATTCCTAGGAGGTTGCTATATTGTTGCTAAGGTGTGCTGGTAGTAGCTAGGGCGTTACTAGGAGGTTGCTGTGTTGTTGCTAGGGTGTGTTCATAGTTTTTAGGACATTCCTAGGAATTTTCTGGGATGTTGCTATATTGTTGCTAGGGTGTGCTAGTAGTTGTTAGGGAAATTGCTAGGAGGCTGCTGGGGCATTGCTGTGTTGTTGCTATGGTGCGTTGGTAGTTGCTAGATTATTGCTAGGAGGTTGCTAAAGTTTGTCTTGGGCCATGAGTTTCTATGCAATCGCTAGGTTATTCTAGATGGTTTCCTGGGGTGTTGCTATGCTGTTGCTAAGGTGTTCTGGTTGTTGCAAGGGTGTTGCTATGTCATTATTAGGGAATTGATATGAAGTTGCATTACTAGGTGGTTTGCTGGGGTATTGCTATGCTGTTACTAGGGTATTTTGGTAGTTGCTAGGGTATTGCTAGGAGGTTGCTAAAGTTTGTCTTGGGCCATGACTTTCTATGCAATTGCTAAGGTATTCTAGATGGTTTAATAGGTGTGTTGCTAGGTCATTATTAGGGAATTGCTATGAAGTTGCTAAGGAATTGCTATGCTGTTGCTAGGGTATTTTGGTAGTTGCTAGGGTGTTTCTAGGTGGAGTGTTATGGGTATTTTTTTAAGACTTTGCTATGCAGTTTCTAGGGGGTTGCTAGGTGGTTGCTAGATTGCTCTGAGTGTGTCTTGGGGCATTCCTATGCAATTGCTAGGGTATTCCACATGGTTGCTAGTGCATTGGTAGGTGGTGTCCTGGGGAGTTCTGGTAGTTTTAAATTTGTTGTTTTGGGTGGTTCTTGTGGCATTGGTATGCAGTTGCCATACCATGCAGTTGCAGGGTATTATGGGAGTTTCCAGGGTGTTGTCTGGGTGTTGCTAAGTGGTTGTTAGAGTGCTGTGGGTGTTTCTCAGGCCATTACTATGCAGTTTCTGGGGTCTTCTAACTGGTTGCAAGGGTTCCTGGGGTGTCACTATGTGCTGTTGCTAGGTAATTATCTGTGTGATTTTGTCATCTATTTTATGGTCCATCAGGTGAAAATGGTGTGTTTAATCATTTACTAAATTAACAGCATACTCTCCTTAACAAGACACATGATTTGATGATTCATTCATGTTTGGAGCACAAAATACATAAACCTCAGTATGAGTAATAGTCATTTGTGATTTAGCAAACATCATTAACATAATTTGAAATGATCCCATGAAAAGCTTGAACTCATATGGAGTTGTCCTGCAGTCAAACATCAGGAACTGATATCTTTGTCTCTGTCTTGAGAATAAACCCACACACACACTTCCCATTGTCCAGACTGGAACCGCAGGATGCTCTCTTTCTGGGAATAGTGCGTCTATGTTTCGTGTCTGTTCTGATGGGAAGTTTTGGACTCTTTTCATAGACTGTGATGATGTGTGGGTCCTGATTTATAGTCCTGGTTACAGAGATCAGCATGAGTTCTCAGCATCACTGAGATAATGCATGTGGTTTGTTGTGAGCAGGACAGTCGCACTTCCTAGTCGTCAGAGATGACCCAGCAATGCGTTACCATGACGCATATCTCTTAATAACAATATATTATATCAACCTTGTTTTGTGAGTTTGATATTTACTGGTGAATGAATCTCACAAGGAAATGTAATTTTAGAGAAAATTATGAATAGTATTTAGCAGAAAGAAATAGAATAATATATCTAGGTAGCAGCAATGTTTTCAAATTGTTTCCTGGGGCGTTGCCATGCTGCTGTTGGGGTGTTTTAGATGGTTGCTAGGGCATTACTAGGTGGTTTCCTGGGCATTGCTATGGCATTGTTATGGTCTTTTAGATGATTGCCAGGACATTGCTAGGTGGTTTCTTAGGGCGTTGGTATGCCGTTGCCGGGGCTTTTTAGATTGTTGCTAGGGCATTGCTAGGTGGTTTCTAAAGGTGTTGTTATGCCGTTGCTTGGGCTTTTTAGATGGTTGCCAGGGCATTGCTAGGTGGTTTCCTAGAGCATTGTTATGCTGTTGCTGGGGTGTTTTAGGTGGTTGCCAGGGCATTGCTATGCCGTTGCTGGGGTGTCTTAGATGGTTGCTAGGGTATTGCTAGGCGGTTTCCTAGGGCATTGCTATGGCATTGCTGGGTTGCTTTAGGTGGTTGCTAGGGCATTGCTAGGTGGTTTCCTGGGCATTGCTCGAGTATCTTAGATGGTTGCTAGGGCATTGCTAGGTAGTACTTCAGGGCATTGCTATGCCGTTGCTGGGGTGTCTTAGATGGTTGCTAGGCCATTGTTGGGTGATTCTCCAGGGCATTGCTATGCCATTGCTGAGGGCACTACTAGGTGGTTTCCTAGGGCAGTGCTATGCCATTGCTGGGGTGTTTTAGATGGTTGCTAGACCATTACTAAGTGGTATTCTAGGGCTTTTAATATACTGTTGTTGGGGTCTTTTAGATGGTTGCCAGGGCATTGCTAGGTGGTTTCCCTAGGGCATTGCTATGCCGTTAATAGGGTGTCTTAGATGGTTGCTAGGCAATTGTGGTTTTCTAGAGCATTGCTATGCCATTGCTGGGGTGTTGCTAGGTGGCTAAGTATTCTAGATACTTTTTCTTTGGGTTTGTTATTTAAGAGGAAATTATAAATTATATTTTGCATAAAGAAATTTAATCATGTTTTCTACATGGTTGCCAGAGTGTAATTTTTGTAACATATTGTATGTATTTTAAAACTACATATCAGTGTACTATTTTTGTAATGCATTGCATATATTATTTAAGTAATAAAGCATTGTTCACATTACAAAAGGCTACTTAATTTTTTTCAGATCAGATGCGATCCCTCTGAACTGAAGTTCACTTCAACTTCAAGTTTGGAGTGACATTAAGGCAAGTAATTAATGATATTTCATATTTTGGGGGTGAACTATTTCGTAATATGTTTTCTGTTATATTTTTCTTAATGGTTTAAATGTTACCGCATCAAAGGGTTAAATGGACAGAACAAGGAAGCTTTCGGCTAGCAGAGAGATGGTGAGTATAATGCTCCCAAACTGAAAAGAAGAAAAAACAGACAAAGTGAGGCAAATATTTGAAGAAGACTGGCACACAGGATGGGATGGGTATTAATAGGCTTTTATATGCTTATACCTCTTTACCGCTAAAAAAAAAAGAGAAGTGTAAAGGTAGAAAGGGATTAATGGGTGACAAACCTTACCCTTAGACTCACAAAAAAAAAAAAAAAAAGATTCAGGTTCATTACTGCAGTATCAACAGATACCAGTATTGCATAATACATTTAAAAGGCCAGTGTTTATTCGTATATTTACCAAGGACTGACAGAAAAGGTTTTTAAATGCTTCAACTGCTGAAATCTTTTAAATTGGTTTAAGGACAGCAGAAAAAAAAACGCTAAATGCAAATAATACAATGCAATTACATAGTGATTATAAAGAAACATGTATTGTAGAACTTAACTGAAGTTAAAACGCTTCCCACATGTATTTGTTGTTAAAGAAATACTTCACTTACAACTTATTCACCCTCAGGCCATACAAGATGTGAATGAGTTTGTTTGTTCATCGGATTTTTAGAAATGTAACATTGCATCACTTGCTCACCAATGGATGTGAATGAGAGTCCAGAATGAGAGTCCAAATAGCTGATAAAAACATCACAATAATCCACAAGTAATCCACACCACTCCAATGCATCAATTAACATCTCGTGACGTGAAAAGCTGCATGTTTGTAAGAAACAAATCCATCATTAAGATGTTTTTAACATCAACAGTTGCTTCCAGATAAAATACTAGTACATAATCTATAATAAAGCTTTGTCCAGTAAAAAAAGTCATCTGGTCTGAATCAGGAGAGAAATCTGCACAGAATAAACACTGTTTACAAGCCAAAGGAGTTCAGAACAGCTCTAAACAAATACGTGGGTAGATTTTGATGACAGCAGAGGATGGACTTTTTCCTCACTGGAGGAAGCGTCATTATGGACTTTGTCCAGACAGTTTAAAGTTAAAAGTAATGGAATTGTTTCTTACCAACACACAGCGTTTTGCTTCCCAAGACATTAATTGATGGACTGGAATGTGGATTATTTGTAGTTTATTGTGATGTTTTTATCTGCTGTTTGGACTCTCATTCTGACGGCACCCATTCACATCCATTGGTGAGCAACTGATGCAATGTTAAACTTCTCCAAATCTGATGAAGAAACAAACTCATTTACATCTTGGATGACCTTAAGGTAATGACATTTTCGGCAAATTTGTGAACCATTCCTTTCCAGGAAATCATGTTCATTTTTAAGGAGTTTTTCAAAATTCTGGTACTGTGTTGGGTCACTCGTCCAAAGTGATATCTGTTCTGAAACAAAACCAGCTGCGAAGCACAAATCTGGAGAACTGCTGCCCATCCAGTGCCATTAGCTGAATAAAGTGAGACAGTTAGAGGCAGCAAATGATCTATGAAGTAAATGCAGCTCAGAGGAATCAGTTGCCCACCATATCTTGGCCAGCATATATTGTGCACAGACAATTACCACTCACAGTTCTTTAGACAAGAAACAAATCTCAAATCTGTTCATGCAATTTAACTACATGATCAAACCACTCAAATGCAAACTTGTTGCATTTTGAATGCTTTTCATTTTGTCTTAGTTCAGATGAATGAACACTTCATTGCTTAAAGCGTCCAAAGTCTTATTTCACATCGTCTTGATAAAATTGAACAATTGCGTATAAATAAACTCAACACTCGTAACAGACTAGAAAGAATGTGGAGTTTTAGGACACCAATAACAAATCAGCCTGAGTTTATAACTGCTTAGAAGTTCTGCCTATTAGATCCCTTTGTCAAAGACCAAAATGTGCTTCATGTGGTAAAGTGTGTGTGATTGATTTACTGATCAAAAATCCTGTTTTCACTTTTCTAGAACATTTTGTTTCGTCTTCGTCTGAGACAGCGACGGCTCTTTTCAACAATATTTAATACAGGATTCCCACTATTTGTATTTTGTTATGCTCAGCTCTAAACTATTTAATTGGCTGGATTTTGCTCTTTTGTTCAGGAAAACTTCCTTACAAGTCATAATGAGTGAGTTGAGTTGGTTATTTTAAATGAATTGTTCAAATGATTGACAAATTGGTCTGAATGACTCATTGATGAATCATATTTAATTTAAAGGGAATAGATTTTTTTTTAAGTGCTTAGTCGTCGCAAAACTAGTTTCAGTGTGTTTACAGGTGTGATACATTTTATATATTGTTTAAATAATATATATTTGTTTGTTTTGTTTAGTTTTTTGCATAATAATTGGCTTATAGTTTTTGTTGATTTAACAGTAGTGAGAATTGAAAAGAAAATAAGCTTGTAATGAAGTTACCAGTAGTTGATTAATTTTATGTGACAAATTTTGTAAATTTTGTGTGTTTTTGTTGTCTTTCACAATGATGAGAAATGAAAAGAAAATGTGCTTAATTGTCATGAACATTACACTACCAGTCAAAAGTTTTTGAACAGTAGGATTTGTAATGTTTTTTAAAAAGTCTCTTCTGCTCACCAAAGCCTGCAATTATTTCCAGAGTACAGCAAAAACAGTAAAATGTTGAAATAGTTTTACCATTTAAAACTGTTTTATTTAAATATATTTTAAAATGTAATTTATTCCTGTGATCGATGCAAAATATTCAGCATCATTACTCCAGTCTTCAGTGTCACATGATCCTTCAGAAATTATTCTAATATTCTGATTTGCTGTTCAAGAAACATTTATTATTATTATTATTATTATTATTATTATTATTATTATTATCAATATTTAAAACAGCTGAGTACTTCTTTTTCAGGATTCCTTAACTAGAAAGATGCAAAGATCAGCATTTATCTGAAGTAAAAAACTTTTGTAACATTATACACTATACCACATGGAGTCTGTATCATTTTTTATTTATTTATTTATTTATTTTTGGTAAAGAAACTATAGAAATTAATACTTTTGTTTGCTGGATGCTTTAAATTAATTAAAAGTGATGATAAAGACATTTCAAATGTCACAAAAGATTTAATTTTATTTTATTTTATTTTATTTAAATGTTCTGTTTTTTTGAACTTTCTATTCATCAAAGAAACCTGAAAAAAAAAATCTACTTGGCTGTTTTCAACATAATAAAAATAATACATGTGTTTTGAGCAGCAAATAAGAATATTAAAATGATTTCTAAAGAGTCATGTGACTGGAGTAATGATGCTAAAAATCCAGCTTTGAAATCACAGGAATAAATGAAAGCAGTTACTTTAAATAGTAAAAATATTTCATAATTTGACTGTTTTTGCTGTACTTTGGATCAAATAAATGCAGGCCTAGTGAGCAGGAGAAACTTAAAAAATATATTTAAAAAAAACACTTAAAATCTTACTGTTCAAAAACGTTTGACTGCTAGTGTCTGCCAATTATTATTATTATTATTTTTTTTTTATTAAAATAGTTTATTTCTATACATATACCCTTTTTATTCATTGTAATTTATTTCAAAATAAAACGATGACCCGAGACAGGAGTACAGCGTGAGAATATTTATGTCCTGTTCTGTACTATATGGGAATGTGTCAAGGCTGATCTTCACAAAAAGCAGACTTTAGGAGGGGTGTTTACTCTAGGGTCCGAGTGGGTGGGCGGAGGATTTGTCTGTACGTAGCTACTCTAAACTATAGGACTGATTGAGCTGATGAACACCGGTGGGTTTGCCTCCCCGCTCGTTACGCAGCGTGACTGAAATCTGAGGCGGGTTTAAAAGCCTCCGAGCAGAGCCACAAACAGTCGAAGGGAGAAATTTGGAGGTCTAGGTTGCACAGGCATTAGATATTAATAATTATAAATCGACAGTTACTTGTTTGGAGACGCGTTTTGGCCAAATGTCTGCTGTGGCAAGGACAGAATGGAGATTCATGATTTAAACCTTGTGAGATTTAAATCGCCAGGCTTTTGGTTACTAATGCAGATATTTAACCACTAGGTTTCAGCATCTCCAGCTCGTAGCGGAGCAGCGCGCAACGGGACACCGGCGTTTCCATTTACGCGCGTCGTTTGCGCGCATTTGAACGCGTTAGACTGTTGTTGTTTTTGGCGAATCTGACAATGGGACTTCTGAGCAACACGTCGCACCCGGTCAACTCCACCGACCCGTTCGGACGTGACGAGGAAGTGGCTAAAATAGAGATCGCGGTCCTCAGCGTCACCTTCGTGGTCGCCGTGATCGGGAACTGCAGCGTCCTGGTGGCCATTCACAACACCAAGAAGAAAACCTCCCGCATGCATCTGTTCATCAAACACCTGAGCCTGGCCGACTTAGTGGTCGCGTTTTTCCAAGTCCTGCCGCAGCTGTGCTGGGAAATCACTTTCCGTTTCTACGGTCCGGACTTTCTGTGCAGGATCGTCAAGCACCTGCAGGTGATGGGCATGTTCGCGTCCACTTACATGATGGTTATGATGACTCTAGATCGCTACATCGCCATCTGCCACCCTCTTAAGACTCTCCAGCAGTCCACCCGGAGGTCCCACATCATGATCGTGGGCACGTGGATCAGCAGTTTGCTCCTCAGCACCCCTCAGTACTTCATCTTCTCCCTGAGTGAGATCCAGAACGGCTCCGAGGTTTACGACTGCTGGGGTCACTTCATCCAGCCCTGGGGAGTCCGCGCCTACATCACCTGGATCACAGCTGGGATTTTCCTCATCCCCGTGGTCATATTAATGACCTGTTACGGATTCATATGCCACAGCATCAGGATGAACATCAGATATAAGACCAAGAAGACGCCGACGGACGGCGCGCACAAGAACGGGCTGATCGGGAAGAGCTCGGTGAGCAGCGTGACCACGATCTCCAGGGCGAAGTTACGCACCGTCAAGATGACTTTCGTCATTGTTCTCGCCTATGTCATCTGCTGGGCGCCGTTTTTCACCGTGCAGATGTGGTCGGTGTGGGATAAGAACTTCAGCTGGGATGGTGAGTGAAAATGTGACACGTGCAGCGATAGCCAAAAATACACTGTATGGGTCAAAATTATTCATTTTTCTTTGATTTATGTTCCATAAAGAGATTTAGTAAATTTCCTACCGTAAATGTATCAAAACGTATTTTTAAATTAGTGATATGCATTGCATATATATGATATTGCAAATACTATGATAAAGTGATTATTATAAAAAATGCATCCTTGACTAGTTTTGTAGGCTAGTCTAGGGTCACAAATATAATATTAAATTACAATTCAATATTTCATACATATTTATATTTTAAGTATTAATGCTCATCCTGCATGTTTAATGCTTAAAATATAAATATGCATTGACATGAAAAATATTTTTTTTAACTCTTTGAACTTTATTTAACTTCCATATTTAATTATATAATTAACATAAATCATGTTTACATAATGACTAACAGCTTAATGTACATTTAAAGAGTTAAAACTGTAATCTTATATTAGGTTCATATCATTTAAGCATTTAATTATATCATTAACGAAAATTACTATGCTGTATAATATTGATCAATGGACATTCGGAAAATTAAAAATGTACATTTTATTGATATATTTCACGCATATTTATATTTGAAGCATTAAATAGACCTGATAACACTTGATAACAAATTAAATATACCACCAACAAAATTGTGTTGTTTAATTCATAAAAGATTAATGTATATTCAAAATGCTGTTAAAATGTAATGTGCATTTCATTAATGTAGTCCATACATATTTAAATAAGTGTTAAGAATGTTGAGCAACAACATTGTATAATAACTTGTATAATTAATTGTATAATAACAAAGCCAGTCTTATGGGAATATTTGTAGCAATAGCCAAAAATACATTGTATTAGGATATTAAGTAAAGATCATGTTGCATGAAGATATTTTGTAAACATAAATTTTGATTAGTAATATGCATTGCTAAGAACTTCATTTTGACAATTTTAAAGGTGATTTTCTCAATATTTAGATTTTTTTGCACCCTCAGATTACAGATTTTCAAATAGTTTTATCTCCGCAAAAAACATTTATTCAGCTTTCAGATGGTGTATATGAATGGTGCAGGCTCATTATATAATAAATGTGCTGTTTCTACCTGATCTGACTCTGAAAATACTTTAATTTGTGAAATTCAGTTAAATGTGTTTACTTTTTTAAGTGTATAGACCGTATTGTATTGTATGACACCAGGATGCCCAGGATGTTTCTAGGGCACTGTTAAAAGCACAGCAGCTTAGTGAAGTTTACATTTAAAACAGAACAAATGGCTGCTGATGGAAAGAAGTGCTAACGTGTTAAATATAGTCTCTCTGATATGCTTATAAAGATTGTTTGAGAAATGAAGTCATGAGACCAGAATAGTGTGTCTAAACAGAACAGCTGCAGATTTATGATGTGCAAATCTGCCATTAAAATTCCACTTGAACATATGGGGTGTTTAGTTAACCTAATTTCACCTCATTTGCACATAGTAGTCACAAGATAAATGACTTAATCGAAACGATTTAATTATTAGTCTAGTCATATTATTTGCCGCTAATATCTGGCAACACAATAGACTTAATAGACCTTTTTTAGAATGACTTAAAAGCTAAATAAATGTAAAAATCTTTTAGATATCTTTTATACA
Source organism: Cirrhinus molitorella (assembly GCA_033026305.1). Lineage (NCBI taxonomy): Eukaryota > Metazoa > Chordata > Actinopteri > Cypriniformes > Cyprinidae > Cirrhinus > Cirrhinus molitorella. The sequence continues at coordinate 29,956,645 of CM065141.1, forward strand.
CTTTATATCTCTCATGTTTTATTGTTGATTTTATCTGCATAAATAAATATGGAGATATATTCGCCACTTTTCGCTGGAAAAAAGACTAAAATAATTGTTTTTGTAAAACATATTTTTTTGTTCCTGGATGCTGATTGGCTGATACAGTGCTGCTACATTCTGATGACACATGCTCTAAGCTTTTGCTTGGCAAACTAGAAAATAAATTATTAGCTAAGTCATATTTATTTATGCTAATATCTGGCAGCACAGTATACATAATACCTGGTTAAAAGTGACTAAATAGTAACTAAATGGAAAAAGAAAATGTTATGTCTTTTATACATTTTAAATCTATATTTTATATTGATCATTTACTTTTATAAATACATCTTGATGAAAAAATTACACAACGTAATATAATTATTTTTATAAAACACATAGTTGCGGTTCTGGATGCTGAGTGGCTGATACAAGTCAAGTCAAGTTTATTTGTATAGCGCTTTTCACGAAACAAATCGTTTCAAAGCAGCTTAACAGCAAATTAAAGTTTGTACAATAATTAAGGTTTGTTAAATTAAAGTTTCTACAATAATTAAAGTTTGTACAATTTGTATAATGTTAACATTAATGATTATATGTTGCAATCAAATCACTGTAGTAAAATTGATACAGTGACTCTAGATTTTGATTGGATGACACATTTTAAGTTGTTGATAAAATGTTACATTCTACTTTGTTAACTACCATTGCTATATTGCTTTGCGTACTTAAGAAAACTAAGAATTAAGAATTCTTAGTTTATTATATTTTATATCAGTTATATAGGCTGTTTATTTTTACTAATATCTGGCAACACAGTAGTCATAACACTTAAAGATGACTAAAATCTAACTTTTTAAAATTTTTGTTAAAGTTGTCTCTATAGCCGTCTCTATATCTATATCTATCTTCTTATTGTTTATAAAATATAAACATAGTTCCGGTTCTGGATGCTGATTGGTCGATACAGTGATTCTAGATTCTGATGAAATGACGCATTTTTTAAGCTGTTAATAAAATGTTACATTCTACTGTATATTAACTACCATTGCTATTTTGCTTTGCAAACTTAAAAAAATAAATAGTAGTTTATTATATGCATAATGTACGTTTATTTTACTAATATCTGGCAACACAATAGACATAACACCCAGTTAATGATCACTAAAACCTAACCAAATTATCTCTATAGCTCTATAGCTGTCTCTATATCTATAAACTATATCTTCTTATTGCTTATAAACTATAAACATGTTGTTCCGGTCCTGGGTGCTGATTGGCCGATACAGTGACTGCAGATTCTGATTGGATGATGCATGTTCTAAGCTGTTGATAAAATGTTACATTCTATATTAATCACAGTTGCTATGCTGCTTGGCAAAGAATTAATTCTGGTGAGTGCATTTCAAGCATTTACAGCTATTGTCCATGTGTTTGCGTCTAGATTCAGAGAACACTGCTGTCACTCTGTCTGCGCTGCTGGCCAGTCTGAACAGCTGCTGTAACCCGTGGATCTACATGGTTTTCAGCGGACACCTCCTGCAGGATTTCGCCCACTGCTTCCCCTGCTGCCACAAGATCCAGCAGAGTTTCCGTAAGGAGGATTCGGACAGCAGTTTACGGAGAACCACGCTGCTCACCAAAATCGCCAACCGCAGCCCCACATGCAGCACAGGCACCTGGAAAGAGTTTGATCATTCGCCCAAATCCAGCAGGTCGGCTCCGGCCGAGACATGACACAGGCAGCCCCTGGGAATGTGACTTTATTGATAGCACTTTGGTGAGACTCTCACAGCGGGGTTATAAAACTCAAAGCTTTGGATGCTGATTGAGCTCCAGATGAGATGAAACACACTATGATTGCTCAGGAGACGCAAAGGAGTTTATTTAAAACTAAAATCAGACTCAAATGAACCGCTTGTTATCATTCAATAAGAGTCTAGAGATGAGAAATGAACGTGCAAAGCGAAGCTCAGATCATCTGATGAGAAATGATTGAGTACATATGGAGATCTCTGACTTTGTCAACACATGTTGAGACATTGTTGAGATCTCTACTGAAACTTTGGAGCTCAGAGGTTCAATCTTCTTGCTGAGGAATAGATATTTTTAATAAAATTATGTTAATAAAAGTTATACGGACATATACAGTACTGGTTAGATGTTTGGAATAATTAAGACTTTTTATTATTTAAAAAAAATGCAAAGCTGCATCTATTTGATAAAAAAATACAGTAAAGGCTGTAATACTGTGAAATATTATTACAATTCAATATATTCAATACAATTTAATATATTCAATATATGCTGAATTTTCTGCATCATTACTGCAGTCTTTAGTGTCATATGATCTTTTTCTTGAAATTCCGTGTTTATATCTCACAATTCTGACTCTTTTCTCAGAATTCTGCGTTTATATCCTGGAATTGTTTTTTTTTTTTTTTTCAGAATTCCGACTTTTTTCCTGAAATTCCGTTTTTATACCTCAAAATTCTGACTCTTTTTCTCAGAATTCTGTGTTTATATCCTGGAATTGTTATTTTTTTGTTTTTGTTTGTTTGTTTGTTTGTTTTTTTAGAATTCCGACTTTTTTTCCTGGAATTCCGTTTTTATATCTCACAATTCTGACTTTTTTTTTCTCAGAATTCTGCGTTTATATCCTGTAATTGTTTTTTGTTATTGTTTGTTTTTTTCAGAATTCTGACTTTTTTCCTGGAATTCCATTTTTATATCTCACAATTCCCCAGAATTCCAACTTTTTTCTTGAAATTCCTTGTTTATATCTCACAATTCTGACTCTTTTTCTCAGAATTCTGAGGCTATATCCTGGAATTGTTATTTTTTTGTTTTTGTTTGTTTGTTTGTTTGTTTTTTTAGAATTCCGACTTTTTTTCCTGGAATTCCGTTTTTATATCTCACAATTCTGACTTTTTTTTTCTCAGAATTCTGCGTTTATATCCTGTAATTGTTTTTTGTTATTGTTTGTTTTTTTCAGAATTCTGACTTTTTTCCTGGAATTCCATTTTTATATCTCACAATTCCCCAGAATTCCAACTTTTTTTCTTGAAATTCCTTGTTTATATCTCACAATTCTGACTCTTTTTCTCAGAATTCTGAGGCTATATCCTGGAATTTTTTTTATTATTATTATTTTTTTTTTTTTTTTTCTCTCAGAATTCTGACACTTTTTCTTGAAATTCCACATTTATGTCTTACAATTATGACTCTTCCTCTCAGAATTCTGAGTTTATATCTCACAATTCTCAGTTTACATCTTGGATTTCTGATTTTTTTTTTTATTCTAAATTCTTACTCCTGTTTTTTTGGTGTCACATAATCCTTCAGAAATCATTCTAATACGCTGATTTGCTGCTCAAGAAACATTTCTGATTTCATTGTTTTTAACCAAAGTCTATACTTTTATTCAGCAAAGATGCATTAAATTGATCAAAAGTAAAGTTTTTTTTTTTTTTTTTTTTTTAAATATTTGATAAATAAATGCTGTTCTTTTGAACTTTTTAAAAACTATTTTTTTTTAAATATGAAGCCGCACAACTGTTTTAACATTGATCATAATTAGAAATGTTTCTTGGTCAGCAAATCCAACATGTTAGAGTGATTTCTGAAGAATCGTGTGACACTGAAGACTGGAGTAATAATGCTGAAAATTCAGCTTTAATCACAAGAATAAACTACATTTTAATATATATCCACATAGAAAACAGCTATTTTTAAATTGTAATAATATTTTACAATTTTACTGTATTTTTGAACAAGTAAATGTGGCCACATTTACTTGACACGTCTTTCAAAAACAAAGAAAAAAAAAAATTCTGAAAATTGTATTATATAGAAACATTATACAAAATGCACTTTTGTTGTTATACTGCGAATATATTAATGTCGTTGCACGTCATGCTTCAAAATCTCTGTTCCCGTATTGCTCATATAGATCAGTTGGTCCATTAGGAAACAGTGGGAACATGGAAAACGCCGTAAATCTCTTTAGGGACTGTGGCACAATGAGTCCAGCGAGGCATTTCCTGCGATAAGCGTCTACTTGAGCCCGGCGCTGGATTTATTTTGGCCCAGGCGACGCGGCCCTCGCGCCAAAGTAAACCAGACACCTGCTGCCAGGGACAAAGCCGAGAGCGAGCTGATCGCTGTAAGCAAAATATATCAGTTTCCAGACAATTAATGAATGTTGCACTAAATAAAACATAGGAAACGCTCTGCTTCATGAAATATTAGCCTCACTTTTGGTGTAATTGAATGTTCTCACATGGCCAAGCATGTCTTTACTGGTCATTTGTCAGGTTTGGACTCTTTTCAGGTGTTTTAATGTAAATATACTGGGAAATTCTAGCTTCGGTTGTTTACTGAGAAATATACTGAGAGATTATAACAGTTAAGGCTGTTTATGTATATATTAAAGTCATAAGTAAATGCACAAAATGTAACAAAATATCTTTATAATATCAAATGGTCTATATTTGTTTGTATGTGTTAAGGTCTTTTTAAAGACAATACTGAAATGTTCAGCTATGAAAGCTTGTTTTTGCCATGGAATAATAAACAACAGGTAATTCTGTCTTTTTATCTCACGGTTGACATTTTCCTTCATATAAACTCGCAATTCAGATTTTGTTTTATCGCAATTCTGTTGATATCTCGCAGTTTAGGTTTTTAGAGTTTATATATCACAGTTCAGACTTTTTTCTCTGAATTCTGCATTTATATCTCACAATTATGACATTATTCCTCAGAATTTTAAGATTAAATCTCACAATTCTCCCTTTTTCCTCACAGTTCAGATTTTATATCCTGGATTTTTTTTTTTTTTTTGTCCTCTGAATTCTTACTTTTCGTTAATTAAATTCTGCATTTATATCTTACAATTCTCACCTTTTCCTCACAATTCTGAGTTTTAAGCCTGGAATTCTTTTCTCTGAATTCTGACTTTTTTCTGAATTCTGTATTTATATTTCATAATTATGACTTTATTCCTCAGAATTTTTAGTTTACATCTCATAATTCTCACTTTTCCCTCACAATTGTGACTTTATATCCCGGAATTCAGTTTTTTCCCCTTCTGAATTACGACTTGATTTTTTTTCTCTGAAATTCTGTTTTTATATCCACAAATTTTTTTCTCGGAATTCTGTCGTTTTTTCCTGAGATTCAGCTTTTATATCTCACAATTATGATTTTATTCCTCAGAATTTTGGGTTTACATCTCATTAGTCTCACTTTTCTTACAATCATCAGTTTATATTCTAGAATTCTGTTTCACCCCCTCAGAATTCTAACTTTTTCTCTGAAATTCCTCATTTACATCCACATTTTTCTATTTTATATTCTTTTTTTTTTTCTTTTTTTTTGGAATTCTGTCTCTTTTTTTCTCTTAGAATTCTCTGGGAATTTATATCTTACAATTCTGACTCTTTTTGATCATAATTCTGAGTTTAAATCTCACAAATTTCACAATTCAGAATTTATTTGCTGGAATTCAGTTTTTTTTTTTTTTTTTTTTTTTTTTTTGCAGAATTACAAGAAAAAAATCAGAATTTTACGATTTCACCTTAAAGTCAGAATTGTGAGATAAAAAGTCCCAATACCTTATTATTTCTTTCATCCCGTGGCAGAAACGTGCTTCCAAGCTCAGCATTGTTCACTGCCAACTTTAAATGTGTTGCACCTCTCACAAATGTTTCAGTGTATCCATGCGCCAAATCCAATAAATCAAACCTTCAAGAAATATTAGTTCTGGATCTGTGGTGACAAATGTGTTTTTAGCAACCGAGCCGTTTCTAACACCATCTGCCCTTCAAATCCAATTTTACACCACATATACGACTGCAAGTTAAACGTTTTATTAGCTTTTTCATATTGTTTAGAATAACTACAAGTAGCCTGACTGAAATGCTTTGGGGAAGCAACTAACCAGCTGGCTCACTGATAGATTTTGTTTCTAAATTTGGTAGTTTAGAGAAAGATCGAGTGGTGTTCCATTAGCAGCATCAAGCAAAAAGTGGGCTAATGAGTGTTTTTTTTTTTTTTTTTTTTTCTCTGCACTTTATCACAAAATGTGCAAAATGCAACAGCAGATACATTATCACCAGTTGCACAATGCAAATTGCCTAGTAGGATTCTTTCCAAAACATCCCATAATAGCTTGAGAGTTTCCTGTTTGTTTCCTGTTTGAGGACACACGTCCTCTCCTGCATTAACCGACCTTCTCCTCTCCAGTCCGTGAGTCCAGAGACGAAACAGCTGTGGTTTGTATACGTGTGTGTGTGTGTGTGTGTGTGTGTGTGTGTGTGTGTGTGTGTGTGTGTGTGCACGTGCGTTAGAGAGTGAGTAAGAGAGAGACTCTTACAGTCTCCAAAGTTTCTCACATCAGACTTGCCTGTTTATTAACATTCTCTCTTGCCACTTTTGACCTTAATGTTGACTCTTTTTTTTCCCCAGAATTCTAATTTATATCTCACAATTCTGACTCTTTTTCTCAGAATTTTGAGTTTAAATCTCACAAGTTTCACTTTTCTCACAATTATCAGTTTAAATCTTGGAATTATGTCTCCCCCTTCGGAATTCTGTCTTTTTTTCCTGAGATTCTGTTTTTCCTGAGCTTCTCTCTCTTTTTATTTTATTTATTTATTTTTTTTAATTCCTCATTTATATCTCACAATTCTGACTTTTTTTCTCTTAATTCTGAAATTAAATCTTACAATTCTCAACTTTTCCTCACAATTCTGAGTTTATATCCTGGAATTCTTTCCTCTGAATTCAATTTTTTTTTTTTTCCTGAATTCTGCATTTATATGTTTTTTTGTTTGTTTGTTTGTTTGTTTTTTTCGAATTTTGAGTTTAAATTGAGTTCAAATCTTACAATTCTTACCTTTTTCTCACAATTCTGAGTTTATATCCTGGAATTCTTTCCTCTGAATTATTTTTATTATTTTTTTTTCCTGAATTCTGTATTTGTAGCTCACAATTGTTCTCTCTTTCTCTCTCTCTCTCTCTTCTGTCTTTTGAGTTTAAATTGAGTTTATATCTCACAATTATCAGTTTATATCCTGGAATTATGTTTTCCCCCTCGGAATTCTGCCTTTTTTTCTGAAATTCTGCGTTTATATCTGCAATTTTTTTTTTTTTTTTTGTCTTTTTTTCCCTGAGATTCCATTTATACATCTCACAATGTATGACTCTTTTTCTTTTTTTTTTTATTCCTCATTTATATCTCACAATTATGTTTTTTTTTTTTGTTTTTTTTTCCTCGAATTTTGAGTTTAAATTGAGTTTGTATCCTGAGTTTATATCTCACAATTATTAGTTTATATCCTGGAATTCTGTTTTCCCCCTTGGAATTTTCTTTATTTTCTGAAATTATGTGTTTATATCCGCAATTTTTTCTTGGAATTCTGTCTTTTCTTCCTGAGATTCCGTTTATACATCTCTCCTGCATTAACCAACCTTCTCCTCTCCAGTCTGTGAGTCCAGAGACGAAACAGCTGCGGTTTGTATACATGTGTGTGTGTGTGTGTGTGTGTGTGTGTGTGTGTGTGGGTGGGTGGGTGCGTGTGTGCGTGCGTTAGAGAGTGAGTAAGAGAGAGACTCTTACAGTCTCCAAAGTTTCTCACATCAGACTTGCATGTTTATTAACATTCTCTTTTGCCACTTTTGACCTTAATGTATTCCAGACGCAGTGGTGGACCAGGAAAACCAACGGAACAAATTATGTTGGATTGTGCTGCATGTAAATCACACGTTTTTTTGTTTCTGAGGGATGTTATGATGTTAAAGAGATGTGATGTGAAAAGCAAGAACACATTGTGTTTTCGTAATCGCTTCCATGAAATTCTCTGTCCTGAAAAATAAAAACAGCCCTAAAACAGCCAGGTTTGGTGGTCTTAGCTGGTTTAAACTGGTTTCTTCTGTTTTGCACAGCCAGCATAAATTCTAGTCCCCATTGCAGGTTATTTTGTCCAGTGTTATTTTAATATTATTTTTATACTATTATAATATGTTTTATGATTTTAAGTTTTAGAATTGTAACATTTTAGCAGTCTTATTGTTTGTTTTTATAATTTTTAATAGTGTTTATTGCTTAAAATATTTAGATTTAGCTATAATTTATTTTGACATTAGTTTGTTTTAGTCATTTTAGTACTTCAACTTATTTTGTTTTAGTTAGCGTCCAAGATATCCTTTATAGTTTTCATTTAAGTTAATGGTTTAGTTTTACTTTATTTAGAAATAGCTTTTATTTTTGTTTTTTGTTTTATTTTTTTTAAGTTTTATCATTGTAACATTTTAGCAGTTTTATTGTGTGCTTTTATTATTTTTAAGTGTTTTTTTTATTATTAAAATATTTCTATTTAGTTAAAATTTATTTTGATTTTAGTTTTAGTAATTTTAGTACTTCAACTTATTTTATTTTAGTTAGCCTCCAAGATAACCTTTCTAGTTTTCATTTAAGTTATTATTTGTTTAATTTTATTTAGAAATAGCTTTTATTTTTTCAGTTTAAATTTTGTAAAGTTTTGTAATTGTAACATTTTAGCAGTTTTATTGTGTGCTTTCATCATTTTTAACATCGTTTGATTAAAATATTTCTATTTAGCTTTAATTTATTTTGATTTCATTTTTAGTTTTAGTCATTTTAGTACTTCAACTTATTTTATTTCAGTTAGCCTCCAAGATATCCTTTCTAGTTTTCAAGTTAATACTTTAATTTTATTTAGTAATAGCTTTTATTTTTGTTTTATAATTTAATTTGTTTTATAATTGTAACATGTTAGCAGTTGTATTGTGTGCTTTTATCGTGTTTAACAGTGTTTTTGTGGATTAAAATATTTCTATTTAGCTTAAATTTATATTGATTTCAGTTTTAGTTTTAGTAATTTTAGTACTTAAACTTATTTTATTTTAGTTAGCCTCCAAGATAACCTTTCTAAGTTTTTATTCAAGTAATATTATAGTTTTAGTTTATTTTATTTTATGTTTAAGTTTTATAATTGTAACATTTTAGCAGTTTTATTGTGTGCTTTTACCATTTTTAACAGTGTTTGTTGATTAAAATATTTCTATTTAGTAATTTTACTACTTCAACATTAACATATTTCAGTTAGTTGCCAAAGCAATGTTTCTAATTTTCTTAAAAATGGAAGTTTTTAATCTAAATTTTTTATTAATTTAGTTAATGATAACACCATTGATTCTGTCTAGTTACTTTATTTCTATACGCTGTTTACTGCCAGTTTTATCCTTAAATCTGACAATCGTTAGCTTCTTTTTTGGCACTTTTATAATCCATGGACCCTTTCCACTGTATAAAAGGTTCTTTAAATGATTAAAACGCTCTTTACACTAAGAAAAAAAAATGGTTATTTTAGTAAATCTTCACTAAACATTTCTTTGAGAAACCAAAAATTGTTCTTTCATGGCAGTGCAGTGATTTGATGCCAATAGCTTGGAAAACTTTGGCAAATCCAGTCATTTGTTTTTCCTCAAAAGTGCTTATTGTATCAGCCTCATACCAGGCGGTCTGATAACAAAACCTGTCAGACGCTGAGTAAACCCAGTCAGATTAGAGCTTGCCAAATCACAAAACCACTTTCCAGTTTTACTTTTCAGTCTGAAACTAACCCTTAACCCATTTGAAAGCATCAATCCTGACCAGTGGAAAGCAGCAAGCTGCCTGTGGCCAGTTTAATCTGTTTCTTTCTTTCAGCAGGGTTATTTACAAGTTCGCTGGGGTTGTCAAACAAGGTTTCAAAGCAAACCAGAGTCCGACTAATATTTCCTGAGTGTCCTACAGCTATAATTTCTCATGTATCTGATGTCATGAAACTTCACGTAGGTCTGATTTCTGATTCCAGCTGAAGAAAGCCCGCAGTGCTTTTCCAATGAGAAACGGCCTTTCGTTCCAAGAGCCAAAGTTGAGGCAAAGAAGTTAGCATGAAACAGAAAGATGAGAGGAATTTTTAATAGGAAAAGACCCTGATCTGCCACAGGAAGTGAACGCAGAGGTTATCTTACACCGAGGTTCTGCCTCAGGTTTGGTTTTACTCCTAAAGAGTGCTTAGAGCGCATTTCAGAGGCTTATTGCCTCCATGTTTATATTAGTGCAAAATCTAGTGCGTGAAATTATTAAATAACAGCAGAGTGAGCAAGTTTTTGATTATGGTAAAATTAAATTTATTTTAAAGTACCACATTTCAGCTAGAAAATCCTCGGTCTTTCTGTTTTCTGACAGCTTCATGTGGCCATAAAATGTCATTTTAACGTGGCTTCAAGCCGCTAAATGTGCTGTTTACACTGGAATAAATACAAAACTAGAGCCAAACTAAAACTGAAGTGAAAAATGAATAATAAAATTCAATAAATCCTTAATTAATATGAATATTTTAATGAAAATTACTCTCCACGTAGTACTTAATACAAATCTAGTGCATGAAATTATTAAATAACAGCAGAGTGAGCAAGTTCTTGATTATGGTCAAATTAATTTTATTTTAGTTACAAAAAGTGCCAGGTTTCAGCTATCATATTTTGTTAGGGTGGTTACACAAAAATGTTATTTTATCCTTGCTTCTAGAAAACCCACAGTATTTCTGCTCTCTAGCAGCTTTATGTGACCCTAGCATCATTAAAGTTTCACCGCGACCACGTAAAGACGGTAAATGTGCTGTTTACATGGAATAATCGTAACATGAGTTTACCTAATGGTACGAACCCAGAGTATCCACTGGTTCAGTAATAAAACGAGCATCTTCCATACAAAACTTGTGGTTGCATTTTGGGGCAAAGCACACACACAAAATAAGCATTGTCGAATAAAAATAATAAATAAGTATAAAATACGGGGAATTAGTAATTAGTTATTCTACAAGTATCCTGTACTACAAATTATACAAATATGATAAAATACTATAAATTGGTCAACTGTTCGGCGTGATGCCGTTTAATGTCTCCGACAGCATCTGTAGTCCCATTTAGCAACTTATTAGCAACCATCTTTTTAAAGGAACGTAACAGTTTAAAAATATCACAAGCGTGGTGTGTTTTATGTCGTATAATGAAATGTGAATGCATCTTGAGCTTGTGTTAACCACGGACCTTATTTATGGAATTTAACCAAAATCCCATTCAAAAAACCCATTGACTTTAGGAAGATGGAACTGGAAGTGCTAAAATGCTAACTCGCTTCCGGGTTTTTGCCTACAAAGTGAAGTCATAGTTCCACCACTCTATATTTCAAACTTTTAACCCACGTGAGAAAATCAACCCGCAATCTAAACAGGTAATCGGCCCAATTCCGTAGAAAAAATGTGGATTTGGCAACCCTACGTCCAACAAGAGCTGCATCCAAAGCGATTTAAATCCTCCTCATACTGATGCGCGAAAATTATATTCATTATTAGAATATTTGCGGGAGCAGGATTAAGAAAACAGTCCCGCACAAGGCTTTAATACATAAATGCACACAATAAATGGCGACTGTAGAAAGTAAAAGCAGAATATTTTACGTCCAAAAAGAGGACATGTCCGGGGAAAAGAGTTAAGCTAAAGAGATATGTCTTGATTTTATAGGCCTATTGTTTGTTTAATGCCCAAAATATACCTTAAACGCATCAAGTTTGGCTTCATGCAGTCAGTTGTGTACAAAGTGACCATCCACGGCCAAACATTCACGTCTGCATTTTTGCGTACTTGCGTAGAGCACATTTCTGGCGTAAAACTTCAAAACAAGTCGTTCTGATCAAGATGTTTTCTCTTAGAGTTGTTCTGAGTTCAGTTTGACAGTGTTTGGATCATTGCTGATCCGCTGAACATGTTGAAACTCTTTTAATAAATGATTACACTCGTGCTGTAACTTTTTCTGTTTAGCTTTAATTTATTTGGATTTCATTTTTAGTTTTAGTCATTTTAGTACTTCAGCTTATTTTACTTCAGTTAGCCTCCAAGATATCCTTTCTAGTTTTCATTTAAGTTTTAATTTATTTAGTAATAGCTTTTATTTTTGTTTTATAATTTAATTTGTTTTTATAATTGTAACATTTTAGCAGTTGTATTGTGTGCTTTTATCATGTTTTATTTCAGTCAAATGGAATTTATGCAATATTTCAAACTTTTAACCCACCGGAGAAAATCAGCCCACAGTTTACACAGGTTAAAATCGTCCCAATTCCGTAGAAAAAATGCGGATTTGGCAACCCTACGTCCAGCAAGAGCTGCATCCAAAGCGATTTAAATCCTTCTCAAACTGATGCGCGAAAATTATATTGATTATTAGAATATTTGCGGGAGCAGGATTAAGAAAACAGTCCCGCACAAGGCTTTAATACATAAACGCACACAATAAATGGCGACTGTAGAAAGCAAAAGCAGAATTTTGTACGTCCAAAAAGAGGACATGTCCGGGGAAAAGAGTTAAGCTAAAGAGATATGTCTTGATTTTATAGGCCTATTGTTTGTTTAATGTCCAAAATATACCTTAAACGCATCAAGTTTGGCTTCATGCAGTCAGTTGTGTACAAAGTGACCATCCACGGCCAAACATTCACGTCTGCATTTTTGCGTACTTGCGTAGAGCACATTTCTGGCGTAAAACTTCAAAACAAGTCGTTCTGATCAAGATGTTTTCTCTTAGAGTTGTTCTGAGTTCAGTTTGACAGTGTTTGGATCATTGCTGATCCGCTGAACATGTTGAAACTCTTTTAATAAATGATTACGCTCGTGCTGTAACTTTTGGAAAGCTGCTCTGATTACACTCAGACATTTGAACTTGATTATTTTGTACTGTTTTGCACAATTATAAGGGATGTTACAAAAAAAGACAGCATAAAAACAGGATGGAAATGGATATTGAGAGCACATATGTGACCCTGGACTACAAAACCAGTCCTAAGGGTCAGTCTTTCGAAATTGAGATATATACATCATCTGGAAGCTGAATAAGCTTTCCATTGATGTATGGTTTTGTTAGGATAGGTGTTACGTCCCGGCAGATGTGCCTTCGTTTCGGGTGTTTTTTTTTCCCCCCTCTCTCTTTCTCCCTCCCTGTCATTTTCTTAGGTTCATCCGCCTTTTGGATTGCCTAAGGGTGTAATCATTCTTAGTCATGTGACGGCTATTGCGGCCAATCCGATTTGTTGCCGGGGTTTTAAAAGATGGCTGATGGGGACGCCATGGAGGAGGCACCTTCGCTCCCTGTTTTTGTTCAATTATGTATTAATCTGCTTCTCGTTTGTTTTTCTTTTTGGTTTATACTGCAATCCTGTGTTTAAAGTTTAAGTTGTCATCTTGTTCGTTTTCAGTTTGTTTTCTTTAACATTTCGATGACAACCTTTTCGTTTTCCCCAGGAGAGCTGGACAGGTAGTATGTCACGTGACGTACATTTTGTTACACCTAGATGATGTCATGTATAGAGACACTAGTTTAGGAGTGTGCGCTGTTTTTGTATTTTTCTTTTGTTCAGTTTAGAGTAGGTAAGCTAGGGCGTGTGGAAGCGCCGAAGACTTGCCTTTGTTTTTTTTTGTTTTCTTTTCAGTTAGGTTAGTGGGTCTAATTGAGTTAGTTGGGTTTTGTTTTATTATTTTCTTTTCTTTAGCGCCACTCCCCGTCCTTCTCTCCTGTGGGCTTATTTTCTTTTGGTTTTGATTTGTCTTATTTCTTCTTTGTTGTTCTTGTTGTTATTATTACTTCTATTTTTGTCCGTTTCTGTTTTCCCTTACTTTGTTAAATTAAATTATTTGCATTATATATATATTGTTCGGTCGTCCTTTACACCTGCACTTACACAGAATGGTCACAGCCCAAATGTTATAGCTTCAAACCCTAGGCTAAAATCAAGAAGTACGTAACAATAGGACAATATTTGGCCGAGATACAACAATTTGAAAATCTGGAATCTGAGGGTGCAAAAAATTAAAAATAAAATAAAAAATAATGAGAAAATTGCCTTTAAAGTTGTCCAAATGAAGTTCCTAGCAATGCATATTACTAATCAATTTTTTTTAGTTTTTGATATATTTACAGTAAAAATTACAAAGTATCTCCATGGAACATTATCTTTACTTAATATTCTATTTTTGGCTATTAAATATACCCCAGCAGCTTATGACTGGTTTTGGGGTCCGGGGTCACATATAGTTGAAGTCAAAAGTTTACATACTTTGCAAAATGTTAATTATTTTGAAAAAATAAGAGGGAGCATACAAAATGCATGTTATTTTTTTTTTATTTAGTACTGACCTGAATAAGATATTTCACATAAAAGATGTTTACATATAGTCCATAAGAGAAAATAATAGCTGAATTTATAAAAATGACCCCTTTCAAAAGTTTACATACCCTTGATTCTTAATTCTGTGTTGTTACCTGAATGATCCACAGCTGTTTTTATTTTAGTTTAGTGATAGTTGTTCACGAGTCTCAACAGAACTGCCTGCTGTTCTTCAGAAAAATCCTTCAGGTCCCACAAATTCTTTGGTTTTTCAGTATTTTTGTGTATTTGAACCCATGTATTTGTATGATCCATCTTTTCACACTGAGGACAACTGATATGCAACTGTTACAGAAGGTTCAAACGCTCACTGATTCTAAAGAAGGAAAAAACTATGCATTAGGAGCTAGGGGAAAACTTTTTGATTTTGAAAATCAGCGTAAATTTAACTTTTGTCTTCTAGGGAACATGTAGGTATCTTCTGTTGCTTTTGAAGGGCAGTGCTAAATGAAAAACAATATGATATTTAGGCAAAATAAGAGAAATCTTTTTTTCTGTTCAAAAGTTTTCACCCCTGCCTCTTAATGCATGGTTTGCTCTTCTGGAGCATCAGTGAGTGTTTGGGCCTTCTGTAATAGTTGCATATGAGTCCCTCAGTTGTCCTCAGTGTGAAAAGATGAATCGTAAAATCATGCAGTCATTGTTGGAAAGGGTTCAATTACACAAAAATGCTGAAAAACCAAAGAATTTGTGGGACCTGAAGGATTTTTCTGAAGAACAGCAGGCAGTTTAACTTTTGGGTCTCACAAACAACTATCACTAAACCAAAAAAAAAAAATGTGTATGTAAACTTTTGAAAGGGGTCATTTTTATAAATTCAAGTATTATTTTCTCTTTAAAAAATAACATGCATTTTGTATGATCCCTCTTATTTTGGTAAAATAATTAACATTTTGCAGATTCTGCAAGTTGTATGTAATTTCTTTACTTCGACAGTAAATCACACACACCTGATGAACAATGGTAAATCAAATAACGTCTTTACAAAGGTTGTCATCTTGAAGTCTTCTTGTATAAATCTTAATCATGAAATGTAAAAAAAATCAGGATCGTAACTCCATTATACTGGCTCACTGATGTGTAAGAAATCCTTTAGATGCACATCTGGATTTTGAATTCAGGGTTTTTGTCTTGTCTTGATGGAGATGAATTGTTTCTTCTCTTTAATATAACAGACTCCTTTCCATTCACTGCTTCCAGCTGAATTCGTCTGATGTGGCCATTCCAGTATGTTCTCTATGTACAGATATCAATCTCAAGTCCTGGGACTCATTGAAATCAGGCCATATTTGTTCATTTATAATTACTGAACCACCAAAGTCTTATTTTCTGCCCTGAAGATGACGTTGCAGGCGTAGATTCTCTCAGAGATGTTAACTTGACATGACAAGGGGCATAAAAATCCCAAAACAAGGTCCAACCAGCGTAACGGATTTACAATCCCACTAACTGACCCAAACACAGAGCTCTCATGATATGAACTCCAGCTGTGAGCGAACATTAAGCGATCAGGAAACACCTCCAACATTACACAAGCATCAAAGCTTTCATAACCCCTGTCTTTTTCAGCGACTGTTGTTTTGGAAAACATCGCTGTTCCTCTTGAGCTCATCTGTAGATGTTCTGAGCTCACTGATGCGTTTGGGACATCTAGCTTTGATTTTTCACTTGTTTACGGCACAGCGACCCCAGAGAAGCTCTGAATTTATTAAATAATGGCTTCCTTTCTTAAAATAACCACCCACTTTACAAGCAGTAGCTGCCTTTCTTACACTTCTGCTGTAAGCCAGAATAAGCTACATTGTGGAAAACAGTTTTGGGGTTAGTTCATTACAAGTCGGCGAGTTATGTAATCAGATTACTTTTTTAAGTAACTAGTTTAAAAGTTAAGTACATTTTAATTCACAAACAATTTCTGAATTACTTGATAATTTCTGTAAACATGATGCTGCGCCCTCTACTGCACAGATGTGAATTTACATTTCCATCAGCCTGAGGCTTATTGGGGGCAAGCACCGACTATTGTATCCATTGGTCTTCTTCTTCTTCTTCCGTTTCTTCTGCTTTTAAGTCTATGGCAGCCCATAGAGCCGTTTGTGGGAAAGTTGTGAAATTTGGCACACTGACAGAGGACAGTCTCAACATTAACTATAGTAAGTTTGGAGTCTCTAACTCAAACTCTTTAGCGCCACCACTTATCCAAAATTTCACTCATGTTTATGTTAATAACTTTTGAAACGTAAGGCACAGAAGCAAAATTCTTTTTTTTTCCTCTGAATCCTTGGTTCATGCTGAGTCGAATTAACATCAAAATTAAAAAATCATAAGGTTTCGTTTTTTTTTTCTATTTTCTTTTTTTTTTGGAAAACCTACTTTTTCGAACTTCTCCTAGGCGGCCTGTCTGATTTTCACCAAAATTGGCTCAGTTCATCTTCAGACCGTGCTTGTAGAAACGTGTGAAATTCAAGTTGATTAATCAAACTGTTCTCAAATAAAACGTGAACAAATTC
Organism: Cirrhinus molitorella; assembly: GCA_033026305.1. NCBI lineage: Eukaryota > Metazoa > Chordata > Actinopteri > Cypriniformes > Cyprinidae > Cirrhinus > Cirrhinus molitorella. The sequence goes on from CM065141.1 coordinate 29,973,470, forward strand.
TACGAAAAGCACACAAAAAATTGATGTGAGGCTATATTTCTGCAAAGGTTTGGTGTATTGAGACCAAGCTTGGTGTGTGTTATAACAAGCATGACCTGAGGCTGAAGTTGAATGACACCCAATTTTCCCATGTCAGCCATTTTGGGCGTCTGCAATTTTGAATTTGGTAGTAAAATGCTATATTTTACAAATGCATTGACGTATTGTTACACAACTTGGTATGGGTCATCAGCACGATGCCCTGAAGGAGCCTGAGAAGTTTCGAGCCAGGACCACCTAGTGGTAAAATCGAATATTTGCATGCTTATAACTGGGTGTGGTCGACTTATTTTCACTGGAGTCACCTTTTTAACTCCTGAATCCTTGCTGAGTCCAGCGATACCAAACATGCCAGGTTTTGCCTTATGGTTTGGGCAACGCTACATTTCAGCACGTAAAAAAACATTTGCCAATATCTTAGAAACTGTTACTCATATTGACACGAGGCCAGCGTAGGAAATTCGGAAACATCACGTTTTTGTAATATTGTGTTGGAGTCCCCTACAACAGATTTAAATGCATAAGGTCAGAAAACATTGCAAACGTTGTTTCTCAGAATATACATTTATACACAGTCATTTGTCAGTGATAGGCAAATACAACATACTGTCTGTAAACCTGTGATTGGTCAGCTGGCATATCTTGATGTGATTGACATAGAGAGGTGTACTTGAGCAAGTTAGTGAGAGCTACCATCTGTGTTGCCAAGTCTGCAGTTGTTTTTGATGTCTGTGGGTTAAAGAGACCCCCAATGTAAAACGCTTTCACCAGTTTCAACTTAAAAACTTAAGTTCAGCAGCTGCCTTAAAATTATAAGTTAAATCAATTTAAAACTACAAGTAATTTCAACTCACTACTAGGGGTTGAACGACTTCAGAATTTTTAAAGTCGACATTTATGTGATGAAAGTCGAGTCAACATCGACTAGTCGTCGATGACGTCATTGATGAATAATCAATGCCTGAATACGCCTGAATCTTGAGCTCAGACTCGAACACTATTTGGCATATAACACAGCGCTGCCCACATGGCTACTGTTCCTATAATAGTTCGTTTTTATCAGTTCCTTTGTCTTTGGGTCGTTATTTTGCTCGTTTTTAATCAGATAACTACATTAAGATTAGTAAGAAATAGATAAGCATTAGTGAGAGAGTGATTATGTGTGTAAAATAATTCTACCTGGCAGCATCTCTCTACTAATAGTAAAGCTGTGGGTTAATTACTTAGAAATATATGCTAAAACCTTTCAGTGTTATTGAGAAATCATAGAACAGTGGTGACAATACATTTTGGCGCTATTAAATTATGTACGAGTTACTAGTCTGTAGCCTATGTGTGTGCACCTTAGATTAGAACATCGATTAATTTACCTGTACAATAAGAGGTCATTCACATGTCATGCCTAAAACGTGGAAAACGCTAGGCATGCAGTTTTCTCCTTTCCAATGCGCACTCTGGCTTTCGCTCCTGTGGCGTCTGCTGTTGCTAAGCAACCATGACTTGCACTCTCCATGAAGATGCGGAAGTTTCAGTAAAGGATAAATGTATTTCCAGCATTAAAAACTGGAAAAATTGAGCGTGTCGCACCATGTGCGCAACCGCATCACTTCCATTATGAGCACGCATACTATACTATTTCTACATTTGAAATAACGAACTTGAGCGCGCAAAAGACGCAACATGTGAACACCCTCTAAGCTGTTTAAAACGTTTACACTCCCTTTCAATTTCCAGCATCCAAATGGTAAAATCAAATGTCTTATTTGTCATTTTAACTATTTGAAAGCAGAGTGTAAACGTTTTATTGTCCTCTATTTAGGACCAGTGACTAGTCAACGTCAAGCTTAAAGAGTCATGGCAGAGCAACCCCTACTCACTACAGTAAAATGAATTAAAATGACTTGTACTTTTAAGTTGATTTAACTTATGAGTTGAAATTACTTGTAATTTGAAGTTGACTTAACTTTTTTAAATTAAAACTGGTGAAACATTTTACAGTGCAATAATGTCATATTTAGCCTCTGGAATGCAAATTTACCAGGGGAAAAAGCGTGTATTTTACACCCCGAAACACGATTTTTAGCAATCGGGCAGGTTTTTGTTGTGAAAACCTGGCAACCCTGATGTGCCTTTACATAAAACACTTAACACTTATGCAAGCAAATCGTGCCCAGAGCTAAAACACACCAAGTTGTTTATTATTAAACAAAGTAATTAGAACAACAGTCTACATTAATCTACACATTCTTAGGAAATAGTGGGTTCACAGTGAATTATCAGAACTATTTTAGTAAGACAGTAATATTGTGGTTTACCTGGAAACCTAAAGCTGCACCAGGTATACAAAAACCTAGCACAAAAACCTTTAATATTTTGAGCACTCATTTGAAAATGTATACATAACGTGTCAATCATATTTACAGGCAGTGGTTCGGAAATGCATGTTGGTCCAAATAAAGAAGGTACGGCCTTATCTTTAATGGATTTTTTAGGGAGTAATGCAATATATTGTAATTGCAAAACATTGTAACTCTACTTTTAAAAGTAACTTTCCCCAACACTGCATCTTAGTGGATTCAGGTTGCAGACTAACAGGAAGGTGAAGCCCATCCTGATGAAAGTGTTTCCCAAAGTTCCCTTCCCTCTGCTGGTTATTATAAACTTCCATTCCATAACAACAGGCCTTTTGTTATTCTTCTCCCGCTGTGTGCTCAGTTGTCATGGGAAACGATCATTAAGCAGCCTCTTTGGGAATGTTCAGCGTTCAGTTGAGAAGGTCATTACAGACTGAGAGTGATTGATTGATGTTGTGCTTCACATGACAGGAGAGAAATATCAATCCTATATCTCTTCTTTGTATACGTTAAACGGATGTCCCTGTGTTCAAAGGGTCAAGGATGATAAATGAACTTTTTCCCAGAATTCAGTGCTGACTACAATGCAAGAAAACAATCCCATCCTATAGTGGAACACAAACACATTTGTCCTCATCCTATAGTGTATTTTTACATAACAAACGCTGCATCTAAGAGAAAACTGAATGCCTGCAGTTAACCTGAGCAAGAACAACCAGTTTTTAAAATAGTTTAAAAACTATGTTCTTGTTCTTGGCTATAAATGTTAAGCGAACATTTAATTTTTTAATAACAAGTAGAAACACTTAAAAATGTCCAAATAGAATAGAATTCATGTTCTATAAATACAGTGTATACAGTGAGGGAAAACTGCGGATTTTGTACATTTGGCCCACTGACAAAGAAATGATTCTATAATTTAGAATAAATGAGTCTATAATTTTAATGGTAGGTTTATTTAAACAGTAAGAGACAGAATAACAAAAAACAAAACAAAAAGAAAAATGCATTTCAAAAAAGTCATAAATTGGTTTACATTTTAATGAATGAAATACATATTTGACCCCCATATCAATCAGCAAGATTTCTGGCTTCCAGGTGTCTTTTATACAGGTAACAAGTTGAGATTAGGAGCACTCTCATCAAGGGAGTGCTCCTAATCTCAGCTTGTTACCTGTATAAAAGACACCTGTCCACAGAAGCAATCAATCAATCAGATTCCAAACTCTCGATCATGGCCAAGACCAAAGAGCTCTCCAAGGATGTCAGGGATAACATTGGAACAGCCTACACAAGGCTGGAATGGGCTACAAGACCATCGGCAAGCAGCTTGGTGAGAAGGTGACAACAGTTGGTGCGATTATTTGCAAATGGAAGAAACACAAAATAACTGTCAATCTCCCTCGGTCTGGGGCTCCATGCAAGATCTCACCTTGTGGAGTTTCAATGATCGTGAGAATGGTAAGGAAGTGTTGTGGTCAGATGAGACCAAAATCAAGCTCTTTGGCATCAACTTAAGTCGCCATGTTTTAAATAGCCAATAGCGTTTTGTTGGTATCACAGCTTGGGCCAGAGTCGTTGAGCTTGGTAAAGCTGCATTTGACACTGTATTACAGCCACAATCTCATCCTTACTGCTATAAAATATAGCATTCTGTGTAGAATTTAAATGGGTCCGATATGTTTTGTGGTCCACACCAATTTGCGCATATGATATACTCTTTGTTTTCATGTCTGGAGTGGCACGGCATGAAACCAGACTTTATTCGCCCCAACAGAAAGCATATTTACACCAACTTTGTCTCATGATAAATACATACCTGTTGGAACGTTTTCAGGAGACGCGAAATAAGCACCAATAAGTACATATCACTGCAGTTTCCAACAGAAATCGAACAAGTTTTTTTCATCGGAACGGATGAACGTACATAGTACGTTGGTATGTTTCATGTGATGTTGGTGTTGTATGTGTCACCACAGTTTTAAACCTACCCAATAGTATGAACAAATGTGATGTATGAGCGAATGTGATGTATAACACAAAAAAATGTTGTTCTCTCTTCTTTCAGCTCTTTCATCATGAGTCACATTTCTCATGAGATTCGTACCTAAGGCTTCCGCATCCTAAGCTGAGCAACGGAGCAAACTAGTTACGTTCGGAAAGGGAAATGCGCAGCAGTAATCATAACTGTGTACGAAAATGATTACAAGTGCTCGCTGTTGTAATGGGCTCAGAAAGTTTGATGAGAAGCTGAAGTGCAGGGTGGCTGCAAGAATTTTTCTGAAAGACGGGCATTTGAGGTTAAAAAGTATATAAATTGTTAGGGGTGTGACGAGACACAAGACTGGGTTCACGAGAACGAGATGAGACAAGATTTTTTAACTTTTTTTAAAGAAATCCCCAATGATGAAACATATAGGGGAAAATACTGTTTTGTTCAACTGCAAAACACAAAATGTAAAAAAAATATATATATAGGTGCATTTTGATATGAACTTGTACTTTATGAAATTAAACTTCTGTTTCCTTCTTGCATGAACTTCCAAGCCTCTGCAGCTGATTCAGAATGCAGCAGCAAGAGTGGTCTTTAATGAGCTGAAGAAAGCCCATGTCACACCTCTCCTCATCAGACTGCACTGGCTGCCAGTAGCTGCTCGCATCAAATTCAAGGCACTGGTGCTTGCCTACAAGACAACCGCTGGCACTGCACCAGAATACCTAAACTGTCTAATCCAAGCTTATGTGCCCTCCAGAAGCTTGCGTTCTGCAAATGAACGACGCCTTGTGGTGCCATCCCAAAGAGGCTCAAAATCACTTTCACAGACCTTTTTGAGGACTGTTCCCAGCTGGTGGAATGACCTACCAATCTCAATTCGATCAGCGGAGTCATTGGCCATCTTCAAAAACGTCTGAAAACGCATCTTTTTCGCCAGAACTTGACCAATTGACACTAGCACTTTCGTACTCTATTCAGTTTTTATATATTTTTAATTTAAAAAAAAAACCTTGCAAGATTTATCATGTTTATCTAACTGAAATTTGCCACAGCACTTAGACACTGTTGCTCTCTTGTTGCACTGATTGCTTCTATTGTAAGTTGCTTTGGATAAAAGCGTCTGCTAAATGACTAAATGTAAATGTTTTAATTCATTATATGCAGCAGTGTTAATTTTGACAGCAAATTTTATTTTAGTTTTAGTCATAGTCTTTTGACTAAAATGCCATTTAGTCATATTTTAGTCATCTGAATTGTTTTTAGTTTTAGTCTAGTTTTAGTCGACTCTACAGTACGAAATCTACAGTAAATTTAGTCGGCTAAAATTTAATGGGTTTAGTTACAGTGCAATGCTTTTATTAAGCATTTCTCTAAAATTTCCAAACTCATTACATAGGTTTGATATTAAGGTTTAATCATGATAAACACACAATTTAACTGCGGTGATACACAACATGCCTTAATATTAAAATTGAATAAAACTTCTTATAAAGAACATGGTCTTCTATTCAATGAAATCCCAATGGTTATATTGGCTAATTATGCATTCTTTATAGTAACTTGTTTACCATATTCTTCATTCTTTCAAACAGTCATGTTTATTACTATAAATTAATTTAGATTCATTTTTAGGGCTACGTAAGTGATTCAGTCAAGAGCAGTGAGTGGTTTTGTGTCTTTCTGTTGTTGCTTGATTAACTTCAGTGACTGGACAATAGCTACTAAATGTGGCTGCTATCCCTTTAAAACCGAATGCACGAATGCAATGGATGCAATGTACTGATACACTTTCTCCCTACTGTTTATGTTCATTTAAGACATAATTGGCTGTGTTTACGTGAATACTCATCAAAACGGACAATTCAAGATCATTTTGTGTGTATTTCTCAGTTCATGCAATGCGAAAGAGTGTGAGACGTACTTTCCGTTTGTTTGCTTCGGTGTCTGCGCTCAGAAAGCAAGACTGAATTGAGGTTTCTCTTGCGTCGTCAAATTTATCCATATGTCTGCATTTCTCATACTCCCACATATTGACATTTCTGAACGTTTCATAAGACGTGCAACAAGTGTATTTTAGCTTGTGTCCCGCCGGTTTCTACACATCTAACAGATTTTTCTGAATGAATTTCTTTCCATGTCGTCCCACCCTAACATTTCCGTCTCATTTTTATTCGTTGACGAAAATGCCAGTAGATTTTTGTCAATTTTTGTCATTCAAAAAGAATTTTAGCTCGTTATTGTTTCATTTTCGTCTGTGAAAAAAATGTTGTTGACGAAAATTATGACGACAGTTATTTGCCAACAAAATTAACACTGATATGCAGCAATAAACATGTAAACTAAAGCTGCATGATTCTGGATAAATCTAAGCAAAATAACGTAATTTACTAGTGGTTCTGACACAGTGTTTATTGCTTAAGACTTTTAACAAATATTTCAATATTTAAATCAATGATAAATACTTTTTAAACGTGCAGTTGTTGCCACCTCCTGGTGGAAGAAGATAAGTGCTACAATAGTTACTTTTGTTTTGATCGCTACTGTAGACAATAAGTGTTCATACCCAAACTATAAACTTTTATGCCAGTACTGCTCTAAAACAAAAATAATAATAATTTTGTGGTTGAAAAGACTGTTTGTGTTGCTCCTTCTGGATCAGCAGCAGCACTAATGCAGATTTGAATGTCTTTAACACCTGTTTCACATCGTAAGCATCAGTGGAGTGTGAGCAGCACGATGTGAAACAGTCGTAATTGACACAGCTGAATCGTTGTCATTCAGGAAAAGGTTCACGTGGGTGTCTTTTTAAAGGAGCGCTCCACTTTTTTCCCAACTCCCCTTGAGTTAAACAGATGAGTTTCACCGTTTTTGAATCCATTCAGCCGATCTCCGGTTATGCCAGTAGCACTTTTAGCATAGCTTAGCATAGCATAAATCACTGAATCAGATTAAAACATTAGCATCTCGTCCAAAAATGACCAAAGATTTTCAATATTTTTGCTATTTAAAATTGAACTCTTCTGTAGTTACATCGTGTTCTAAGACCGATTTTCCAGGCTGATTTGGATAGGAACTATACTCTCGTTCTGGTGTAATAATTGGGGAACTTTGCTGCCGTACCATGGATGCAGATAGGCGCAATGATATTACGCAGTGCCTGAATATAGTCCCGGCAGCAAAGTTCAATGATTATTATGCCAGAATAAGTATAGTTTGTATCCATATCAGCCTGGAAAATTGCAACTTTTAATTTTCTGCCAGTCTTCTGCCAGAAAATATTTGGTCATTTTTCAACAAGATGCTTATGGTCTAATCTGATTCAATGATTTATGCTAAGCTATGCTAAAAGTGCTAACGGCAGACCCGGAGATCAGCTAAATGGATTAAAAAATGATAAAACTCATCTGTTTAACTCTAGGGGAGTTGGAAAATAAGCCTATTTTCCAAAAAAAAAAAAAAGTCAAGTGTTCCTTTAAGGTCTTTTAAGGATAAATCGTGCAGCTTTTAAGTAAACACTATGCTCGTTTGAGATGAGCAAAATTTGCTGCAAAATGTTTTGAGAGGACGTCATAATGTTCGGATCAGATCTCTATAAATTGTCTTTTTTTTCTTTTTTTTTGAAAATAACCGTTTCGCTAGATAAGACCCTTATTCCTCAGCTGGGATCATGTAGAGCCCTTTGAAGCTGCACTGAAACATTTTTTACCTTCAATCCATTAAGCACCATTAAAGTCCACTACATGGAAAAAATGCATGTTTTGCTTTTTGTTTTTAACTTAATTTCTTTGCGACTAAAGAAAGAAAGACATAAACATCTTGGATGACATGGGTGAGTAAAATATGAAATTTCTATTTTGGAAGTGAAGTAATCTTTTAACAATAACTGAAGGACATTGCCAGAACATTAACCAAAGAACATTCCCGTAACGTTCCTTATATGGCTAGCCTACAAAAATATGTAGTCGCTGCAGCGCTCTATAGAAAAATGCAGCTTGGCAATCACCGCTAGAAAAGAAAGGCAATCACTCAATCACTCAAATTGACTAAACAGTTGCAACACTTTAGCGTGACATATAGCGTTGTTCAGTGGAAACCTAAATGAAGCCATTATTTTCATCACAGAAAGTCTTTTATATGTAAATGAGGCTCATAAACGTGCTCGATTCACAAATGTCAATGTTGTTGCTCCGCGCAATAAATGTCACACCGTTGCTGTTCACAGAAAGCATGCTGTAAATGAAAATTTTTTTGAACGGGATGTTTGTAGATATCTTCTATTGGTATTTATAGCAGTAGTCACATTTTTATGTTTATTTATATGTGGGCTCGTCGCAAATTGTCTTCTACAAAGTGCATGCCACTGCCAGTTTATTAAAGGAGAAGTTCACTTCCAGAATGAAAATTTCCTGATAATTTACTCACTCCTATGTCATCTAAGACAGGGGTTCCCAAACTTTTCAGCCCACAACCCCCAAAATAACAGTGCCAGTACCTCAGGAAACCCACTTTCCTAAAGTATACGAACGTTTTGCAAAACAGCGCACAAGCATAATGACAACACAAAGGAACACAGCAGTCTAACAACCATAATATTATTTTATAGTTATTTACTCATTATTTACATTTGAACATTAATCTTACCTAATGAGTTGGGTGGGCAACATGCTGGATTTCTATTTTTAATTCACCTTATATTTTTTTTATTTATTGGTAAAATATGCTATTTCTAAATGCTTTAAAAGTTATTTGATATCTGGAAATCATCTTGTGACCCCTCCTCCTGGTTTTGCGACCCCCTGGGGGGTCCCGACCCCTACTTTGGGAACCCCTGATCTAAGATGTTAATGTCTTTCTTTCTTCAGTCGCAAAGAAATTAAGGCTTTTGAGGAAAACATTCCAGGATTTTTGGCCATATAGTGGACTTCAGTGGTGGCCAATGGGTTGAAGGTCTAATCTGCAGTTTAAATGCAGCTTCAAAGGGCTCTACACAATCCCATCTGAGGAATAAGGGTCTTTTCGATCAGTCATTTTCTAAGAAAAAATTAAAATGTATATACTTTTTAACCACTAGTTGTCTTCACTCATTATGTAATCATGTTAAAGTCACGCGGCTCATTCTTCATCTGTGTACTTCAGTTCAAAACGATAGGGTAGGGTGAAAAAATTCATCTAATTTTTTTCTCAAACTTCAAAATCGTCCAACATCATTGATTTACCGTTTTTGTAAAGGGCGGTTCATTGAGCTAGTACAAGACAAGCATTTGTAGTGAAAAACTATATCCATTTGTATTTTTCTAAGAAAATTACTGGTTGTTTCACTAGATAAGACCCTTCTTTGACTGTGATCGAGAGCCCTGTTGAAGCTGCAATAAAAATGCAGTTTGGACCTTTAACCTGTTGGCAACTATTGACGTCCACTATATGGAGAACCCTTAATTTCTATTCGACTGAAGAAAGAAAGGCATGAACATCATGGATGGCATGGGGGTGGGTAAATTAACAGGATTTTTTTTTCATTCTGGAAGTGAACCTCTCCTTTATTAAACTGGCAGTGGCATTCAGGTGTCTGTGAGCTATACACATCAAACCACAAACATATTAAAACATCACAACACAACACAAAGCTTTCCAGAGACGTCGCTGCCTGACATTTCCAATCCAATTACTTTTGAGAAATGTCACTCTTTGAGACGGTCTCGAGTCCTCCTGCTCACTGACTCGATATCTCATGAGTTATTGATGGAAGTTTATCCTGATCTCAGATCAGTTCTCAGGGGATCTGGAGGAGTGACGCTGGTCTTGGATCAGACAGGCACAATGTTTTCTTGGTTGAGATGGTTGAGGTCCATCTGGGAAGAATTAAGGATTTTTTTGTACCGTGTGAACGGCCAGATGATGGTGACGTCATTTAAATGATGGTGAGATTTTGCCGGATATATTTGTTGTCCCTCCAGAACATTCCGAAATCTGAAATCACGCCATTCCTGCGTGAGCTGGCCTGATTTTCCGCTGTGCTGCTGTGTTCCTTACAAAATGTACACAGTGATGATGTCAGATGATGAAGTAGTTCAATTTTTGAGGTAAAATTGTTTATTTTTAAACCATAAAAAGGCACAAAATATCACTTCAACATGATGAATGACTATGCTCTTTTTTTAAATCTGAAAATATTTTGAGGTTAACTGATCCAATTTAGTTATGAAAGTGTATTATTGTCTTTATTGACCTTTTTAGATATAAGTTGACATATATTACAATAAAAGGGAGGTACTTTAAACAACATAGTACTAAATGATTAGCATATTCATGTACCATATTACAAAGAATACCAGGATATTACCACTGTAAATATTCAAAATCATCGTGCCTTGCTTTGATTGTCCTGTCATTGTTCAATAATTGATTTAAGAATTATTCGTTTAATACAAAAATACTAAGTGAATTCCAGCTCAAAGAAATGCATTTGGGATAAACAAACAACATACATTAGAAACAAATCTTGATTTGAGCACCACACACAGCTCATTGGTGTAATTCAACATCCAACATGCAGAAAATTTACATATTCAAGACTCGTTTCCAAGACTTTTTCGAGCTCCTTTTCACTGCAGCATTTTAACGCGCCTTTGGCGCATTCTCAACGCGCTTGTCCAAAATATATTGAATACAGTTCCATAATACATTATAATGAGCTTGTGGGAAGAATTATAACTATAAATATCTCATTCAAAACCAAAAATTATACATTCAAGTTGAGGTCAAAAGTTTACATACCCCTTTCAGAATCTGCAAAATGTTAATTATTTTATCAGAAATAAAGTGATCATACAAAATGCATGTTATTCCCAGATAGCCAGTTCTGCATACAGCGAAATACAAGCTAAAAATTTGATGTATTTCTGTCTGTGATTCGCTGCGCAATGCCGTCTTTTGCCATAATACCTGCGGACTTCAGCCAATAGAAATGCTTCTATATTGAGGCCGGGTGTGCCTCACACGTCCTGAAAAGTGAAGCTGCGGGCTCTTTGAACGCCCCCTGATGGCTGGCTGCAGTATAGGTCATAAACCCCTCCCTCTAAATGCAATCAAACGGGACAGGAGACAACCTAAATAATTAAATGACACTTTGAATCATTTTTCTCCAGAGATGGTTTCCAGCATTTGAAGTAGTTCTTATGATGCTGATTTATGTTCAAGTGTTCGTTTTTCGAATAAGTTTGCTTTTAGGTAATTATTACATTCTATAAAAGTGGGGTGTGGTGTCATGATTGTGATCTGCAGGAATTTGGGCGGGACTACCGCGCAGACTCGGGCTCCAAACAAAACTCTACTGCGCAGACTCTGGCTCCAAATGACATAATTTCCCCCAGTATGGCAGCTGCCATATTAAAATGCTTTGGCTTCACTTTTCTATAGTGGAACGAATGGGAAATGCGCCGTCCATTTTTTTTACAGTCTACGATAGAGGCGCGATCTGCTCCTCACAGCACAGATCGTGAAAGATCGTGACTGTAGTTTTTGCCATCCATTATAACAAACAAAGTGTAGAGACAATGTAAATAATAGATTCAATGTGCACTGTAGAGAGCTTTATTAATTAAAATGCAAGTTTGTGAGCTCGAAACGTCTTGAACTAAGACTATTTAGACAGCTTTTTAATGATTATAAAGGAAGTTTGCAAATATGAAATTGAATTTTATACAAAAGTTAATATTAAGTGACTTACATTTTAGCAATGCAGTTGTCTGATTGCGCTCTATATCGTCAACTAAAATAGTTTCAATTTATTTTTTTAAGTATAAACTGAGTCATTTAAATTATTAAAACTTCTATATTCAAAACTTTATATTTAAAGTAATCCCATAACATTGTTATTATAAAATGCATTAATTCCACCTCTGAATCATGTCAAAAATGCTGTAAATATTCCATAATGTCACATTTCACAGAGCTCTTCTGTGTCATGAAAAGATGAATTCTTGATACTGGTTTCATTTGATTAGCAACTTATTCAGCCTAATTGCATCTTATTATTTTAATTGAATTTATTTAAAAAAATAATTTAAATTACTGATAAAATTACAAATCTTTTTTTTGGGGCAAAAAGATGACGTACATTTAATAAAGTTAGAAAAATGGCATTACAAAGGTTAAAAATATCTTTACAGAGTCAAATATCACCTTATAATGGGAAGTTTTTTTTGTTTGTTTGTTTGTTTTAAGCTCCTGAAAATAAATGTAAGCATAGAGAATGTAATGTTACCTTTTAAAAACGTTTTTGCAAGTGTAAACTATTAAATATAATCTACAAATCATGCAATACTGTACCAAATAGAAGTGTTTTGAGGGCTTAGCTAAACAGCCAATTAGAGACATTTTTTTAGAGAACTTTTTTTTCTTCTTTTTTTAACACAGGGGGTCATTAATGATGCTCACATGCAAATTCACACACAACTTATCTTTAATTTGTCCAGAATTGCAGGTGCCTGTCTTAATATAAATCCTCCTACCTCCTATTTTGGTTTATGTTTTGGTCAGGTGACCTAAATTTCAGGTATCCCCTGAAATGTCACTATCTCTGCTCTCCAAATATGGTGTTAAATATTGTATAAAACCAATCAAAAAGCTTTAAACGCTGAACACACAGAGTGCCCGCATAATGTTACATAACGTGATGAAATCTAGTAAGTATGCATTTAGATTGCATTCTTTCACTGCATAATTCAGTCTATTAAATGCGTTTAGAATGATCACAGAATTCAAGGGGCAGAAAATGTATATATTTTTACAGTTTCATTTAGTTAAACAATATCACATGAAGAGTGTCGTTTTTTCCTTCAAAAATCAGCATGACTACAAATGTGATATTGATTTTATACAACAGTTCAAGAAACAAGAAGTCGATATTATACATTTTAGCCAGCATATTTCCTGTTTTTGCTTAATTTCGCCAACAAAAATCATTCCAATCATTTAAAAGCGATTTGCTCAAGTTTTCATTTGGAAAAGAGGGCAGACAACCATAACTCAAATGGGTATATCTTTAAAACCATTCAAAGTATGACTAGGATATCATTTTAAAGCTTATGGTCTCCTCTTTCCATTGATATCAAAATCTCAATTTTAAAATTTGGGTTACTGTGACTCATTTTGCTGGATCTGGTCACATATGAGTTGTCAAATAGGGCTGTCAGCTGTGTAACAGGACTTTTGCACAACACAACTGATGGTCCCAACCCCATTAAGATAGCAAGAAATTCCACCAATGAACCCTGACAAGGCACACCTGTGAAGTGAAAATCATTTCAGGCGACTGCAACATGAAGCTCATTGAGAGAAGGCCAAGGGTGGCTACTTTGAGGAAACTACAATGCCTGAATTAATGAAAACAGATATTCAGTGAGGACTTGATTTTATCCATCAGGAGTGTGATAAATATGGTAGGTAAAGCTAAAATAATTAAAAACAGCTTTGTTCATTGAAACAAAGCTGAACTTAAATAAAATATAAATCTTAGAAGGGAAACAGTTTACAGTAAGGTTCATTTGTTATACATTATGAACTAAGAATGAACAACACTAATGCATTATTAAAATCACCAGTTGTGTTTATGTTTGAGGAATCTAAAACATGAAACATATTGTACACTTTTTTGTTTACTACATAATTCCATGTGTTCACTCATATTTTTGATGTCTTCAGTGAGAATCTACAATGTAAATAGTCATCAAAACAAAGAAGAAACATTAATTGAGAGGGTGTGTCCAAACTTTTGACTGGTAGTGTATAGTTTGTCATGATTAGATTAGCATTTATTTGTAATATGGTGAAGTAAACTTAAAAAACGTGAACATGATACTTAATTATTAATTTGGTGAATAAGGTTTAGGTGACACGTTTTGGTTTGCTATGCATTTTAATGAGCTTGAAAGACAAAAGCCTTCCAAAGATATAATAATAATACACGGCTAAATAATCTACAGAGCAATCAATAAAATTAAAGCTGCAAGCAGCGATGAAAGGGCCCTCACACCCAGGCTCACCGCCGACCAGTGGCTTTAGAAAAACAGCAAATGTTGGGCAGTATTCTCTTAATTTAGCACTCTTAATGTTGTAAATATAGGAGGAATGTCATAGCCATTTATATGTGCCAAACTTCCTGCAGGTGGCGCTATGATTGTAACAGTGTATTGGCCTTTAGCTGTGTTCAGGCCCGGACTCTTTTCGAATAAGTGAAGTTTGGGGTAGATCGGACATTGCATGTTTAAGTTAGTGTAAAACAAGTCTTTACCTGTTGCCAGTAGGTGGCGCTATGATTGTAACAGTGTATTGGCCTTTAGCTGTGTTCAGGCCAGGACTCTTATCAAATAAGTGAAGTTTGGGGCCTGCTTGAGTTTCCTGTTTCATTGCATTAACAGCATGCTTTAGCACTTAGCTAAGTGTTGCTAGCATGCTTTACCATGTTTGTAGCATGTTGCATGTTAAGTTTGGGGCAGATTGGACACTGCCTGCCTGAGTTACAGCAACTTTGTGTTGCATTGCATTAATAGCATGCTTTAGCACTTAGCTAAGTGATGCTAACATGTTTTAGCATGTGTATAGCATATTGCTAGCCTATTTAACACTTGCTGATGCTTTTTAATATGTTGCTAGGAGACAATAACAGTGTTAAACATGTTATTTCCTGTTGCCAGCAGGTGGCGCTATGACTATAACTAAATATGGGCATGGACATGTGTTCAGAACATGACTGCTATTAAACGTGTGAAGTTTGGGGCAGATCGGACATTGTTTGCAGTTACAGCAACTTCCTGTTTCATGGCGAAACATCAAAATTTGTCACCCCGCAAGGGTCACGACCTTCGACGAAAACTCAAGATCTTCACAATTTAGCATTGCAAAGGACTTATGATCACACTCACCAACTTTGAAGATGATCCAATTAAAACTGTAGGAGGAGTTTGTTAACGTATGAGGCCTGAAATGGCAAAAGCTGCACAAAAATCGTACAGGAAACTGAAAATAACAGACTTCCTGTTGGGTTTGGGATTTTGTGCCAGGAGACTTTTTTGTAGGTATTGGTGTGTTGCATGTATGTACTGAGTTTCATATGTGTACGTGAAACATAGCTCAAGGCGCAATCCGTTAAACATTTATAGGTGGCACTAAAGAGCCATTTTGCCACACCCACTTCTGAAACCCATATCAGATGTACATTTTCACCAGTCCTGACGCGTGTGCAAAGTGTCATGAGTTTTCGAGCATGTTTATGCCCTCTAAAATGCAATTCACTTTGGAGAAGAAGAAAAAGAAGAAGAAGAAACAGCAATTTCAATAGGGTCCTCAAACCATCGGTGCTCAGGCCCTAATAAAAGTTAATGGAGTTCATCAGTAGTTGATGCAATGTTGAAACACTTCCTAAAGCTGAAATGATTTTTGTGAATGCAGTGACTAGATAGGTGTGAATGTCCACAAAACTGGACTTTCTGAATGTATATAATTGATAGGCTTTTTTAGAAAGTAATATTTAAAAGATGAAAAAGAGAAATTAGGGAGAATCAATGAATTATGAATAATTTATTGCTATTGAGTGAATAAAATGTAATTGTGTAATCCATAAAAAAGTAACTCATCTGATTATGAGTATTTTAAAATGTAACTTACTCTAATTACAAGTACTTCATTTTTGGAATCTGATTAGGTGTAATCGGCTCTGACTGAGTACACATATTACAGAAATGATTCAAATTAGTTGCTCTATTGTTGTGGCAATTGGTTTAGATCAGCTCATCTTTAAACAAAATTTAAAAAGCAGCTGATTGGTCTCTGCCTGTGTAAGTGTACATTTTTTGGTCAGAATTAAGTCATGAGACCCCGTTTCTCACCTGACAGACGATCCTCTTGCAGTGTTTTATAGGAATACAGCGCCTCCTGCTGGGAAAAACCACAAACTACACTGCCTGAATTAATGAAAACAGATATTCAATGAGGACTTGATTTTATCCATCAGGAGTGTGATAAATATGGTAGGTAAAGCTAAAATAATTAAAAACTTAAAATATAAATCTTAGAAGGGAAACAGTTTACAGTAAGGTTCATTTGTTATACATTATGAACTAAGAATGAACAACACTAATGCATTATTAAAATCACCAGTTGTGTTTGTTAACAGCAAAGAATGATTGACTGTATTTTTGTTGACTAGCATTAACAAAGATTAATAAATAAATAAATAAATAATAATAAATAGTGTAATAAATGTATTGTTCATTGTTTGTTCATGGTAGTTAATACATGATCTCATGTTAACAAATGTGACCCTGGACCACAAAACCAGTCAAAAGGGTCAATTTTTCAAATGTATGCTATAATAAGCTATTATAGGACAATATCTGGTTGAGATACAACTAGGTAAAGGGCCGCTCAAAATAAAAAAAATAAAAAACGTGAACATGATACTTAATTATTAATTTGGTGAATAAGGTTTAGGTGACACGTTTTGGTTTGCTATGCATTTTAATGAGCTTGAAAGACAAAAGCCTTCCAAAGATATAATAATAATACACGGCTAAATAATCTACAGAGCAATCAATAAAATTAAAGCTGCAAGCAGTGATGAAAGGGCGCTCACACCCAGGCTCACCGCCGACCAGTGGCTTTAGAAAAACAGCAAATGTTGGGCACTATTCTCTTAATATTGTAAATATAGGAGGAATGTCATAGCCATTTATATGTGCCAAACTTCCTGCTGCCAGGTGGTGGCGCTATGCCTATAACTGAATATTGCCATGTAGATGTGTTCAGGCCAGCACTTTTATTAAACATGAAATTCAGTGCAGAGTGAACATGGTATGTTTGACTTAGTGCAAAGCGTGACATAATCCAGCTGCCAACAGGTGGCGCTATGATTATATCTTAATATTGGCCTTTAAGTGTCTTCAGGCCAGCACTCTTACCAAATATGTGAAGTTTGGGGCATATCAGACATTGCATGTTTAAGTTAGTGTAAAACAAGCCATTCCTGTTGCCAGCAGGTGGCGCTATGATTGTAACAGAGTATTGGCCTTTAGATGTGTTCAGGCCAGGAGTCTTATCAAACAAGTGAAGTTTGGGGCATATTAGACACTGCCTGCCTGAGTTACAGTAACTTTGTGTTGCATTGCATTAATAGCATGCTTTAGCACTTAGCTAAGTGTTGCTAACATGTGTCGCTGCGATGTGCGTCGATAGCGAGCAAAGGGAACGAGTTTTAGTTCCACCGGGTTTCCCCGAGGAGACTTTTATGACTTTTGGACAGGTTGATAGTTCTCTTAGTACGACTTGATTTCTGTCATAAAAAAATTTGGGTTGGTTGAAAGGTTGGCTGCAGCATTGGAGGGCAGGCATAAACCATGGGAAGCTGATGCCTCGACTGAGCAAGCTGGGGGGCAAAGTCTCAGTTTGGGCAGATGCTGAAGTGGTAGCCGTGCCTGAACGGGTAACCAAAACACATCAGGCTTGAGTGGAACACTCCGCCTCGCCCCGTGTGTTCATGGTTCAAGGTATTGACGATATTGTGGTAGGCCTTTTTTCGGCTAAAACACGGTATACCAGGTCTTCCTCCCTCATCTCCCTCCACGGGGGTCCAGCGCGTGGGTCTTTGGGGATTCCCCGGGTGGGTTGGCGCTTCAGTAAAAAACTTGCAATCACGGTGCGACGCCCCCCTGGTGGGACCACTTAGACTCTCGTCCAGAGCGTGAGGGGGTTTTCAGGCTATGTCCACCATGCACACTTTTGCCATCCTGCTAGCTGCCAGACAAAGGTGTTATAAGATCTGCACGAGGGGGATCTCGCCTCAGAGTATCGCAGGAACTGCGTTCAGTTCTGTCTGGGTAGAGCGATGTCCACCGCAGTGGTCCAGGAGCACCACCAGTGGCTTAACCTGGCTGAGATACGGCATGTTGGAAGTTCGCTTCTCAGCACCCCATTTATCCAGGCGGGTCTTTTTAGGTGACACCACGGAAAGTTACAGTAACTCCCCATGACGAAGGAGCAGACCTCCAGTGTTCCTCCTGCAGTCAGGCCCTGTTTCCCCGGGACAACACTTCCATCTGTTATCACCAAAGATGGCCCCCTGCATAGACTGTCATGGTCCCACAGCAAGCCAGTCCCACAGTCTGGACTGCTTGGCTATTTTGCAGGAAGGTGGCATCACCAACCCGTCCTCTGGGCGACGGGGGCCCACGACGGGTTTGACGTGTCCTTGTGACGTCCTTGTCACCTTGCCCCTTGCCATTAACTATAAAAGCCATGCTCACTTCCCCGTGAAGTCTTGTTTTACTGTGGCTAACATTTCTGAGCGTTTATTTCCCTGTTTGATTACCTGTTGCTGATTTGGATTGTTTATTACCTTTGTTTGCCTGCTGCCTGCCTTTTCAACCTTTTCAAAAGGCTGTTTTCTGGACTTAATCTGTTTATTGCTCGCCGCCTGCCTCAACCTTCTGCTCGGACTCTAAGGATGATTTAGCCCTGTCTTCATTGTGTTTGACTCTGCCTATCGACCGTTGCCTGTTTGTTGTGAGTACTGTTTAATAAAGTTGCATATGTTTTGTGTTTTTGATGTATGTGTTTTAGTGCTGTCAAACGATTAATCACGATTAATCGCATCCAAAATAAAAGTTTATGTTTACATACTGTATATTTGTGTACTGTGTATATTTATTATGTATATGTAAATACACACATATGCATGTATATATTAAGGAAAAATATTTTAGATTTATATCATAAATATTTATATTTTATATATCTAAATTGTATACAGGTATAAATATATATACGTATAAATATTTTGCTTTAATATATACATGTATGTGTATGTATTTATATGTACATAATAAATATACAAAGTAAACACACATATAGTATGTAAACATAAACTTTTATTTTGGATTAATCGTTTGACAGCCCTAATATTTTTCTTAAATGAGATGTTCTCTTAATAGATGGAGCCATTGTGTAATTGATATTTGACATTTATTTTTCCAGTTAAGTAGTATTGTTTTCTTGGTGATAGCTAGAGACATGAGTAGAGATACTGGATGTTTAAAAGATGGTTAACAGGTTTCTGGTACAACCAAAAGGTGTGTTTTTTTTTATGTTTCAAAGGCTATAGTACAGTGGCCAGACTGGTGTACTACAGGTGAGATTTTGCCAATATCATGCTTACTGTACATATAGTACATAAATATTTTTAGGAAATAATTACTGTAATTCACCAAAAAGGTTTAATGTTTCAAAGGTTGTAGTACATTCCTAGTGGCCAGACTAAATTACTACAGGTGAAATTTTGCCAATATTTCCCTTACTGTATGTACAGTACATAAATATTTTTATGAAATAATTACTGTAATTAATTCACCAAAAAGTTTTTTTTTTTTTTTTTTTTTTTTTTTTTAATGTTTCAAAGGTTGTACTACATTCCTAGTGGCCAAACTAACTTGCTACAGGTGAATTTTGCCAATATCTCCCTTACTGTATGTACAGTACACAAATTATTTTTATGAAATAATTACTGTAATTCACCAAAAAGGTTTTTTTAATGTTTCAAAGGTCGTAGTACATTCCTAGTGGCCAGACTGACGTAATACAGGTGAGATTTTGCCAATATCTTTCTTACTGTACATACAGTACACAAAAATGTTTATGAAAAAATTACTGTAATTCACCAAAAAGGCTTTTAAATGTTCCAAATGCTGTAGTACATTCCAGTGGCCAGACTAACTTACTACAGGTGAAGTTTTTTTGACAATTATATATCACTTATAAAAGATTAAATACAAGACCTACGACTGATGTGGTTTGCAATTAGTAAAATGTGCTTGGTAAAAAAAAAAAAAAAAAGATCACAATATCAACTATATCATTGCAGCTATATTATACTAAGATTCAGGAGGCTTTTCTGCTTACTAAGAGTATTTCTAGAAGAGATTTCATTTTAATTTCAAAAGAAAAATTAGAAAAAAGTTCAAATGTCTTTATATATGATATACTAATGAATGTACACTCCAAAACAAAGCAATACTAAATAATATTTCAATGATATATAAATTAAATCTTGATGAATTATGTACAATTGTAAAGAACTACGAGGATGAAAGATTTGAGAGGGTTAAATGCATGCTAGGCAAAGGAACTCCTTCTCAGTCCCAATATAGTCCTGATAGATCCATCTGCAACGTTTCACATTGGAAGTATATAAGAGTGTGTGTGTGTGTGTGTGTGTGTGTGTGTGTGTGAGAGAGAGTGTTTTACATTTAATATTTAATTATTTCAGTGTACTTTGAAAATTGTCTGCATTTAAGAAACACACAAGATACTTAGATACTCATACACCCGGTGCAAGGCGCAGCGCAAGTGTGTTTGCTAGTTTAAGTCCGACGCAGTTCGCATTTTCCCGTCCAGCGCCGCGCCGTTTAATTAGCAAATGCATTTGCGCCCGTTTGTGCGCCCATGGGCGTGCTGGTCTAAAAAAGAGACGTGTTCGGGCGCATTGTTGGTGCATTGCTATTTTGAGGAACTGAAAATAGACTGCGCCATAGACCAACTCAAACCTGGTCTAAAGTCTAAAGTCAATGGCGCAATATTTTTATTTTGTTATTTAAAGAGCACGTTGGTAGATAATGCGCCTCTGGGCAGGTCCACAACGCGCGTTCACTTTGCTTATTAAACACAGTGATGCGCATCACACAAACATGCCAAATATTAACATGTTATTAAAATGCTCACAAAATATTGGTTTATGTGGACTTTGTATTAACATGAACATGGATATTTTTATTAAATAACGCTAAAATTAATAATTAAAGATTAATAAATGCTGTGAAAATACATTATTCATTGTTGGTTAATGCATGAACTAATGTTAAAAAAGAGACCTCATCGTAAATTGTTACCAACACATTTTATGATCTATAACTATGAAGAAAAAATTGCTCTGTAAGCATTTCTACAATCATTATATAAAATTATACTGACACTACAGTTACATATGAATTGATGTGAATGTAGTTTTCTTTCAGATGGGTTAAAATATATCTTAGCCTGTGTCTCCATCCGGTGGTCATCCAGGGTACTACAGTCTTCATCTATTTTACATCCAGAAGGGATTTAAATTTTCTTTAATTCATACAATGTTGGATTTTTTTTTTTAGTTTGACGTACTTCCTCAAAATGACTAGTTTTCTGTAAGAAAAAGGTTTGAAAGAGTTTGGATGCTGCATTTTAAAGATATAATAAAATGATGGTTATCTTTATTACTGTTACTTTAATAAATCACCACGTCAACACCGTTCAAGATATCCAAAATCTGCTCGCAATTTAGTATCTTCACTATCTTGGCATCATGTAGAAAAAGTTTGGTGTGAATTTGTTGGTTTTCCTGAGAGCAGTATTCAAAATTCCACAGCCTGATTTTTCCAAAAATCCACATTCAAACCAAAATAGCTGACTTCCTGTTGGTCACAGCTAATGGATGTAAATTAGAAATTTGTCCGGATTGAAGTGAACAATATATGTACCGAGTTTGGTGACTGTAGGAAAAACGAGCCCCCAAATATTGTCAAAAGGTGGCGCTATAGAGTGTCTCCTCCACGCCCATTTATGAGCTTTTGCCAGTGTCTGACTATCATTAATGCTGATATGTGTGTTGCGTTTCATGGAATTCTAAGCATGTTAAGTGCCTTAAAAACACAGGAAACTAATTTTAAACTTTGACACGTTGCCATGGAAACAGCATTTAATGTATCAACAAACCGTTTACAGATTCTTATTGGCCATGTTTTGACAATATACTGATGAAGTTTGAAGCAAATAGAGTAAAATTAAGATCTTGAATTTAAAGCATTTAGAAAATGACACATTTCCTGCAGCCAGTTGGTGGCGCTATAACTTTGACTCCTAATAGTCACATCTATTTGATCAGCATCATAGAACGAACAAACTGATGAAGTTTCGTCAGAATCAGACAATCTGTTCAAAAGTTATTAGACACTTCCTGTTTCTAATTTCTCGCCGTATCTTTGTCACCTCGCCACGGCCAAACCGATTGAGATATCAAAAATCCCCTTGCAATTTTTCATCCCCAATGTCTCTAGATCATGTTCCCCAAGTTTCGAGGCAAATGTTTAAAAATCCTCCGAGGAGTATATCAAATTCCAGAGCATGCGCTTTTTAAACAGCCCTGAATAGCGCACTTCCTGTTGAATATAGCCTGAAACATAGAGCGCGAAAGTTGTTCAGCTTGACGAGTTCTATATGTCTCCTGAGTTTCATTTGAATACACGCGCTATGTGTGAATGTGCGCGCTAGACAGCAAGATTTTTGGATTTTTTTCCAGGGGGCGCTGTACAGCCCCTGTGCCACGCCCGGGCCCCAGTCTCTGATATGTCCTGATGGCCGCAGGTTCCAGCATGTGTGCCAATTTTCAAGAGTTTTTTAGCATGTTAAGGCCCCCAAAACCCCCCGAAAGGTCGAAAGTAGAATACTAATAATAAATATAGCTACAAGCAGCGATGAACGGGCCCTCGCACCCGGGCTCACCGCCGACCGGTGGCTTTAGAAACAGAAAAATGGCCGACTTCCTATTCCTGGAAAGTCTATCAAAATGGCATGTGAAAATTTAAAAATTTCATATTCAGTCCAAGATGGCTGACTTCCTTTTGGGCGGAGTCAAATAAAACCAAGTGAACTTTGCCCTGTATGACGTCACCAATGACTATACTGACATTTGTGCAGATTGGAGAAACTTCATCCTGACCCCAGGCTCCATTTAATGTCTTACTTTATTTTACCAGTTGGTGGCGCTACAACTATGACCTACACTAACCACATCAATGCGATCAGCCCACAAAGCCAAACATGTGTGTCCAATTTGAAGTAAATCACTTGATGCACAAAGAAGATAGAGTTCACTTCCTGTTTCATATTTTTGATGCTTATTTGATGCGTCGCCGTGGCAACACTGTTTGAGCTATCAATAAAAGCTCCGCAATTTAAAATCTCCTATGTCTTGACATGATTGTACCGAATTTTGGTGCCATTTACATGAATCCCCTAGGAGGAGTATTTCGAAAACGACAGCATGCCATTTTCAATAATCCAAAATGGCTGACTTCCTGTTGGGCGGAGTCAGATAAAACCAAGTGATCTTAGCCCGTCATGATGTCACCAATGATCATACAGAGTTTCGTGCAAATCGGAGAAACTTCATCCTGGCCCATGCCCACATTTGGTGGCGCTGTAGAGCCCCTTGACCACGCCCAAGCTCAAGCACTACTAAACATATACATTTTTCGGAGGTCTGATCTCTGTCCCAAATTTCATGAGTTTTCAACCATTTTAAAGCACTTAAAAATGAGCGCGAACATTAAAACTGAAAAAATAATAATAATAATAATAAATATAGCTGCGAGCAGCGATGGGCGGGCCCTCGCCCTCAATGCAATCGCCACCCTGATACAATCAATTAAAAAAAGTGCACAGTGGGCACATGGATTTACAGTATCGCTCTGGCTGTCTGGTTTTAAGGGTTACAGCAATGAAAGGGTTACACTACAAAATCAACAGAGTTAAGCACACAGACACACAAAAAATGAACAATACAACTTTAGGGAAACTGTGCATATCTAAAATTATGGAAATGTCTCTTGATAACCGCTAATGACAAGTTAGCATGGAATAGCAAGGTCATTAATTGATACAAAAGGCTGAATCACCTTATGGTGAGTCCACCAGTGTGATATTTCCAAATATCTGTCCACTGTAGTGACCTCCATGTGTTAATAGGATAATTATATTAGTTAACAAGAAAAATAATTAGATAGCATTTATTAATGTTAATTATTATTAAGTTCAACATGTATTATGTTATTAAAATGCACAGTTGTATTTTAATATTAGTTTATATGCACTGTGAGTTAACATGAACAGGAATATTTTTATTAACTCTAAAAAAGATTAATAAATGCTGTAAAAATATATTCTTATTCAGTTCATATTAGTTAATGCATTTTATATAATGAATTATATAAAATATATTACAAGTAAAGGACATATTAACTTATTGTATGTATTTGTTTCTGTAATTGTATAAAAGTAAACTACATATCAACTGATTCTGTGAAAGTATTTTTTCTGATAGGTTAAAAGATATCTTAGTGCATGACTCCATCTGATGTTAATCCTGGGTATTACAGTCTTAAAAAAAAAAGGATTACAGTGTAAAACAATATTATTGTGTAGGCTACATAAATATAAAAATGTAATGATGGATAGCCACTGCGTGTAGTAGAATTAGGCTACCTATTTGCAGTTCAGCCTATTAGTACTTATAATGATGAATGAAATTGGTAATTAATTGAACAATCGTGCCAATACACACACATATATATTAACTGACTCCTCGCACGGAGCTATCTGAAAGCCTGCATCCAACGCAGACGAATGAAATACTGACTGGCCACTTAACAGGTCATTTCAGCAAAACATCACTCGTCACTCCTTCAGTCGTCACACTCAGTTTACTGAGGAGCGCAACTTGCTCTTAAAGGGAATGGGAGATGAGACTCTGATTGGTTTATTGCACGTTACGCCCAAAAAACACCCCTTACTTATTAAGAGAATAGGGACAACCCATTTCGACTGCGCGCACGGACCGTTTTCCCGTCGTTAAATTAGCAAAAGTGGATCTGGACACGCCCTGAGCGCACATGCGCCGTGCGCTTTACACTTTGCGTTTAGATCGTTAAAATAGGGCCCTTATTCTTTCAGTTTATTCATAAACAAATTCCCTCCATCCTTCATTGATGTTCTACTTATTTCAGCATACTTGAACTAAAATCTGCATCTAAGAAACTAAATATGTGACCCTAGACCACAAAACCAGTCATAATGGTCTTTTTTTATTGAGAATTACTGAATAAATAAGCTTTCCATTTATGTATGGTTTGTAAAGATAGGACAATATTTGGTCCAGATATTTCAACTATTTGTAAATCTGGAATCTGAGGGTGGAACAAAAATCTAAATATTGAGAAATTTGCCTTTAAAGTTGTCCAGATGAAGTTTTTAGCAATGCATATTACTAAGCAACAATTAAGTTTTGATATATTTATGGTAGGAAAATGTCTTAATGGAACATGATCTTTACTTAATATTCTAATGATTTCTGTCATAGAAAAATCGATAATTTTGACCCATACAATTTTACAAAAATATAAATATTCCGTCTTAGGATTGGTTTTGTGGTACAGAGTCACATAAATCATTTATTTATTCAATGTAAATGAATTCATTCCATCAATCCATCATTCATTCACTCTTCACAATTCTAGCGTCAAGACGTGCTCGTAAATCCACAAATCTGTTTAACCTATTTAGGGAACTTATTCATACATATGGCTTTAACTGTATAGCAATTTTATATAAAAAAATAGTTAATATAATATTTATTTGAAATAAAAAACTTATTAGTACAGTACATAGTTAGATCCAACATTAAATCTGCTTGACTTAAGTGTTCCCATATTTCTCTTCCTCTAACATTTTCAGAGGTGATTAAAACATAATACAAATATTTTACTGTACCACTTTTTATGGACCTTGTAATTCCTATATGAGCCAGTGTAGATAAATGACAAAAGTTAAATTAGACCAGTCCACCTTGACTGTGAAGCTAAACGTGATTGGTTGTAGTGAGAACGTGCTATGATTGGCCGGCAGTAGATGGTGGGCAGAGTCCACTAGGGCTGTCACGATTCCCCGATTCTATTCAAGTACTTGATTCGAAAAAAAATCCTTTATTACGTTTTGCTGGAGTCGAATAACCGGCAAAATACCGGAAGTGGCGAATTAAAAGCATGATAATCCATTAAAAGCATTACTAATGCGTTTTCCGAAGCTGCGTGACATATAAGATCCATTTAAAAATCACAATAAAGCATAGTGCTATTGTGAATTTACAAATACTCCAATTCAATTAAATAAATATATGCACTTTACTTATTTTACATGCATGTAGGGAACTTGTATCATTTACATATTGCTGTGAATTTGGGTTTATTATAGCGATAAATCTGGCAACCCAACGTGCGTCATTTCATCATATTTGTTAGGTAAATCATTTAAAAACCCCATGCTATCTTTCTAAATATGCTAACTGTTTGTCACAATTTCAAAATAAAGGTTTAAACCCACGTTTTGATGTCCACATATTCAAGAAATTACAGCGCTGTAGCTTTTCTACCATAAAGAATGGCCAAATATTAAAGATGAAGTGGACATTTGAATTAAATGTGGTTTAGTCAATATTAAAAAAGGATTCGATCATGCAGTTAAGTGTAAAAACAACGCGTATTGTACGTTAGATCTATTGTTTACAATATATTAAGTGCTTTAACAAGTTTGTTCAATAAATCCATGTGATTACTTGCTTTTGATACTTTATTTGAACTAATTATCATTGCTCTATATGCACTTTAAGTCGCTGTAAAGGCTATTGTACGCTTAGGTCTATTTTTAATACTACAAAAAAATTACTATAAATATCTAATTACCATTTAATCATCTGAATAATTGACCGATTACTTAATTACCAAAATCATCTTTAGTGACAGCCCTAGAGTCCACCTGTCTGTGGATTTGTGCGCATGTCTTGACGCCGGAAATGATTCGAAATCGACAAATGCGTGCTGCAATGCACAAATGCACAAGAAGCGATTGGCAAATGAATGCCTGGCAGAGTTGTGTTTGTAAATTTTGTTACATTCGTTTGTGGATCCCTGGAGTGAAGTAACAGTTCTAAGCCCAAAAACCTGCGGAAGAGAGCAGCTTTTGGCTCTGGATGAGGAGAAAGGAGAAGTGCTGGGGCTTCAAAGGGAGGCGTCCCAAGTTAAAGGAGTGAATCGTGGGTGAGCTGCTGCTGAATAGGGGAACACAATGAGAACATGACAATACGCTTCTGTTTTGAACTGAAAAGAGCACTTTCTGATTAAAAAGGCCTAAACAGCATCTCCTTTCTTATGCTTACTTGTTTCAGTTTCCTTCTCCTTCATTTGCTGTGGAGAGGTCTCTAAGCCAGAGATGATCTATAAGGTCCTCTAAGCTGTTAATCATTAGACACCCAAGTGTCCAAAGAAAATTCCTGCAATCTGTGAAAGTTTTCAGAAGAGAGCTGACACTCATAAACACATTTTGAGAAGGCAATGTGACTAAGAAACAATGCATTTGTTGCTGTTACTGTGACATCCTCTGGGTGCCCATGAACATTTAATCACTGCTAAATATTTACTGTAATTTGTCAATGTTTTACACTTTGCTCTTTGACACTAAGCATGTCAGAGCTGTATATGCTTTCTTTCATGTTACTGGTCTCACCTATGGACAGGTTTTGTAGATCCCAAGGCGAAAATTCTTCGATGAGCGCACCTAGCACTGCGCGTAAGTTTCTAGCTGTTTCTAGTATAGTGGCCACTCTGATCATTGGGTCTAGAAACGTTATGTCATCCGCTGTGAAAATATACATTTCCAGTGTTTAGTAAAATATTAGTGAACTGTAATAAACAAGTGACGCGCAAAAGTTTACCTGGCGCTGTGAACTTTGCACGGGCAAATTGCATCAGCTTTATCTGCAGGGTGTCTGTGTTGATGAGAATTTCTCTCAAACACGTGTCATGAAGAACACCACGATCCAAACAATGACGCTCTGCGACAATGAGCTGAAACATGATGCGTCTCGTGATTTCTTCATCCAGGCGACCCGTGTTTTGTAAGATGAAGTCAGCCAGAGTCACACAGGGATAGGGATGTTCCATGACCAAGATGTCGTGATCCTGTAAGGGAAACCAATCATATAATCGTATGATATGGTCGCAGGACGGAGGCCTTTGCAGCGCAAACATTATTTCTGCCTCATAACACGGAGGGATGTCACCACGCTAAAGAAAAAAGAATGACAGAAGGTTAGACTTCCAAACTGTGATGATTCTAGGTATACCTCATATATCAGAATACAGAATTTAATAAAACAATTCTTAATAGATGAAGAATAACGTCTTGTCAACTTACACATCGATATCGGTTTTCAAGCCAGCGCCTTCCAGCAAATTTTACGAGCACCTGAAAAAAAATGAAAGAAAGAAAATGTTTGCAATTGTGAGTAAATTCAGCATTTTTGTTTGTGCTCATGATCATCTACAAACTTTTTTAAACATGTCAATAGAAATGGTAAACACTGATGTCTATGTTAGGACAGGACCTTTCACAGAAGAAAACACAAAGCATAAAGTCTGGTTATGCAGAAAGAGCAACATACTTTATGGCCATCCGATCGTCTTATTCCTTCATGGAGACAGGAAAAATATTCCACTAGCAGTTCAACTCCCACTTTATAGAGAGAGCAAAAGTATACTGCTCCACATTGAACCCCACAGCGAGATGGTGGACGTCTCCACCACAGTGCCCTATCACGATCTGAAAAACACACAACGACATGTTACTCTACGGTACCAGGCTGAACTCCAGCAGCTGCTTCAGCCAAATTAAAAGCACAGTGCTGATGCTGTGCTACACAGAAGTCACACAGTAATTATCTCCCACTGTTTATTTCTGTATATATGTCAGTTTGATTGGTATGGACATTGTCAGTTACCTAGTATGGTGTATAGTCGTTGTAACACGTCTGTTCTCGGGGTAAGCACTAGCCGTGGATATGTGACTGCTGTCGGTTCTGGTCTGTTCTGGTCTTTTGTTTCGAACACTGGCTGGGACTCGAGCGGATCTGTAACTGATGTCGGTTCTGGTCTGGATGTCTCTGGAATCTCCTCCGATGGTTCCCGGTCAGGAACGTGAGGACACACTTTTGTTTTGAAGTGGCGTTTTAAAGCCGTCCACACTGTCCGGAAACAATTACGGTCTTTCCTCCCTTCTGTGTGTTTTTCTGCAATGAGAAACATCTTTTTTATTAGCACAGATTACAGCTGAATGATAAACTTGTAAAACTATCCTAATATGCAGCTGTTTTAAGTCGCTTCAAGAGTTCATGTTGATGCTTCAATGCTGATGCTGTGCTACACAGAAGTCACACAGTAATCATTTCTACTATTTATTTCTGTATATATATATATATATATATATATATATATACACATATATACAGTTGAAGAGAGACTTATTAGCCCCTTATAAAATATTTCATTATTTTTCAAATAACTCCCAAGTGGTGTTTAACAGAAAGACAATTTTATCAATACAGCATTTTTAAACACAATACTTTATTCAGGAAGCTTTTTTTTTGTAATACAAATAGAAATAAATGCATAACCAAGAATTTTAAAAAGTCTACTGGTCAAAATTATTAGCCCTCTGATGTTAATAGTCAATAGTGTATCCCTTTTGCTTGATAACAGCCTTTAGTCATTTGCTGTAGTTCTCAACAAGTGTTAAGCATGTCTCCTGAGGAATGACAGCCCATTCTTCCTTAGCAAATCTCTCAAGCTCCTCCAGATTTGTTGGTCTTCTGGCACAAACTCTGGACTTTAGTGTGCCCCACAGATTTTCTATTGGATTCAAGTCTGGGCCAGTCAAGTACACTCACTTTGGAGGTATTTCTTCATCAGAAGTGAGGTCTGCTTTGGGTCGTTATCATGCTGGAAGACAAAATGCCGACCCAAACCAAGTTTTCTTGCAGACTGTCTGAGACTGTCTTTCAAAATCTTCTCACAGTCTTCCTTTTTCATGCTTCCTTCAACCCTGATGAGATTCCCAGTTCCAAACGCATTGAAACATCCCCACAGCATTATGCTCCCACCACCATGTTTCACTGTGGGAACGCTGTTCTTGGGGTTGAATGCCTCTCCCTTTCCATCTCCAAACACAGGCAACGTCTCTATGGCCAAAAAACTCTAGTTTGGTCTCATCTGACCAAAGGACACGTTTCCAGTATGCATCACATTCCCCCAGGTTGTCCTTAGCAAACCTCTTTGTAGCTTGGAGGAGTCTCTTCTTCAGAAGTGGAGTCTTTCTTGGTCGGCAACCTCGCAGTTCATTCCTGTACAGGGCTCTAGTAACTGTATTCATTGAGACATCAATTCCAGACTTGGCTAGGTCATTCACTAGTGTCTTGGCAGTTGTCCTTGGGTCCTTTAGAAACCTCTCTCACTAGTTTTCTTTCCAAAGTTTTTGAAATCTTTCGCTTCCTGCCTCTGCCCGTCTTGTTCTCCACTGTGTTGGTCTCTTTAAACTTCTTGATAATGCATCTCACTGCAGTTCTTGACACTTGAAAACGCTTTGATAAACGTGTGTATCCTTCTCCATCTTTATGAGCATTAACAATTCTTTCTCTCAAGTCCAAACTAATTTTTTTTGTCTTTGCCATGATGACAGTGCATATTATTTTACTAGGTGTTTCGCAAGATACTAATCCTCAGCTTAAAGAGCAATTTAAAGGCTTAACTAGGTTAATTAGGTTAATCAGGCAAATTAGGTGAATTTGGCAAGTCATTAGAAAACAGTGGTTTGTTCTATAGCTAATCAAACTAATAATTTCTTAAGGGGGCTAATAATATTGACCTTAGCTGTTTTTTATTTATTTATTTTTAAATTATTTTATTCAAGCAACTATAAGAAATCAGACTTTCTTTAGAAGAAAAAAAATAATAGGAAATAATGTGAAAACATTCTCTTGCTCTGTTAAACATCACTTGTTATATATATATATATATATAAATGTATTTTTTTTTTTATGTGTATTGACATTGTCAGTTACCGGCTATGTTGTTTTGTTGTTCAGGTACATCTGTTGGTTTGTTTTGTTGTTCAGGTACATCTGTTGGTTTGTTTTGTTGTTCAGGTACATCTGTTGGTTTGTTTTGTTGTTCAGGCACATCTACTGGTAAGTACTCGAATGCATTGCTGCTGCTCTCAGCTGATACTACAGCACTACTCTGTGTCGCTTGAACGTAATCCAGCACTGGCTGGGACTCAAGCGGATCTGTGACTGCTGTCGGTTCTGGTCTGGATGTCTGTGGATTCTCCTGCGATGGCTCCTGGTCATGAACACGAGGACACACTTTGCTTTTGAGGGTTTTGAAGTGGCGTTTTACAGCCTTCCGCACTGTCCGGAAACAAGCACGCCCTTTCCTCCCTTCTGTGTGTTTTTCTGCAATGAGAAACATCTTTATTATTAGCACAGATTACAGCTGAATGATGAACTTGTACTCGTGTCTCGCGTCTTTTGCAGCTCCTTGCACAGGAGCACAGCGTTTTTAAGACGCCGTGTCAAATTAAAAGAATTTCTACTTTTACACAAAGCGCCGCTCATGTCAGTTCCAAAGCACAGAACCAATCAGAAGAACTCAGAGGCGGGGCAAGCGTTGCAAGCTTCCGTTTACATTAGCAAGTTGGCTCGACAACATCACTTCTCAAAAGCGCGTCTCGAGACCCTTGCTTCTATGCTGCACTTTTTTAAAAACCATTCCTGAGCGCTGCGTCTCGCGTTTTTAGACACAAAGACGCGTTCTGTGTGAATGGCCCCTTACTATTAACTGCACCATGGTATTGCTGCAGAAACGTGAGCTATATCCAATTGTATGATATTATTAATGTAGACATGTATTAAATGTATTAATAGAGTAATGTAATATAAGTACAGTATTTTGTGAACTAATCGATTCTCTTTCCGGCTCAGAACAACTCAAACCCGGACTTGAGATGAACTAATCAATTCTCTTTCTGGCTCAGAACAACTCAAACCCGAACTTGAGATGAACTAATCGATTCTCTTTCCGGCTCAGAACAACTCAAACCCGAACTTGAGATGAACTAATCGATTCTCTTTCCGGCTCAGAACAACTCAAACCCGAACTTGAGATGAACTAATCGATTCTCTTTCTGGCTCAGAACGACTCAAACCAGGACTTGAGAGACGAACTAATCGATTCTCTTTCTTGCTCAGAATGACTCAAACCAGGACTCGAGAGACGAACTAATCGCTTCTCTTTCCGGCTCAGAACGACTCAAACCCGAACTTGAGACGAACTAATCAATTCTCTTTCCGCCTCAGAACGACTCAAACCCGGACTCGAGAGACGAACTAATCGATTCTCTTTCCGGCTCAGAAAGATTCAAACCAGGACTCGAGAGACGAACTAATCGTTTCTCTTTTCGGCTCAGAACGACTCAAACCCGAACTTGAGACAAACTAATCGATTCTCTTTCTGGATCAGAACGACTCAAACCCTGACTCGAGAGACAAACTAATCGATTCCCAGGTAATCGAGACCCAGGTAAATAATTAATTAATATTTTCTGTTTCTTATAGCATTATAGTTTTCTTGTTTGTAGTGTGATCAACATTTGTGTAAGTAGTAGATGTGTTAGGGAAGTAACACGTAACATTTTTATTATGTTTTGCTAAAATGAACGGAATGAACAAAATTACTCGGAAAAAGATCTGTTCATTTTGCTGAACGAGACTCAAAGGTATGAGTCGGTAAAATGATCCGAACTTCCCCTCACTATAAAATACAACATGGGTGGGAACTGAAAAAGGTCTACTTTTTGAAAGAAAATAGCCCCCCCTTCCACTAGGCTGGCTACGGGCCTGATATGTGTCGAGAGCATTCGCTAAGGTGTTATTATCTCATTTTTGACCGATATGGCTTTTAGCTGGTTTTGCATCTGAACTCTTCATATATATTTGTTTTGATGTATATTGACATTGTCAGTTACCGGCTGTTGGTTTGTTTTGTTGTTCAGGCACATCTACTGGTAAGTCCTCAAATGCATTGCTGCTGCTCTCAGCTGATACTACAGCACTACTCTGTGTCGCTTGAACATAACCCAGCACTGGCTGGGACTCGAGCGCATCTGTGACTGCTGTTGGTTCTGGTCTGAATGTCTGTGGATTCTCCTGCGATGACTCCCGGTCAGGAACAAGAGGACACACTTTTGTTTTGAAGTGGCGTTTTACAGCCTTCCGCACTGTCCAGAAACAAGCACGGCCTTTACTCCCTTCTGTGTGTTTTTCTGCAATAAGAAACATCTTTATTATTAGCACAGATTACAACAGGGGCCATTCACACAGAACGCCTTTTTCCATTCCAATGCGCTACTTTTCCACTGTATGTAAACGCGCTTGACGGATGTGCATGACCATTACACTCGCGTCTCACACCTTTTGCAGCGCCTCGCACAGGAGTGCCGCATTTTTAAGATGGCTTCTGTTTACATTAGAAAGTTGGCATGACAACTGTTTTATTTGACTGCATTATTGTGGAGGAGGCGTTCTGTGTGAATGGCCCCTTACTATTAACTGCACCATGGTATTGCGGCAGAAACGTGGGCTATATCGAATTGTATGATATTATTAATGCAGACGTGTATTAAATGTATTAAAAGAGTAATGTAATACAAGTACAGCATTTTGTGAATAATCTATTGCATTTGTGCATTTATACTAAAACCACTGTTCTTCATACAAATACCTAGAAGCCATGTAGTTAGTTTTTATACCAAGGTATTGAGGTGCTAGGCCTATGTGTGTGTTTTTACTGGTTATCAAACAGTCGAAATAATAACATTTCACCATATAAAAGGTTGTTACAATTTTTACAGATGTTAGCTTTTAATGAACATTATCTTAGCTGTAAATCATGGTATCAGTTTAATATGTTACTAGACATTGCTCTGTCCCGCTCATTCCAAATGAATTCTATTTCTGCAGGTCTTCAAAAAGGTAACAAAAAAAACTTACATTTGATTTAATCCTGCAGATACCATGTAGGCCTAAATAGTTAAATAAAATCCCTTTCTTGATATTTGTGTTTTGAAAAGGAAGGCACTGCATAGGGCCCAGAGGTTGAAAGGGTAAAAAAACTGATGGGGTAGCATGGGTCAAGGAAGAACGCAGTACATTCTGACCAAGGGCGGCTCTAGACATGATGTTTACTAAACAAAGTTCGGGAGGAGCACGTTCAGATAATCAACACGACCAATCCTCTATCAGCAATCACATCACACAGACAGATACCGCTATAAATGGATTAAGCCTTCCTACCTTCTTTCTCTGCAGTTTCAGCATATCGCCGGCATGTCAGAGTCAAACTCGCCCTCAAGCGATAATCCAAACGACGCTCAGCGTCCCTCGGCGTCCGCCAACGCCGCTCAGCCTAACAGCTGTCAGGTCTCCGAAATCGAGCCCGCGGCTGCTCCACGGGGCCGTCGGCCCTCACGAGCCGCCTCTCACACCCCGAGACGACAAGGCTCGCCCGCGCCTCCTCCATCTAGGCGCCCACCACCTTCTCCGGCATCTTCCTATGCCTCGGTCCTTCGCTCCGTCCCAGCCATCCAGAAGTGGACAGTTGCAAGCCTTAGACAGGCCCTGAGCAACGCAGACGTCTACTACTCACGGCGGATGACCAAAACGGAGCTCTACAACATCTTCTGCTCCATCCAATCCACTCCCCCGCCGAAAGCGGCCGGCAATCAGGCCACGCCTCGTGGCACCCCATACGCTCGGCCTGAGCAAACCTCCTCCCCCACGAGGAAAGGCCTTCGTTCCTCCAGCCGCCATAGCAGGCCTTCGGCAAGCCTGGGCCGCGCCCCAGACACCGCAGCCGTAAGCCCCAGTTTGCCCGCCCTCCCTGCTCAACTCCAGCCCGCCGCCCCTGCTCAACTCCAGCCCGCCGCGCCTCTCTGCGCAGCGCCAGCGGCCGTCTCGGCCCACTCACAGCTTCTTTCCTATCCTCATCTTTTCCCCGAGGCATGGCCCGTGGCCCCACCGCCGAACTCTAGCGTGAGGCTGCCTCCGTTAGCGGCGCAGGCCCACACTTGGTCCACGCTCCCTGCTCCCCCTCCCCTTTCTTCTACCTCCGCCCCCGGTCCCGGTCCCGACGTCTGCGTGAGGCTGCCTCCGCAACCGGCTCCGGCGGCCACTGTTCCCTCTCTGCCTTCTCTTCCTCTAGCTCGTTCTCCCTTCTCGTTGGCTTCCGCAGTGCCGATGCCCATCCCACCAAACGCCCCAGCTTTGGAACCACCCCCCGTCGCCAGCAACATCAGGACACAGATTCTAGCAGAAATTCAGGCGGCTGGCGCCAGATGCGGACCCACTCCCTACCCCAGTACCTCCATATTCAGAGCTGATCTTCCCGTAAGCCATCCGCTAAAAAACCTTTTAGATACTTCTCTCGATTATATTTTTCAGGCCGTCTCCCCAAGGACCCTCCAATCCTATCTAACTGCATGGAAGAGTTTCAAAACCTTTCTCCACGCATACAACTTACCTTTCCCGGATTTTTCATTGCTCACCATCACCTCGTTCATCTCCTACCTCAACACCATCAAAAACCTCCAAGCCAGCTCCATCAAAGGTTATCTAAGCGGAATTCAGTTTTTTCACAAATTAATTTTTGGCACACCATCTCCAGAAATAGCCAGCTCTCAGACATCCATGCTCATCAAAGGCATCCAAAAAACCCAACCCACCCGCCCAGACGCCAGACAGCCAATAACCCTAGACATGCTAACCAAATGCATTTATACCCTCCGCAGAGGTTACCACTCCATCCACACCGCCCGCACGCTCGACGCCATGTTCATATTGGCCTTCTTCGGCTTTCTCAGATGCTCGGAACTTACAATCACTTCCAGCTTCAATCCAACAGTCCACCCAACACTTTCAGATCTAGCAGTCATAGATTCCGACTCAATATCCTATTTCATTAAGCAAAGCAAAACGGACCAACAAAAAAGAGGCCACTTCATTTACATCTTCAATCTCCAATCACCAATTCAACCATACCAGACCCTCCTAGCCTATCTACACCACAGAAGACCACAGGCTAAACTCCTCTCTGACCCACTTTTTGTCGACGACGCCAATCACCCCGCCACCCGTTTCTGGTTCCAGAAACATCTCAAATCCGTTCTTCTTCTATCTGGCATCCCAGCAGACCATTACTCCTGCCACTCCTTCCGTATCGGCGCAGCTACCACAGCCGCCCAAAAAGGCCTCTCCCAGCCCGAAATTCAGACGCTCGGCCGCTGGACGTCAGAGGCTTTCAAAACCTACATCCGGTCAGATCGCTTCCATATCAAAGAAGCTCACCGAACCCTCATCAGCCGAGTCATCTAAAGATCAGCCCTCCCCTTTAATGCATCGCATCCAAACCTTCCCACGTCTATCATCAGAGCATCCCAGTTCACGCTGCCGCAGCAGCGCCCGCTTCCGCAGAAGCGCACATCTTTCTTTCCGTTGCCGCAGCAGCGCTCGCTTCCGCAGAAGCCTCACTCTATTTTCCAGATGCCGCAGCATCGTCGCTTCCGCAGAAGCGCTCATCCTTCTTCCCGCTGCCGCAGCAGCGCTCGCTTCCGCAGAAGCCACACTCTATTTCCAGATGCCGCAGCATCGCCGCTTCCGCAGAAGCGCTCATCTTTCTTCCCGCTGCCGCAGCAGCGCTCGCTTCCGCAGAAGCCTCACTCTAT
Source organism: Cirrhinus molitorella (assembly GCA_033026305.1). Lineage (NCBI taxonomy): Eukaryota > Metazoa > Chordata > Actinopteri > Cypriniformes > Cyprinidae > Cirrhinus > Cirrhinus molitorella. The sequence continues at coordinate 30,010,376 of CM065141.1, forward strand.
TTTCCAGATGCCGCAGCATCGTCGCTTCCGCAGAAGCGCTCATCTTTCTTCCCGCTTCCGCAGAAGCCACCTTTTCTCGCACAATCGCCACAGCAACGATTCTGCTCAAGCAACGGCCAGCACCCCTCTAAGTTTTAAGCGCCACAAGTTTTGGGGGGCAATTGATGCTCCGGCTGCTGTCCTGCGCTAAATCGCATTTTGGGGGAGCGCTCAGGGTTCGGGCTAAAATGCCGAGCTCGGACCCCTCTCCTCAAACGAGGGAAGAGTACTCCAAGTTCGGGAGGAATTGCCGAGCTCGGAGCCCTCCCCACGGACAGCACGCCAAATACGCATATTATCTATCTAGCCTCATTATCTGTAAGGCGAACTCATGAAATGATGTTTACTAAACAAAGTTCGGGAGGAGCACGTTCAGATAATCAACACGACCAATCCTCTATCAGCAATCACATCACACAGACAGATACCGCTATAAATGGATTAAGCCTTCCTACCTTCTTTCTCTGCAGTTTCAGCATCCCTCCACCACCCCGACTCCTCTCCATCGGCCCATTCCTATCCCAGCTCGGGGGGAGCGCTCAGGGTTCGGGCTAAAATGCCGAGCTCGGACCCCTCTCCTCAAACGAGGGAAGAGTACTCCAAGTTCGGGAGGAATTGCCGAGCTCGGAGCCCTCCCCACGGACAGCACGCCAAATACGCATATTATCTATCTAGCCTCATTATCTGTAAGGCGAACTCGTGAACTATAGATTGTCATCAGCTTTTTTGTGTGTTTTATTTGGCTTTTAGCTGATTTTGCATCTTAACTCTTCATATTTATATATATATATAGTTTTGATGTATATTGACATTGTTAGTTACCGGCTATGTTGCTTTGTTGTTCAAGCACATCTACTGGTAAGTACTCGAATGCATTGCTGCTGCTCTCAGCTGATGCTACAGCACTACTCTGTGTCGCTTGAACATAATCCAGCACTGGCTGGGACTCGAGCGGATCTGCTGTCGGTTCTGGTCTGGATGTCTGTGGATTCTCCTGCGATGGCTCCCGGTCAGGAACACGAGGACACACTTTGCTTTTGAGGGTTTTGAAGTGGCGTTTTACAGCCTTCCACACTGTCCGGAAACAAGCACGCCCTTTCCTCCCTTCTGTGTGTTTTTCTGCAATGAGAAACATCTTTATTATTAACAAAGATTACAGCTGAATGAGAAACTTGTAACACTATCCTAATATGCAGCTGTTTTATATCGCTTTAAGAGTTAATGTTTCTCCAATATTGATGAGAAACATCTTTGTTAGCACAGGTTACAGCTGAATGATAAACTTGTAAAAATGTACTAATGTAGATGTGTGTAAATGGTGGTAGTTCATCTGAGCCTCGGGCTGAGGGTGCCCCCAGTGATGCGAAATATTGCAACTGCATTTCATAATGAGTCAACTGTAAAAGTATGCTTAAGTTAGAGATAAAAATGCCAGAAATAAAGTATAAAGTCAATCAAATTTGTTAGATTTATTTTCCTGAAGTTCAAGACATATTCTGATGTGAGTTGAAGAGAAGATGCGGATCATGACAAAGGTAAGCATATGCTAACAGTAAACTCCATAATTCAGCTTGCAGTAGTTAGACACTATGCTGTGAACTATAATTTTATTATTTTATGACACGCTGCAATGCTGATTTTTCTGTCCCTAGCCTTTACATAAATATTACACTTGATAAACAATTGTGGGTTACAATTTTTTTATATTTTAAAATGCATGCCAATAGCCATTTGAACAATTACACCTTCCTGAGCCATTAATGAGCCATATTTTGTTTTTTATTAATTATATCGAATTCCAAGTACCACAAAACTGCTCGTATTGTTTTATCATAAAGAAGTACTCTTGTTACAGGCTGTTTTAATAAACAATAATAAACAAAAGCCTTTGGAAAGCACTTCATTGCGTCTGATGTTTCCAGATATACATAACTTCTCTAAAGCAAGATATTTGGGCACATTTCGCATTCGTTTTTTAAACTAAAATTTTAGATAGGCTACCACGTTTGGCACTGAACTTCATATTTCAGAAAGAGGCTCAGCCATAAGTCACACAGTAATCGTCTTCTACTATTTATTTCTGTATATATGTCAGTTTTGATGTGTGTATTGACACTGTCAGTTACCAGTTATGTTGTTTTGTTGGTCAGGCTCATCTGTTGACCCGCTGCTGGGATGTTTCTCAGCGGACGCAACAGCGCCACTCGACGGTTGAGCTCTGCTGCTCTCCATCTCCTCTGGTGAATTTGCATACATGATGTTCGCTTTCTGCAGCTTCCCTTTTGTTTGTACACTGTATTTGACTACTGTCTCTATAGACTGTGTGTTTGTAACGGTTTCCATCTGCTTTGATCGCTACTGGCTGCAGGAGCTGGTACTCTGGTAATCGCTAAACAGAAGTGAACTGGTGCGTCTGTGACGTCATGAATCGAACACGCGCGCCTCCGCGGCAGTGAAATCACTGACCCCTCTACAGAGCTTAGGTGCGCTCGACTTAAAGCAGCGCTGCGCAGCTCGATCCAATTCTGATTTGAAGCAAATTTCGTCCGACTTGAGATGACGCCGACGGCACGTGACTGTCACGAGTGGCATCAGAGTACCGGCAATAGCGATTGGACTCAGTCGCTGCAGTTTTATTTGTTTACTTATTTATTTTTATTTTTTATTTATTTATTGCTGAAAACAAGAACATACAAAACAGTACAAAATACTAAATATCAACATTAGCGATACTTGAAAGCCAAATACAAAAATACAACAGTAGAAAATACAATAAATAATAATACAAAAAAGAAATAAATATACAAAGAAAATAAACAATGCAAAAAAGGGCCATTGATTTACATGAAATTCCTTTCATGAAAACTTCTAAAGATGGAGTTTTTGTTTTCGATTTGTTTTATTTCGCTAAGTAATAATTTAAAGCTTTCTATATATGTAGGCCTATATTTATCATGTCTGAAAAAAATGCAAGTGATCGCGCTGGCGCCTGCATGTCCTGCAATCGTGATGATTTGAGATGGCACATTGATCAAACAGACTACGAACAGTCTTCCGCTGGCCGCTGTTCGTTAGGCCTACTTAAAAAACAAAAACTTATATTTAACAAACAAAAAAATCCTCCCAACAATTTTCCAAATTAACTAAATAAAAAAACGAAACGAAATATAAGCCTAATCACTTTGCCATATAAAACTGAACTATTTTAATATCTGAAACAAGCGTTCATTTTACTTGTCCATGTTCTGTTCCGTCTCTGAACGCACAGAACAGCGCAAATGATCTTTCGTGCTTTCAAATAAACATTAATAAATCAAGCAAGTCCCATTTTATGCAAATCACTGCAGGAATCATAAATGGATTTGACTAATAATCACGTGTCGCGGGTAGGGAAAGAGTACTGACAGACCATGCTGGAGGAATAATCTTGTGGTCATTGACAAATTGGTCGCGTAAAATGTGCAACACAGAGTGCGCGTTAATCGCAGAATCGAAAGTGAAGGTAATGTTAAACAGCGCAAAGCGAATTCATTTCACGGAGACTGCATGAGACGGCAGAAAGCGCATCTTGTTTATTTTTGTATTTTACAGAAGCACAAACTTTTGGTGTTATCGTGAGTGTATCCAAGCTGATATGCGCACATAGTGCATATCCATCTAGAAGAAGCAGTGCCCGAAACAGGACCGGGAATGCGGAACAATGGCGAATTCTCTTTTCTTTCTTTCTTTCTTTATTGTTTGATTGTTTACAAAATACTTTTTCTTTCTTTCTTTCTTTCTTTCTTTCTTTCTTTCTTTCTTTATTGTTTGATTGTTTACAAAATACTAGCTTTTCATTTTGTACATGAACACGCTAGTTACAGATAATCCTCAAAAACCTAGTATTACACCACAAAGTCGCTGCTAGTGTGAACGCAACTTTAAGGAGCGAAAAACGGCTCCTAAAAAGAGGAGTCAAGTCAAGTCACCTTTATTTATATAGCGCTTTTTACAACACAGATTGTGTCAAAGCAACTTTACATTATCAAATAGGAAGGTAATATATCAATAATGCAAAAAAGAAACCGTAAATAATTTTAGTTGAAGGAAATTAATCAATAAGGAACCAAAGCTACATCTGTGGAAAAAAAAAAAAAAAAACCTTGGGAGAAACCAGGCTCAGTCGGGGGGTCAGTTCTCCTCTGACCAACATACAAGCAGTTTATACCTGTAGAGGTGGTCTATATGTGCTGACGCACCATCTGTATACAGACTGGATCAGGGAACTCCAGTGACCATCTGATCAGGATACAGACTGGATCTGACCTCGGAATAAGCAGAACACAGACTAATATTAGCATAGATTGAGTGCATCAGGTGTTATGGGAAATGTTCCTGGTTCCGGTTGACCTAATTAATGCAGCCTAACAATCCTTTAACGGATTTGAATTTAGAAATGTTTAAATGTGTTATTGTGTAAGCCAGGTTAAAGAGATGGGTCTTTAGTCTAGATTTAAACTGACTGAGTGTGTCTGCCTCCCGAACAGAATTAGGTAGACTGTTCCAGAGTTTTGGCGCTAGCTAAGAAAATGATCTGCAGCCCGCAGCTGATTTTGCTATTCTGGGTATTATCAGATTGCCAGAGTATTGAGAACACAGCAGACGTGAGGGACTATAATGTGATAGGAGCTCGCTCAAGTGGAGTGTTGACAGAACCGGGGTAATATGGTCATACTTTCTGGTTCTAGTAAAAACTCTAGCTGCTGCATTTTGGACCGGCTGGAGATTGTTTATTAAGCGTGCCGAACAACCACCCAATAAAGCATTACAATAATCTACCCTGGAGGTCATGAACACATGAATTAACACTTCTGCATTTGACTTTGAGAGCATAGGTTGTAATTTCGATATGTTTTTGAGATGGAAAAATGCTGTTTTGCAAATGCTAGAAATGTGGTTTTCGAAGGAAAGATTGCTATCAAATGCAAAACAAATGACGGTAGTAAGGCATAAACATAAAACCTAAAATTCTGTCAGTGAGGGGGGGTGTACAGTAACACACACCGCAAGAAAAATAGCGCATGGTCATTTAAATTTTAATATGTAATGTTAGTATTTTTTATTTATTTATTTTTTTTTGCACATTAATCTGACAATAAATGTGGCACACCCAGTTTTTCTGATGCACACCCAGATTCTCTTTTCTGGCTACGCTACTAGCATGAAGTCTGTCTTTCCATGCATGCGTTTCAGTTCAGGCCAATGACAAGTTCACAGGAATCAGATATGGGCCACATTTTTAAAAACAATGTGAACAGGCGAACCAAAAAATCAGATCTGAGCAGAAAATCGGAATTGCGCATTAAATCTCGTAGTCTTAGACCATCCATAAGATCAGTATTGAGAGCATTTGGCACCGCTGAACTCATAAATCTACCCAGCAGCTGATGCTACAGTACCTGAGAGTGCTTGCTGAAAGCAGAACAGAAGCTGGATTAACCTACAATGTTCCTGAACTGTTCAGGGCTGTGGGTTGATGAAAGCAGACTGACCCCTGACAAACCCTTCACATTCTCTGTAGTAAACGAAAGCCATTCGGGATGTTGAATGTCTGCCATTCTTGTTAGGAAACACTGACATCTACTGGTCATTATTAATTACTTGCCCCCCCAAAAATCTGAATCCACTTTATTCTTTAACGCAGAAGTAAGCCTGTGGGCGAGCTTTCAGTTCATTAGCCGCCAGGGAAACAACGAGAAGAAGAATAACGTAAAACTAGGGTTGTTGCACTACCCCAGTGTGCTCATAATTAATATAATACATTAAAATAATATTCTAAGACACACTAATTTGCAATATCAAGTCGCAAAACGAGATGGTTTGTGCAGCTAAAATTGCTGGACGCGGGACCGGAAGCCTAACTCATACAATTTACAAATGGCCGCGCTTACTCTGACAGGGAGAAAAAGGTGGATAGTATTTGTATTTATAGACGACGTCTTTTAAAAATGTTTAACAAAAACACACAACAGTTATATGATGGCTTTGTGAGTGAATATATATCTGTTTTTTCACACTTTGAAAACTATATGGTTTTGAACAACGTGGGTGAGTAAACAGCGGTCATTTGTCTCTGTGAACTAACGTTAGTTCTTTAATTTTCTGTATTGCTTTGGCTGTTAAAATGGATTACATGCTGATTCATGTTTTAGGCAGATAACGGCTCTAACAGATGCCATATATTTCTAGTGATTGTGCGCAAATCTCATAATCCTTGTGGGATTATTGAAACAGTTGTTGAGTGTGATGTTGTTTAAACAGCTCAGTGTTGAACACACAAGATTAAATCAGATAAAGTTAGAAAGACTGAGCACTTTTTAAAGTCTGATATGGAAAAAGGATATACTGAATACATGCTAACAAACTTTTTATAAAAGCTAATTGCTAACACAGTTTGGGTGAGAAACTGCACTTTCTAATGATATTTATTAGATTTAAAATATTCAGTTGTAAATAAGTAACCTTTTTTTACTGTTATCTAACACTAAAATATTTCTTTAAATTATACTCTTTTTAGTGATGTGGCTTGTTCTGTTGATTGTTGCACTGCTATGAGTTTATGTACTGAAAAAAAAAAACATTACATTTTATTTTACTGTGGGTTATGCTTTATTTTAAGGTGTCCTTATATGACACTTAAAATTTTCTTTAAATTATAGTTGGTTTAGTATGTGGATTGTTTAGTTGATGGATGAACTGATGTGAACTTATTTTAATTTAAAAAAAAAAAAAAACATTTTTTGCACTATGAACTGATTTTATGGAAAAAAAATATTGTACTGGTTATGCTTTAATTTAAGGTCTCCCTATTATATAACACTTCACACTTTTGGTGATAAATTAAACTGATTTTTAATTTAAGAAAAACTATTTGTTATTTTATTTTCATTTATTTTTAATTGATTGTACTGGTTATGATTTATTTTAAGGTATCCTTGTTAAATAACACTTAAAATATTTATTTATTTTGTTGATTGATGAATGGATATTAATTTATTTTAATAAAAAAAAAATATATATATATATATATATTTTTAATTGTACTGGTTTTGCTTTATTTTAAGGTGTCCTTATTATATAACACTAAATCATTTCTTTAAATTATAGTCTATTTAGTATGTGGTTTGTTTTGGTGATTGAACTTATTTTTAATTTAAGATCTTTTTTTTTTTGTTATTTTATTTTTAATTGTACTGTTTATAATTTATTTTAAGGTGTCCTTGTTAAATAACACCTAAAATATTTATTTATTTTGTCGATTGATGAATGGATATTAATTTATTTTAATTTAAAACTTATTTACATTTTATTTTTAGTTGTACTGGTTATGCTTTATTTTAAGGTGTCCTTATTATATAACACTAAAATAATTCTTTAAATTATAGTCTATTTAGTATGTGGTTTGTTTTGGTGATTGATGAACTTATTTTTAATTTAAGATTTTTTTTTTTTTGTTATTTTTTTTTTAATTGTACTGGTTATGATTTATTTTAAGGTGTCCTTGTTAAATAACACTTAAAATATTTATTTGTTTTATCCATTGATGAATGGATATTAATTTATTTTAATTTAAAACTTATTTACATTTTATTTTTAGTTGTACTGGTTATGCTTTATTTTAAGGTGTCCTTATTATATAACACTAAAATAATTCTTTAAATTATAGTCTATTTAGTATGTGGTTTGTTTTGGTGATTGAACTTTTGGTGATTTTTAACTTAAGAATATATATATATATATATATATATATATATATATATATATATATATATATAATTAATTAATTAATTAATTTTTTTTTTTTTTTTTTTAAATTGTACTAGTTATGATTAATGTTAAGGTGCCCTTGTTAAATAAAATATCAAATTATTTTGTTTTGTCGACTGATGAATGAATATGATTTTTTTTTAACAAAAATATTATTTAAATTTTATTTTATTGTGGATTATACTTTAATTTAAGGTGTCCTTATTATGTAACACTTCTAATTTTTTGTTTGTTTGTTTGTTTCGGAAATTTTGAAATTTTGGATTTTATTTCATTGTATTGGTTATGCTTTATTTTAAGTCCTTATCATATAGCACTTACAATGTTTATTTAATTAATTATACTCTATATAGTAATGTGGTTTATTTTGTTGACTGTTGAACTGACTTTATTAAAAACATTTATTTTTAACTGAAATTTAATTTAATTTTTAAGGTTGTTTAATTAAACATTTAAGGACAGAGTAATATTAATTAACTGTTTAAATTAATTAATAATTATTATTAGGGTTTGGTTTATGGTTTGGTATGTAATATGCATAATTTATTGTTATTATGTGTGTAATAAAGACACTAAAAATAAAATGCAACTATTTATTTATTGATTAAAACATCACTGAGATTTACCATGGTACAGTGATGGTAGCTATCAGATGGTGCCGTAAAAGTTGTTTATTACACACACAATAAGGAAGTAAAATAAATGTGAACAGCATGAGGGTCAAAGTCACCGAAGTGACCCAATGACCCGCGGCAGGACTGTCACGTGATGACGTTCCAGTTCCGCCGTGCTGAAGGTGCGCTCCGGCTGCGTTGCGTTTGTGCACCGGCGTTCAGTGCGCGTCCCCGCGCAGCCCGTGACCACACGCACACCATCATCATCTCCACCACCACCACCACCATCATCATCATCATGATGATGACACGCGTGCGGTCCGCGGTCTCCAACATCATCGGCGGCATCATGGCTTCGGGTTCCAGCGCGCAAGAGAGCCATCCCGATCTGCCGCCCCGGTTCCCGTACAGCAGGCCGGATTTCCTCGCGCTGTCACCGGACGAGGTGGAGTGCTCGGCGGATCACATCTCCAGACCCATCCTCATCCTCAAGGAGATGAAGCTGCCCTGGGCCACCGGATACGCGGAGTGAGTAGCGACGCGCCCGCGAACGCGCGCATTTTCGAGCACGCGGATGCTGCGGCGGAATGTTTGCGTTCCTCATGATAATCACATGAGGAACAGAAAATGAAAGATCCATGACACACATCCATACTTTCATTTCCATGCAGGTTTGGCAGGGCGCATGCGCGCGTTTTGCGCATTATATCATAACCTAATTCATGTCAAGCTGGCTAGTTGTAGCAGACCTACAGCAGATCGACTTTTGAGCATTTATAATACGTTTGGCATCACTATTCATGTCTTGTGTGTGATCCATTATATATAGGTGGGGTTTTTAATCATTCCCAACTCCTAATGTTGTATATGGCCTTAAATAGGATAGAGAATAATGAGCCACATTATTTATAGTGTAGTGTTTGTTAATGTTTTGTATTAGCCTTCAAGTTTTTGGAGTTTAAGTAATGTTGTTATATTTTTATTTCAGTATTAGTCATTTGGGTTTTATTTATTACATTAATTTTCATTTAATTTTAGTGTTTGTATTTCTTTTCAGCTTTTGATTAATTAAATTAGCAAAAATATAGGCTGCTTTAATTGTTTTAGTCATTTTAGCTTTAATTTATTTTAAAAATATTTTATTTCATTTTAGTTTTCCATCTAAACTATTTTAGTTAGTTGCAAAGACGATATTTGTCATTTTTCGTCTAATGTTTTTATTTTATTTCAGCTTTTAATTATTTAAATGACCAAAAACTATTTTGTTTTAGTCATTTTAGTTTTAATTTCTTAAAAAGTTATTATTACTTAATCTATTTCAGTTTTTTTAAGTGTTTCATTAATGTTTATATTTTATTTCAGCTTTTAATAATAAATTACCATTATTTTTTATAGGCTAGTTTAATTGTTTTAGTCATTTGTTTTAATGTATTGAAAATAATTCTAATTTAATTTAGTTTTAAATGTAAATTTAGTTATTAATTTAATTAATTAATGTATTATTTTTTTGTTTTAATTTAGTTTTCTACCTAAACTATTTCAGCTAGTTGCCAAAGCAATATTTCTCTCTCTGTTCTTTTTAAGTGTTTCGTCTAATGTTTATATTTCATTTTAGCTTTTAATTATTTAAATGACCAAAAAATATTTTTAATAGGCTAGTTTAATTATTTTAGTCATTTTAGTTTTAATTTATTAAAAAAAAGTTTAATTCAATTTAATTTTAGTTTTCTATCTCACCTATTTCAGATTTTTTTTAGCGTTTAATGTATATTTTATTTCAGCTTTCAATAATTTAAATTACCAATATATATATATATATATATATATATATATATATATATATATGTATATATATGTATATATATATATATATATATATATATATATATATATTTTAATAGGCTATTTAAATAGTTTTAGTCATATTAGTTTTAAATGATTAAAAAAAATCTTTTTAATTTTGTTTAATTTTAGTTTTTTACTTAAACAACTTCAGTTAGTTGCCAAGGCAATATTTCTCATTTTTAGTTTTTTTAAGTGTTTCATCTAATCAACTTTTACTAACTGAAATTACCAAAAAATATTTATAATAGGGTAGTTTAATTGTTTTAGTCATTTTAGTTTTCATTTATTAAAAATGTCATTTTAATTTAATTTTTATTTTCTACCTAAACTATTTCTTTTTATAAGTGTATCATCTGTTTATGTTTTATTTCAGCATTTAATAATTTAAATTACCCCAATATATTTGTAATAGGCTAGTTTAATTGTCATTTTAGTATTCATTTATTAAGAATTCATTTTAATTTCATTTCAGTTTAATTTTATTACATAATCTGTTTCATTTTTGCAAGTGTGTAATCTAATGTTTATATTTTATTTAACTTTTTTTAAAACTTTTAATTATTTAAATGACAGAAAATATGTTTTAATACGCTAGTTTAATTGTTTTAAGTTTTGTTAACAATAACAACACTGCAGATCTCCTTTTAAATATATAACTCTGTCCAGTACAGTCTTTATGAACTCCGATCTCAAATATCTGAAGGTTCAGTTCACCTTTTATTCTCTAATATGAGGATGTTCAAGTGTAATTTACTCACTTCCTTTCCCGATGTTGGTCTAGAGAAGTGAGATTCACAGGGAAGCAGCTCTCAGATGTCTGCTCACGTGATCATCACAGGAGCTCAGGACTGGATCGTTGAGTGTCTCAGCGGTTCTTCATGTCCTCTGGCTCCTGCTCTCTGAATGAGTTCCTGTTCACTGATCTGGTGTTTAATGTTTAACTGGAGCAGTAGAGTATTAACCAGAACAAATGACCTCAAATAGAGATTCTGCGTCCGTCCGTCCGTCTATCTATTGTTCTGTTGTCTGTCTGTCTGTCATTTTATTTATGTGTCTGTCTGTCTATCTATCGTTCTATCCAAGGGCGTAGTTTTGGTTTGAACATTGGGGGGATTGAAGCGTGAACTGTTTTAATGGAGTCCAGGTCATGCTCCCTCATAAGCTTTATTTATTGATTTGTTTGCTTAGGCTATATGTTTATTTTTGTAAAATAACCCACACAAGCAAAGTTAATTGATAGCATAACTGCAATAAAGTAATATCCTAGTTAACAATGACTTGTTTACGTAGGATATATAATGTATTATATATTATTTAGGCATTTACAGTCTGTAGTTTGACAGTATGTTCTAATTCAGCCATGGTAAAGTCCATCTAACTTAACATTTTCTTATATTGAGATAGTTTATTTCAGTTCGTCAGGCTCTTGGAATATGTAAAGGCCAGGTTTTATACACATAGCATGATTGTACTTGTGCTTGCTCTTATGAAAGTGTACCATATAGTTCCTAACTATAGCATGTACTGTGTTTATCATTACCAGGCCATTAATGACCTTTTTATTGTTGATCTATATGCATTTGTTATGAAAAACAGTAGCCTGTATTTAGAAACAATAGATATGCCACAGTCGCAATATAATTCTATAGGAAAATATTTTTTTAACAGATGAAATATTATACGTTTTACAACAAGTTAGACAAAATTTACCACAATAAATAAGCCTAAAACGTGATGATAAAGGTGGTCATGAGAAAAGATAAATGTTAGTGCCGGTAGAAGATTGTTTTCTCCAGTTTTCGTCAGTCTTTTTGGTTTATTTGCCTTTTTAAGATAATGTTAAGTGCCAGTTTCTCAACAGAATTCATATAGATCGCACATTTTAATATTCGCGATAGGAATGGCTCATCTATCTATCTATCGTTCTATCTATCTATCTATTGTTCTATCGTTCTATCTATCTATCGTTCTGTCTGTCTATCTATCTATCTATCGTTCTATCTATCGTTCTATCTATCGTTCTATCTATCTATCGTTCTGTCTGTCTATCTATCTATCTATCGTTCTATCTATCGTTCTATCTATCGTTCTATCTATCTATCGTTCTATCATTCTATCTATCTATCTATCTATCGTTCTATCATTCTATCTATCGTTCTATCTATCTATCTATTGTTCTATCGTTCTATCTATCTATCGTTCTGTCTGTCTATCTATCTATCGTTCTATCTATCGTTCTATCTATCGTTCTATCTATCTATCTATCGTTCTATCATTCTATCTATCTATCTATCGTTCTATCATTCTATCTATCGTTCTATCTATCTATCTATTGTTCTATCGTTCTATCTATCTATCGTTCTATCATTCTGTCTGTCTATCTATCTATCGTTCTATCGTTCTATCTATCGTTCTATCTATCTATCTATCGTTCTATAATTCTATCTATTGTTCTGTCTATCGTTCTATCTATCTATCTATCTATCTATCTATCTATCGTTCTATCTATCTATCGTTCTATCTATCTATCGTTCTGTCTATTGTTCTGTCTATCGTTCTATCTATCTATCTATCTATCTATCTATCTATCATTCTATCATTCTATCATTCTATCGTTCTATCTATCATTCTATCTATGTATCTATCATTCTATCATTCTATCGTTCTATCTATATATCTATCGTTCTATCTATCGTTCTGTCTGTCTGTCTATCGTTCTATTTGTCTAGCTATCTATCTATCGTTCTATCTATCTATCTATCGTTCTATCTATCTATCGTTCTATTGTTCTATCTATCTATCTATCGTTCTATCTATCGTTCTGTCTGTCTGTCTATTGTTCTATTTGTCTATCTATCTATCTATCTATCGTTCTATCGTTCTATCTATCTATCGTTCTATCTATCTGTCTATCTATCTATCGTTCTATCTATCGTTCTATCTATCTATCTATCGTTCTATCTATCATTCTATCGTTCTATCTATCATTCTATCGTTCTATCTATCGTTCTATCTATCTATCTATCTATCTATCTATCGATCGTTCTATCGTTCTATCTATCGTTCTATCGATCTATCGTTTTATCTATCGTTCTATCATTCTATCTATCTATCTATCTATCTATCTATCTATCTATCTATCTATCGTTCTGTCTGTCTGTATATCTATCTATCGTTCTATCGTTCTATCTATCTATCTATCGTTCTATCTATCTGTCTATCTATCTATCTATCGTTCTATCGTTCTATCATTCTATCTATCTATCTATCTGTCTATCTATCGTTCTATCATTCTATCTATCGTTCTATCTATCGTTCTATTGTTCTATCGTTCTATCTATCTATCTATCGTTCTATCGTTCTGTCTGTCTATCTATATCTATCTATCGTTCTATCTATCGTTCTATCTATCTATCGTTCTATAATTCTATCTATCTATTGTTCTGTCTATCGTTCTATCTATCTATCTATCTATCTATCGTTCTATCGTTCTATCGTTCTATCTATCTATCGTTCTGTCTATTGTTCTGTCTATCGTTCTATCTGTTGTTCTGTCTATTGTTCTGTCTATCGTTCTATCTATCTATCTATCTATCTATCATTCTATCATTCTATCGTTCTATCGTTCTATCGTTCTATCTATCATTCTATCTATCTATCTATGTATCTATCATTCTATCATTCTATCGTTCTATCTATCTATCTATCGTTCTATCTATCGTTCTGTCTGTCTATCGTTCTATTTGTCTAGCTATCTATCTATCGTTCTATCTATCTATCTATCTATCTATCTATCTATCGTTCTATTGTTCTATCTATCTATCTATCGTTCTATCTATCGTTCTGTCTGTCAATTGTTCTATTTGTCTATCTATCTATCTATCTATCTATCTATCTATCTATCTATCTATCGTTCTATCGTTCTATCGTTCTATCTATCGTTCTATCTATCGTTCTATCGTTCTATCTATCTGTCTATCTGTCTATCTATCTATCTATCTATCGTTCTATCTATCGTTCTATCTATCGTTCTATCTATCGATCGTTCTATCGTTCTATCTATCGTTCTATCGTTCTATCGTTTTATCTATCGTTCTATCATTCTATCTATCTATCTATCTATCTATCTATCGTTCTGTCTGTCTGTATATCTATCTATCGTTCTATCGTTCTATCTATCTATCTATCTATCTATCTATCTATCTATCGTTCTATCTATCTGTCTATCTATCTATCTATCTATCTATCGTTCTATCTATCTATCTATCTATCTATCGTTCTATCGTTCTATCTATCTATCTATCTATCTATCTATCGATCGTTCTATCGTTCTATCTATCTATCTATCTATCTATCTATCTATCTATCTATTGTTCTGTCTGTCTGTATATCTATCTATCGTTCTATCTATCGTTCTATCTATCGTTCTATCTATCTATCGTTCTATCTATCTATCTATCTATCTATCTATCTATCTATCGTTCTGTCTGTCTGTCTATCATTCTATTTGTCTGTCTGTCTGTCTGTCTGTCTGTCTGTCTGTCTGTCTATCTATCTATCTATCTATCTATCTATCTATCTATTGTTCTGTCTGTCTGTATATCTATCTATCGTTCTATCGTTCTATCTATCGTTCTATCTATCGTTCTATCTATCGTTCTATCTATCTATCTATCTATCTATCTATCTATCTATCGTTCTATCTATCTATCTATCTATCTATCGTTCTGTCTGTCTGTCTATCATTCTATTTGTCTGTCTGTCTGTCTATCTGTCTATCTATCTATCTATCTATCTATCTATCTATCTATCTGTCTGTCTGTCTGTCTGTCTGTCTGTCTGTCTGTCTGTCTATCGTTCTATCTGTCTGTCTGTCTGTCTGTCTGTCTGTCTGTCTGTCATTTTGTCTATGTGTCTGTCCGTCCGTCTGTCTAATTTAGATATTAAAAAATCAGCAGGAATTGATAAAATAGAGCCTTATTTCCTAAAACTGGCAGCCAATCTTGTAGCTGAGCCCATTGCCTCTATATTTAATTGAAGTCTCTCCACTAATGTATTACCTAAAATGTGGAAATCGGCAATGGTTACTCCGCTTTTAAAGGGCGGAGATCCCTTAGATCCAAATAATTATCAACCAATCTCTAGATTGCCAGTCTTGGCGAAAGTCTTTGAATCACTGATAAATGATCAATTAAAACAATTTCTGTCTGTCAGTAATATCCTTAATGATTATCAGTCAGGTTTTAGAACAGGACATAGCACTATTACAGCTGCTATGTTAGTCTCAAATGATATTATAAATTCTTTAGATAGTAAAAAGTCCTTTGTGGCTTTATTTGTTGATTTATCAAAGCGTTTGATTCTGTAGACCATAAATGAATGTTACAAAGACAAGGTATATAGGCCTTGGAGAAGCTGCTCGAAAGTGGTTCGAAAATTATTTCTCAGACCACATTCAGTGAGTGTCTGTGGAAAATTTTAATTCTTCTTTCCTTCATGTAAATTCTGGGGTTCCTCAAGGATCTGTCCTTGCCCCTCTTTTATTCTCTATTTATATTAATAATTTAGGGCATGGAATAGGTTCAGCAATAATACATTTGTACGCAGATGATACAGTCATTTATACTACAGCATCTTCTCTAAATCAAGCCTTAAAGCAACTGCAGAATGCTTTCAAACATTGCAGCATTCATGTTCGAGGTTAAAATTGGTTTTAAATTCAAATAAAACTAAATATATGATTTTCAATCGTGGTCGTTTTAAGATAACAGATACGGTACTCACAACTTTAAATGGTATACTTATTGAAAGAGTCAGTTTCTACAAATATTCAGGTATATGGCTGGATGAAAGATTAACTTTTGACGTACATATTGACAATTTGTTGAAGAAGCTTCGGCCAAAATTAGGATTTTTTTTATCGTCTAAGAAATTGTTTTCCTTATGAGGCTCGAAAGAAAATAGTAGAGAGCACATTTTTATCTATAATTGACTACGGTGACTTTTTATATATGCATGCAGCATATACTTGTAAGTGTTTTTCCTGATCTTATTTATTTCATAATCATGGAATTTTGTGATATTTTATGACTTGTATGTGTAACTTTTTTAACTCTATTGATAGATCTATCTATCTATCTATCTATCTATCTATCTATCTATCTGTCTGTCTGTCTGTCTGTCTGTCTGTCTGTCTGTCTGTCTGTCTGTCTATCTATCTATCTATCTATCTATCTATCTATCTATCTATCTATCTATCTATCTATCTATCTGTCTGTCTGTCTGTCTGTCTGTCTATCGTTCTGTCTGTCTGTCTATATATCCTGCTATCTATCTATCTGTCTGTCTGTCTGTCTGTCTGTCTATCGTTCTGTCTGTCTGTCTATATATCCTGCTATCTATCTATCTGTCTGTCTGTCTGTCTGTCTGTCTGTCTGTCTGTCTATCGTTCTGTCTGTCTTGTCTGTCTGTCTATCGTTCTATCTATCTGTCTTGTCTGTCTGTCTATCGTTCTGTCTGTCTGTCTGTCTGTCTGTCTGTCTGTCTGTCTGTCTATCGTTCTGTCTGTCTTGTCTGTCTGTCTGTCTATATATCCTGCTATCTATCTATCTTTCTGTCTGTCTGTCTGTCTGTCTGTCTGTCTGTCTGTCTGTCGTTCTATCTGTCTATCTGTCTGTCTGTCTATCGTTCTGTCTATCTGTCTGTCTGTCTGTCTATCGTTCTATCTATCTGTCTTGTCTGTCTGTCTATCGTTCTGTCTGTCTGTCTGTCTGTCTGTCTGTCTGTCTGTCTGTCTATCGTTCTGTCTGTCTTGTCTGTCTGTCTGTCTATATATCCTGCTATCTATCTGTCTGTCTGTCTGTCTGTCTGTCTGTCTGTCTGTCGTTCTATCTGTCTATCTGTCTGTCTGTCTATCGTTCTATCTATCTGTCTTGTCTGTCTGTCTATCATTCTATCTATCTATCTGTTGTTCTATCTATCTGTCTATCTGTCTGTCTGTCTATCGTTCCATCTATCGTTCTATCTATCTATCTATCTATCTATCTATCTATCTATCTATCTATATATCTGTCTGTCTGTCTGTCTGTCTGTCTGTCTGTCTGTCTATTTGTCTGTCTATCGATCTATCTATCTATCTATCTGTCTGTCTATCGTTCTATCTATCTATCTATCTGTCTGTCTGTCTGTCTGTCTGTCTATCTATCTATCTATCTATCTGTCTGTCTGTCTGTCTATCTATCTGTCTGTCTGTCTATCTATCTGTCTGTCTGTCTATCGTTCTATCTGTCTGTCTGTCTGTCTATCTATCTGTCTGTCTGTCTGTCTGTCTGTCTGTCTATCTATCTGTCTGTCTGTCTATCGTTCTATCTGTCTGTCTGTCTGTCTGTCTATCTATCTATCTATCTATCTATCTATCTATCGTTCTATCTATCTATCTGTCTGTCTGTCTGTCTATCGTTCTATCTATCGTTCTATCTGTCTGTCTGTCTGTCTGTATGTCTATCTATCGTTCGATCCGCTTGTCTGTAATTTTATCTGTGTGCGTGCGTGTGTGTGTGCGTGTGTGTGCATGTGCGTGTGTGTGCGTGTGTGCGTGTGTGTGTGTGTGTGTGCGTGTGTGTGTGTGTGTGTGTCTGTCTGTCTGTCTGTCTATCTATCGTTCGATCCGCTTGTCTGTCATTTTATCTGTGTGCGTGCGTGTGTGCGTGCGTGCGTGCGTGCGTGCGTGCGTGCGTGCGTGCGTGCGTGCGTGCGTGCGTGCGTGTGTGTGTGTGTCTGTCTGTCTGTCTGTCTGTCTATCTATTGTTCGATCTGCTTGTCTGTCATTCTATCGTTCTGTCTGTCTATCTGTCATTCTGTTGTTCTATCTATGGTATGCTGAGCATTTAACCCTTTACCTGTCACTCCCTATTGTGAACATAGACATGAAAATGCACTATCCAAATGTATTTTTTTATAATTCATGAACAAAAACATTTTGTAATATGATTTTCATGTACAATTTCCATGATAATGCAATGTCTGATTTTAAAATGGTTTCCAAAGGATGAATTTTGAAATTTTAAGTCTTCAAGTGATATATAATTTCTTATGATTTCTAAAGCATGATAGAAAAAAAGGCAACAAAGAAAGTCTTTTTGTGAAAAAGGTCTAAACTCTTGTTATGAAGTACATTTTTTGAGGTGCACTCTTGTCATAAATT
This sequence comes from Cirrhinus molitorella, assembly GCA_033026305.1. NCBI lineage: Eukaryota > Metazoa > Chordata > Actinopteri > Cypriniformes > Cyprinidae > Cirrhinus > Cirrhinus molitorella. The sequence goes on from CM065141.1 coordinate 30,028,883, forward strand.
AATCTATTACTTTTCCTACTTAATTTGTAACACAAAACAGTGGTAAAATATCAATTTAGGAGTCTTAGACCTTTCCAACGATATATAGTTTGTCATGATTAGATTAGGATTTATTTGAAATATGGTGAAGTAAACGTAGGCGTCCCGGTGACGGGACGGTGACAGTTAAAGGGTTAAAAGTAGTCTGAGAAATCAGAGAGAAATAAGCAGTTGAAGTGAGTGCTTTTAACCCTGAACCTGCCCCTGAAATGTTACTGATTGTGAAAAATGTTGTTTACTGAATCCAGGCACATTTTCTACATAAAAAGCAGCATTTCCAGCAGCACAAGCGTGACATCACAAATGTCCTGCAGTATGACATGTGTCTCCTCTCAGGACAAACCGTGGACCGTATGAATCCCATTAGATCCTCATTAGCAAACGAGGATGCAGGAATGGGTTTCCGTGGAAACCCTATTGCGATGGTGGCAATTATCAGATGGTCGTGAACGAGCGCCATGCTGTCTTGTGCTCTTTAGACTCACGCTGTGACTCATCCGAGGAAATGATGGCAGCTGTGCATCATCGAGAAGCGTTCAGGAGCTTTGAAAGCTTTGTTTGATGAAGACCAAGAGGTTGTAGGTTTAAGCTGGTTTAAATAATTCTGTCACCACTGTGGCAAGTTTTCATAAGCGTGAACAGCCCTTAAGTCACTTTGGGTTAAGGTTGACTTCCTGTTATGAGGAAACTGCAGCTGTGATGATCTTCTGTGTCTCTGCAGAGTGATCAATGCAGGTAAAAGTTCCCTAAACGAGGACCAGGCGTGCTGTGAGGTGGTAGAGCTCAGGAAAAGACCCGCAGACCCATCCAGCCCCAGCTACACGCCCACCAGGAGACGCTCCTCGCTGCCCAGCGCAGACGTCCTGGAGACCATTGACAACACAGTGAGGCCTTCTCCCACGACTCTTTTTAATGTGTTTTCAGACATGTCCATTTTGAAGGAACAGGTCACCCTAAATTAAAATTCTGTCTTCATTTACCCAACCTCATGTGGTGCCAAACTAGGGCTGCATATTAGAAAAGGCTGAGATTGTAATATTTTTATGTAGAATTTCTATATATGTGATTTTTGGGGAAGTGCATTTTATTGGCAAAAATATATAAGTAAATACATACATAAAAAGCTGAAATATAACTCATTATTTAGCATAAATACTTGATCAATCAATTTGGGGGAAAATATGAAAAAGAATGGGTGTTCATTCTTTTCAAGAACCAGCTCAAATCCCTTTAGTAAACATAAAGTGAACTTTTTAAAATCTCTTTTCACTTGATTTTTCATAGGCCACATTCCCGCTGTTTTTGATGTTTCAATTCAATATGACTAAAATAATAAAATTATTATTATTTTATTGATTAATATTAATTAATAAAATATAAAAAACTAAACTAAAAACAAATACAAATAAAATACAAAAATTATATATATATATATATATATAGTACTGTAAAATAATTATTTTAGTGTAAAATTACAATACTAATATTTATTTAAAAAAATACATATATTTACTTTATATTATTTCTTTACTTCCAAACGGTAAACCATTTTTTTTTTTTTTTAATTTCAGATTTATATATAAAATATATATGATTTTTAAGGATTTATCAAGGCTGCATTTATTTGATCAAAAATACAGGGAAAAAACAGTAATATTGTGTAATATTATTGCAATTTATAATAGCAGTTTTTCTATTTCATTATACTTAAAAATGTATTTTTTTCCTGTGATGCAAAGCCGAATTTTCAGCATCATTAATCCATTCTTAAGTGTCACATCATCCTTGAAAAATTATTATAACATGATAAATTGCATTATTTATTTATTTATTAATGATTTCATAGTAAGGATCAAGGATTATTTAAAGACTAAAAAAAATAAATAACAGTATTTATTAAAATGTACATTTTTTGCAACATTATACAGTAGTGTTCAAAATTTGTAATTGTAAATCAAGTAGTTTAATCCAAATCTTGTGTAGAATTACAGTCATTGTATAGGATTTATTTTACAGTGTCTTTATCGCAGGTTTGATTCACAAGGAATACATGAGCTAATAGCTAACTGATAAATGTACACATTGAATGCAAAGTAAATCACTTTGGATAAAAGCATCTGCCATATGCATTAATGATTTTATTTTACAGTCTTGCATTTTAATTTCCATGCCACTTTGGTTTTGTTCACACAGTGCATAAATCTAATTTAGTTTTCAGGCCTGTTATCTCCTCCCTTTAGTCTTTATAGCCTGCGCAAAAGGACTAGAAAACTCAAAATGTTTCTAGTACAAGAAAAATGTAAAAAGAGCATGATATGCCATTCACAAACACGCAACAGAAGTTTCATCAGGAAATAATGTGAGGCAGGATTTGATTTTATCCATCAGGATTTAAATGCATCAAGAAATGTCAACAGAAAGAATGAGAACTTTTCATTCCAGTGAAAGGTTTCGAATTATTATTATTATTATTATTATTTCTTAGAATAACATGCATAAATGTGATGAATCATGCACAAAAAATAAATAAATAAATAACAGGAACACTGTGTTCCCTTGTGCAAGGACAAGTCACATTTATGCAAATAATATACAAATAATATATGTTATGTTTTATGTAAATTGCAACTGAGTGAAAATGTGTTATAGTTTAAATTCATATTAAATTTGAAGCGTTTCATCATTTTAATGCGCAGTTTTATAATACACTGTTTAGTGCACATTGAAAACAATTACGTGCACTTCTTTTCTTTTTCACAAGGGAGTTTAATTTTTGTGTTTTTAAAACACATTTCTCTGTGCCTGCTAATACCTCTGTGAATCTGTTTGTGTAGGAGGTGAAGGAACTGCACTTCCACTACTGGGCTCTGTTTGACGGTCACGGCGGTTCCGGAGCCGCGGTTTTCGCAGCCAAGTTCCTCCACCTCCACATCGAGGAGCAGCTCCAGGAGGTGCTAGAGATCCTGCAGAACCCGGCCCTCCAGCCACCCACCTGTCTGGGCGAGGAGAACCCTGTCCACCACCTCCACCCGTCTGCTGGATGCTCCCAGCGAGGGCTGTCCCGAGCCGCTTCGCTCAGAGGGGCCGCCGGGGCTCCGGGGTCACCTAATACAATGGCCCCGCGGTTCTTCATGGAGAAGAAGATCAAACAGGAGAGTCTGGTGGTGGGAGCCGTAGAGAACGCCTTCAAGGAGATGGTGAGCGTTTGGATCAGCTACTGTAGTAAACTCACATAGCCACTAGATGGCAGGCAGTGCTTATTATTCTAAATGATTGCGTGAAGTTCAGTCAGTGTGGAAGAACTTGACCAGTCTGCATAAAGCCAAGTCCTAATCCTTGGTGCCATACCTTCTGTTCTTCTTCAATTATTGCGTGTTACTGATGTTGTTGATTTGAATGTAGTTATTGATTTAAATTTAAAGTTAGAGGGAGTAGGTATTCTTGATAGAAAATGCAACAATCATTTTCTTAGACAGATTTGTAGGCCTTTTAGGATTCCTCCAGCTAAAAGTTTCTGGAATTCCCGCTTCCAAGACATTAACTGGGAGGAGGCTTTTATGCTGTCCAGAAGATACTGTATCACCAATAAGATTTGTGAGGTTTCATTTAAAATTATTCACCGCATTTACCCAGTAAATGAGGTTATAAAAAGATGAAAAATGATGAAAGTATCTGTCACCTTTTTGTTGATTGTATTTGTACTAAATTGTTTTGGAATGATTTTAAGATCTTTTTAAGGAGATCTCTGGAATCGACATTATACTGGAAGACAAGAATATTTTATTTTTTTATGATAAGCCTTTAGAGAAGAAAATTTGTTTTGTTCTTAATTTGTTTATCATATTTGGAAAATATCACATTCATGAATGTCGATGGACAAAAAGTACACCAAATTTTGTACATTTTAGGTTTGAGCTTTGTCAGTATTTTAAAGCATTGGAGGGTGTAAGGAATGCTAAGGCCAAAAAGACTATAGATTGTTGTAAAGCCTTGAAATTGTATCCTTTTTAAGGACTCTTGGATTTGTTTTGTAACTAGAGATAAGGATTTGTTTTCAGTACCCCTCTGTATATAGTTAATTTTTGTATTGTTTATTTAATAGGTTTTTTTTTTGCTTTTTTGTTTATTATTGTTGCTATATTTGTCATGTTTTTTATTCTTTTATTTAAAAAAAAAAAAAAAAGTCCTAATCCCAGATGAACACCTCTGGTATGACTTTAAATGCAGACCTTGAGCCAAAAACACTAATGACTTGTGCGTATGGGTACAGTCATTTTAGACACTTCCAAAACTGAAGCAACAGAGATGGAAATACAAATTTTAAATACATGAATTATTCTATATCTTTGTTGCTACAGTTTCTGAAGTGCCTTTTTCTGGGTGTCCCACTACTTTTGTCCATATAGTGTATGTACAAGTCATTGGTGTTTAGTGTTTTTGGCTCAAGGTCTGCATTTAAAGTCACACCAGAGATGTTCATCTGGGATTTATGCAGACCAGTTAAGTTCTTCCACACTGACTCAGCCAAACATTTCTTTATGAACCTTGCTTTATACACAGAGGAACTGTCATGTTAGAACAAAAAGGGTCCTGTCCAAACTTTTGCTATAAAATTAGTAGGACACAGTTCCCTAGAATATCATTATATGCTTAAACATTAAGATTAGTACTCATGGAAATTACTAAAGTAGTCAAACCTGTTCATTAGAAGGGGGTGTGCCAATACTTTTGCCAATATAGTGTGTATTCAAATAGAACACTGTTATTTTAAATTGTAATACTATTTCACAATTTTACAGATTTTACTGTATTTTTAATCAAATAAATGTAGTGTCTAGTGTACTTACAGATGTACTTAAAGCGGTTATTTTATATGTGTGTTTACTTACATGTTGATTGAATCCAGTCTCATGTGGCTTTACTGGCCTTGATTGTGTTTTTCATGCGTTTGTGTGCACTCAGGATGCTCATATCGCTCGAGAGAGGATGGTTTACACAATATCTGGAGGATGTACCGCTCTTGTGGCAACGTATTTGCTGGGAAAACTGTACGTGGCCAATGCTGGTGACAGCAGGTGAGACTACTTTGTCATTTTGTTAAACATACGTCATTTAATCTCATTATATGCAGGGTTTCTGCAGGTCTTAAAAAAACATATTTGCCCTTTCAGAAATGAAGGCCTAAAAAGGTCTTAAATCAGAGCAGTGTGGCATATATATACAGTTGAAGTCAAAAAGTAAACACAGACCTTGTAGAATCTGCAAAATGTTAATTATTTCAGCAAAATAAGAGGGATCATGCAAAATGCATGTTATTGTTTATTTAGTACTGACCTGAATAAGATATTTCAAATAAAAGACGTTTACATATAGTTTACAAAAGAAAATAATAGTTTTAGGATTTATAAAAAATGACCCTGTTCAAGTTTACATCCCCTTGATTCTTAATACTGTGTTTTTACCTGAATGATCCACAGCTGTGTGTTTTTGTTTTAGTGATGAGTCCTTTGTTTGTCCTGAACAGTTAAACTGCCCACTGTTGTCCAGAAAAATCCTTCATGTCCCACAAATTCTTTGGTTTTTCAGCATTTTTGCGTATTTGAACTCTTCCCAACAACAGTGTTGGGGGTAACGCATCACAAGTAACGCAAGTTACATAATAATAATACTTTTTTCCAGTAACTAGTAAAGTAATGCATTACTTTTTCCATTTCCAAGAAAATATTTGAGTTACTTTTTCAAAATAGTAACCAATGACTGACCTGATCCAATTCAATCGTACACTGCAAAAATACTTTTCTTAGATTTTTTTGTCTGGTTTCCAGCCAAAATATAAATACAAATCTTAAATCAAGAAGGATTTTCTAGACAAGTAAATAATTATTTTCTTGTTTTCAGAAAAAACTAGTCAAAATTAAGTGAGTTTTTGCTTAGAACAAGCAAAATAATTTGCCAATGGGGTAAGCAATTTTTTTTTTATTTCAAACAGAAAACCAGATTATTTTGCTTGTTTCAAGCAAAAACACACTAAAGTTTGACTTGTTTTCAGAAAAAAAACAAACCAATAAGTTTTACTTGTCTAAAAAAACCTTCTTGATTTAAGAATTTTTAGATATTTTGTCTGGAAATGAGACAAAAAATCTAAGAAAAGCTTTTTTTGCAGTGTACTAATAAGCAAAACTTACCTTAGATTAACTAACATATGTGCTTTTTCTTTCCTCTTTGCTGAAGAGTGTTGAACTTTCTTTACCTACAGTTCTACTGTATAGACATGAATTTAATTTTCCTTTAGCCTTAGCCTTATTCACTTAATTTAATTTGGTGTGAAAGGGCTTTTACATTTGCTAAGAATCAAACTTTTTTTATATTTAAAAACAAACAAGCAAGCCCTGCCCACATTTAAAAACACAAAATGGCATTGATTATAAGTCTATTATGTATCCTTAACTGTCTACATGATGACATTGTAATGTTGTTGAGTTAGACCACACCGCTGTTTTGTTTATTCTTATTTATTTTTATTGTTTTTCCTTTTTTTTTTCATTTAATTGTCTTTTTTCTTTTTTTTTCCCCTAAATGTTGTACACTGTCAATTACTATGTAATTGCTGTGTACACTTTGACTATTTTAAAAAACTCAATAAAAAAAAAAAGTAACACAAAAGTAATGTAATGCATTACTTTTCATAAAAAGTAACTAAGTAACATAATTAAATTTTTAGAGAGTAATGCAATATTGCAACGCAGTACTTTTAAAAGTAACTTTCCCCAACACTGTCCAACAATGACTGTATGATTTTAAGATCCATCTTTTCACATTGAGGGCAACTAAGGGACTCATATGCAACTATTACAGAAGGTTCAGGAACACTCACTGATGCTCCAGAAGAAAAACCATACATTAAGCTTTTGGAATTTGAAGATCAGGGTAAATTTAACTTATATTGTCTTCTGGGAAACATGTAAGTATCTTCTGAAGCTTCTATAGCTTCATATAGTCAGTACTATATGAAAAAAAAAAAAGATATTTAGGCAAAATAAGAAAAATGTACACATACTCCAATCTGTTCAAAAGTTTTCACCCCCTAACTCCTAATGCATCGTTTTTCCTTCTGGAGCATCAGTGAGTGTTTGAACCTTCTGTAATAGTTGTATATGAGTCCCTCAGTTGTCCTCAGTGTGAAAAGATGGATCTCAAAATCATACAGCCCTTGTTTTGAATTTGAGGTCCCACAAGAATTTGTGGGACCTGAAGGATTTTGCTGAAGAACAGTGGGCAGTTTAACTGTTTTTTGAGCATCAAATCAGCATATTAGAGTGATTTCTGAAGGAAACATTGGAGACTGGAGTGATGCTGCTGAAAATTCACAGGATCACAGGAATAAATTGTTTTTTTCTATATTCTGTTGAATTCTTGATGATTCTGTAAGCTGTTCTCCAGCAAGCGCCGTATGACGTGCACTTTGTTGTGTTTCAGGGCTCTGATCGTCCGAGGAGGAGAGATCATTCCCATGTCCAGCTCCTTCACTCCTGAATCCGAGCGCCAGAGACTTCAGTTCTTGGTGAGAGAGAAATCTGGATTCAGTTCTGTCATGTTCAGCAGCTGGCCTTGTTTGTTAGCATTCTTTAAAGGTCAGAATCCCTGATAATGGAGCACGTTTGTGGATTTACATTGTTTTTTTTTTCTCTATCAGGCTCACCTGCAGCCATCACTGCTGGGAAACGACTTCACGAACTTGGAGTTTCCCAGAAGGGTCACAAAGAAAGAGGTTGGGAAGAGAATGCTGTACCGAGACTTCACCATGAACGGATGGTGAGTTCCTATTGTGATGTGACCACAAAACCACTACATTTTTTTTGAAATTGAGATTTATACATCATCTGAAATACGCTTTCCATTGATGTGTGGTTTGTTAGGATAGGACAATATTTGTTCGAGATAGAACTATTTAAAAAATCTGTAATCTGAGGGTGCAAAAAAATCTAAATATTGAGAAAATCACCTTTAAAGTAAAGCAATGCATATTACTAATCAAAAATTACGTTTTTATATATTTACGGCAGGAAATTTACAAAATATCTTCATGGAACATGATTTTTACTTAATGATTTTTGGCATAAAAGAAAAATCTATCACCCATAGATTGTATTTTTGGCTATTGCTACAAAGATACCCATGCTACTAGTGGTCCAGGGTCACATATATCAATATAATAATTAAATGGTTAAGAAAATATAATTATTGTGATAAACCTATTGTGGTATTGTGAAAAAGACACAAAAACAAAAAAAAAACTGTTTGGTCACAAACAATAAATATTTGTTAACTATTAAATAAATGTAATAATTATTATTCAAATAAATACTGTTTACTATATTAATCAATAAAATCAAATAAATATGACCAGTTTATTTGTAGAGGAGTTGACAAGAAAGCACACAAACAAAATGATGGTTGATCACTTCTGAACACTTAACAACAATATTTATATATTAAATTTCATTATTTATGAAATAAAATAAACATGTATATTATTCATCAATAAAATCACATAATTATTACCTGTGTATTTTAATAGAAATCATTAAAAATGGGGGTCAACCGATATGTTTTTCAAGGGAGATACCGATTTTATATATATATATATATATACACTGTATGTCGGGTGTAAAAATTCCAATTAATGTCTAACTTAAGAACACCAAGGGCTCTGACAAAAACTTTTTTTAAATGCTTTTAAATTAATTTTATCTGCAAATTTTTGAAAATGACCAATACCAATAAAATGCTGAATATCATCACCGATAATTGGTCAACCCCTAGTACAATTGAGATCAAAAGTTGACACCCCCTTCTGCAAAATGTTAATTGTTTTGTCCAAAATAAGAGGTATCATCAAAATGCATACTGTTGTTTATTAATTACTGACCTGAATAACATATTTCACATAAAATGAAAAACAAGAGAAAATAATAGTTCAATTTATAAAAAAATGACCCTGTTCAAAAGTTTACATACACTTAATTCTTAATACTGTGTTGTTCCCTGAATGATTCACAGCTGTGTTTTTGTTTAGTGATAGTTGTTCATTTTTGTCCTGAAGAGTTAAACTGCATGCTGTTCTTCAGAAAAATCCTTCAGGTCCCACAAATTCTTAGGTTTTTCAGCATTTTTGTGTATTTGAACCCTTTTCAATATTTACTCTGTGATTTTGAGATCCATTTTTTCACACTGAGGACAACTGAGGGACTCATATGCAACTATTACAGAAGGTACAAACACTCACTGATGCTCCAGAAGGAAACACGAAGCATTAAGAGCCAGGGGGTGAAAACTTTTGGACAAAACGGAGATGTGTACATTTTTGTTATTTTACCTAAATATCATATTTTTTTCATTTAGTACTGCCCTTCAGAGGCTACAGAAGATACTTACATGTTCCCAGAAAGCAAAATAAGTTCAATTTGTCCTGATCTTCAAATAAAAAAAGTTTTCACTCCCTGGCTCTTAATGCATGTTTTTTTCTTTCTGGAGCATCAGTGAGTGTTTGAACTTTTTGTAGCAGTTGCATATGAGTCCCTCAGTTGTCCTCAGTGTGAAAAGACGGGTCTTAAAATCATAGTCATTGTTGGAAATGGCTCAAATACACAAAAATGCTAAAAAAAAAAAAGAATTTGTGGGACCTGAAGGATTTTTCTGAAGAACAGCAGGCAGTTTAACTGTTAGAACAAACAAGGGACTCATGACTCAACTCTTTTGTTTAAAAAAAATTGTACAACATTTTGTAGATTCTGAAAGGGGGATGTAAACTTTTGACCTTGACTGTATTACCCTCTTCCAGAATACATTTTTGGAAACGTGTGTAGACTTAATCAGATTTTCAATCCTTGAGTATGGATTTGGTGTTTCGTTTTGTTTGTAATTTGCATCAAATGGTCAGTGAACAATTGTGGGCGGTTCATCTGAGTTCGACACTAGGATTTGATTGGTCCGAAAGAAGTGAGACTGATCCTATCTGAGTCAAGTGTTTATAGCCGTTCCTCAGGAGACACGATTGAACTTCCATTAGTGAGTGAATGTGTGTGTGAACCTGCTCAGAAGTGTGTTTGTGAGTTAGTGTGTGTCCTCGGGGATGTAATTGAGCTCACGACCTCATCAGAGATGCAGCGCTGCACTGTCAGACACTGATGTTGAATCGTGTGGGAGTGCCGCTGAATCCAGGAATCATATACAGTATTTTATTAAGTAAGTTTAGTTGCTTGAACATCTGAATTAATTAAAGGAATAGTTCACCTAAAAATCATCTCAATGTCATTCCAAACCTAAATTACATTCTAATTGCATGGAAGAAGTATGAAGCACATAATTTAAAACATTCAGCCAATGGAGATCCAATCTTTTAAGCTTCAACAGCTATCCATATGATGCTTGCACTATATTTCAAGCCTTCTGTATTTGCACAATTGATGTGAATGAGAAACAGACTCAAATTTGTGGGATTTTTGACCTGGATCAATTGATTATTTGAAAAGGTTTGACTTAAAAGAATGATTCATTCACAAATTAATCATTGCTTCATCTCTTATGAACACTTTTGAAACTCAAAAGCGTTGGTCTGTAGTTATTCTAATTATTTTGTGTTTCATTGAAGAAAGTAATTTAAAATAAATATTCATTTTTGGCAATATATGCTACAGTTTTGGGGTTGGTAAAATTTTTAATGTTCTTTTTTTTAATGTAAAGTCTCTTTGGCTGCATTAATTTGATCAAAAATAATAATATAACCTAGGGGTTGACCGATATGTTTTTCAAGTCCGATTATTATAGTTCAAGTAGACAGATAACCGATATTTTGAACCGACATATACTGTATGTCGGGTGTAAAAATTCAAATTAATGTCAAACTTAAGAATACCAAAAACTTTCTTTAAACGTTTTTCAATTATTTTAGCAGCAAATCGGTTTTTGAAAATGACCAATACCGATAAAATGCTTAATATCGGCACCGATAATTGGTCAACCCCTAATTACAGTTGAGGTCAAAAGTTGACACCCCCTTTCAGAATCTGCAAAATGTGAATTATTTTGAATTATTTTACCAAAATAAAACAGATGTCCATGTGATGCTTGCACTATATTTCAAGCCTTCTATATTTGTACAATAGATGTGAATGAGAAACCGATTCAAATTTCTGACATTTTTGGCAATATATGCTACAGTTTTGAGGTTGGTAAAATTTTTAATGTTCTTTTTTTTTAAATGTAAAGTCTCTTTGGCTGCATTAATTTGATCAAAAATAATAATATAACCTAGGGGTTGACCAATATTTTTTCAAGTCCGCTTCCGATTATTATAGTTTAAGTAGACAGATAACCGATATTTTGAACCGATATATATATACTTTGTCGGGTGAAAACTTCAAATGAATGTCAAACTTAAGAATACCAAAAACTTTCTTTAAATGCTTTTCAATTATTTAGCGCCAAATCGGTTTTGAAAATGACCAATACCAATAAAATGCTTAATATCGCCACCGATATTTGGTCAACCCCTAGTACAGTTGAGAAAAAAAAAAAGTTGACACCCCCTTTCAGAATCTGCAAAATGTTAATTATTTTACCAAAATAAGAGGTAAAATAGCTGTCCAAACAGCTATCAAATAAACAGAATCAAATTTCTGGCATTTTTGGCAATATATGCTACAGTTTTGGGGTTGGTAAGATTTTTAATGTTCTTTTTTTAATGTAAAGTCTCTTTGGCTGCATTAATTTGATCAAAAATAACAATATAACTTAGGGGTTGACCAATATGTTTTTCAAGTCCGATTATTATAGTTCAAGTAGACAGGTAACCAATATTTTGAACCGATATATATATTTACACTGTATGTCGGGTGTAAAAATTCAAATTAATGTCAAACTTCAAATACCAACAACTGTTTTTTAAAATGCTTTTCAATTATTTTAGCAGCAAATCAATTTTGAAAATGACCAATACCGATAAAATGCTTAATATCGGTGCCGATGATTGGTCAACCCCTAGTATAGTTGAGGCCTTTCAGAATCTGCAAAATGTGAATTATTTGACCAAAATAAGAGGTAAAACAGCTATCCATGTGATGCTTGCACTATATTTCTAGCCTTTTGTATTTGTACAAAACAGACTCAAATTTCTGGCATTTTTGGCAATATATGCTACAGTTTTGGGGTTGGTAAGATTTTTAATGTTCTTTTTTTTATGTAAAGTCCCTTTGGCTGCATTCATTTGGTCAAAAATACAGTATTTTTTTAAATAGCTCTTTTCTATGTGAATATTTTTTTAAGATGTAATTTATTCCTGGGATCAAAGCTGAATTTTTAGCATCATTACTCCAGTCTTCAGTGTCACATTTCTGATTATTGTTAGTGTTGAAAATATGTTTGTGGAACCTGTGATACATTTGATTTCTCATTATTCTTTGATGAATAGAAAGTTTAAAAGAACTTAATTTTCTTTGTAATTATAAATAGACTTTTGATCAATAATGCACCTTTGCTGAATACAAATATTAATTTTCCTGCAAAAAACAACGTACAGACTCCAAACGTTTGAATGGTAATGTACATGTGACTTTTCAACACTGTTGTAGCTGATTTTATGTTTTCAAATCAATTTTCACTTTACTTTCTGCAGCTGAAACTCTCTTCTTTCCCTGTAAAGTCCCAGAAATGCTCTTTCTGCATCGGAGAGTCTCTTCGCTTCAGGTTCAGCTGCTGTTTGATGTTTGTTGTGTTGTTTTGCACAGGGCCTACAAAACAGTCCAAGAGGAAGATCTGAAGTTTCCACTCATATACGGAGAGGGAAAAAAGGTAAGACGACAGTATTCCTGCTTCACAGCCGACAGAAATCACAGCTCACTCGATCATGACTGTTGACACGGTCACAAAAGGGTCATCGTACACTCATTTATACGTCTTTAAAAAAGTTTAGTGTCCTGTATCTCGTCTAGGTCAGCCTGTCTCTGTTTACCATATAAATAAATGTTCTAAAACTTATTCGTAACTTGCACTTTATTGTAAAGAAAATAAATGGTTTTCATATCCTTCCATCAAAATGTAACAACTTGCTCTGTGTTTGAAAACACTTCACTTTCTGCCTGATATTATCAAGGCCAGACGGCTGGGGAAGAATGTCAATTTAGCTTATGTGTTTGTGAATCTGGGTTGCCAAATTTGGAGAATAAACCATCATATCAACTTTGGAGAGAAATGAACTTCAAGGCCAGCATAAAAAAAATAAAAGTTAAAAACCATCTTCAGATGTTCAGAAGCAATTGCACTGAGATTTTATCTATTTCTATATTAATGTTTGCTGCAGTACATCAGTCGTCGCTAAATACAAGTATTTAAAGTAATAGTTAACCCAGAAATGAAATTTTCTGAAAATGTACTCTAAGATGTACACTACCAGTCAAACGTTTTTGAACAGTAAGATTTTTTTTATGTTTTTAACAATGTTTCTTCTGCTCACGAAGCCTGCGTTTATTTGATCCAAAGAAATGTTTTTACTATTTAAAATACTGTTTTTTTTTTTTATTTGAATGTATTTTAAAATGTAATTTATTCCTGTGATCAAAGCTGAATTTTTTAGCATCATTACTCCAGTCTTCAGTGTCACATGATCCTTCAGAATTCATTCTAATGTTCAGATTTGCTGCTCAAAAAACATTTTTTATTATTATTATGTTGAAAACAGCTGAATAAAATTTGTTTAGGTTTCTTGGATGAATAGAATGTTCAAAAGAACAGCATTTATCTGTAATAGAAATCTTTTGTAATATTACAAATGTCTTTATCATCACTTTTGATCAATTTAAAGCATCCTTGCTAAATAAAAGTATTGATTTCTGTAATTTCTTTCCAAAAAAAAAAAAAAACTACAGGCTTTTGAATGGTATAGTGTATAATGTTACAAAAGCTTTTTATTTCAGAAAAAGCTGATCTTTGGATCATTCTGTTCATCAAAAACAGTACTTAGCTGTCATAAATATTGATAATAATAATAATAATAAATGTTTCTTGAACAGCAAATCAGGTTATTTGAGTGATTTCGGATGGATCATGTGACACTGAAGACTGGAGTAATGATACTGAAAATGTAGCTTTGATCACAGGAATAAATTACATTTTAAAATATATATTCAAATAGAAAGCAGTTATATTAAATATTAAAAATATTTCACAATATTACTGCTTTTGCTGTATTTTTGATCAAATAACCCAAGCTTGTTGAGCAGAAAAGACTTCTTTAAAAAAAATGAATTTTTGACTGGTAGTGTAGATGAGTTTGTTTCTTCATCGCAACAGCTTTTGAAATTTACATCACTTGCTCACCAATGGATGTGAATGGGTGCTGTCAGAATGAGAGTCCAAACATCTGATAAAAACATCACAATAATCCACAAGTAATCCACACTACTCCAGTCCATCAACTAACAGCTTGTGAACTGATAAACTCATTGTAAAAAAAACAAATCAGTCATAGAGGCATTTAAACTTAAAGCCAAAATGCGAAGAAAAAAAAAAAATTCCAGTTAAAAGGTCAACTTGTCTGAATCAGGAGAGAAATATGCACAGATCAAGCACTGTTTACAAGCCAAAACAAATATCTGAGTGGATTTTGATGTGAGAAAGAGCAGGAGATGGACTTTTTCACTGGAGGAAGTGTTATTATGGATTATGAACTCGTATTTTGGCCATAAAGTTAAAAACTATAAACAATGGATTTGTTTCTTACAAACACACAGCTGTTAGCTTCGCAAGATGTTAATTGATGGACTGAAGTGGTGTGGATTACTTGTGGATTATTGTGATGTTTTTATCAGCCATTTGGACTCTCATTCTGACGGCACCCATTCACATCCATTGGTGAGCATCTAGGATGGCCTGAGGATGAGTATATTTTCAGAAGCTTTTGTCAAATTTGAGTGTTTGTGGATCATCCTGCAGCGTTTGCTCTCCAATCGGGGTGTTAATGTGTTCAATCTGTGGTGCTGAACTGAGATCAGTCTGTCGTGACGGGTGAAACCAGGAGGAGATCGGCCTCTAGTCATCTTCAAGGAGGTCTCAGCTTCACAAGGCATCTGTTCTGAATCCTGATCTCGCCTCGTCTCGTCTCTGGCTCGATAACGTTCAGTTCTCTCCGCCGTCTGTGGGAGGCTGGAGGCTTCGGCGGGAGCAGATATCAAAAACGACTCTGCGGCGGTGGCACGAGGGAGTCTGAGAAAGCAGCTGGTTGAGGGCATGTGTATTATTAACCAGCAGGGGCCGTTTTCAACTAGAGCCAGTGGCATTCTAGGAAAAAAAAACTGCTTGTTGAATTCCCTCTGTACTAGAGGAAATTTGTTGGGAGGTTTGTTTTACTTGACTCCAAGGACTTTAATCATAATAAACGTCATCAATCCCTCAAATTTATTAACCATCTTCATGTACACTCTTGAAATATTAAGGTTCTTTATTGGCATTAATGGTTACATGAAAAATCTTTAGAAACTTACAACATTCTTTATAGTGAAAAATGATAAATTTGCCAGGGTTCACTAAGTTAACTAACTGTGTTGTGTTTTTTTGCTCAGGCTCGTGTTTTGGCCACCATTGGCATCACTCGTGGACTCGGCGATCACGATCTGAAGGTTCACGACTCAGATGTCGCTATCAAGCCGTTCCTCTCCTGTTCACCAGAGGTTTGTAATTTATTTGCACATATAAACCGATGACTTTATTGTTCATTATTTTGCTTACTAAAAAGTGGTATTACCTAGAGGTCAACCGATATATCGGTTTTGCCGATTAATCGGCACCGATAGTTGATTATCGGTTATCGGTAAAAATCCGTGCCGATAGTTCTTCCGAGTTGCGTCCATTGCTGAAGCGGCTGATGCGGCTCTGCTGTCATTATACAGTATGAGAGCCATAGATATGTATGATGAGAGCGGCGGAAATCACTGACAACACCTGCTGTTTGTTTACACACGTGATACTGCGAATTTAGATACATATATAAAACATCAACAATTTACTATAGTGCATGTTTTCATATCATTACTTAGCAAGTACTTTGTTGACTAGATGCTGCATTAGTAGAGAAAGCACAGCGGTATGTTTGCTATCAAGGCTGAGAGGAAGCCAACATTAGCTGCACTTCAAGAGGTTAAAACAATGTGACCAAAACAGTAAGTCCAACACAAATGTTTAATGTCACGATTGTTATAATCTATTTGCATTAGTTTATATCCAGCTGATCACATTAATGCATTTGTTAGCCAGCAAGTTGCATATTTAAAGCTAGTGATGTGAGACAGCAAACTGTGTTCATTCAGCCGACAGAAATACAATACATTAAATACATCTGTGCCAAATCGATGTAAATGTACATAAAGACTTCACCATGGGCTGGAAGATTGTGTGTATTGTGCATTTTTAGCAAAATGTTTTTCTTTCAGTGGCTCTAATAAAGTCTGTATATAGAGAGCTATAATATAGATCGAGTTTTTTAAACACCGAACTTCAAACTCATCGATGCCGCTTTTTGATCATTCTTAAAATACACTTATGTCTGTTTGGTGATTAAACAGTTTTAGACCACTGTTTGGACTGAATGTGACGCGTCTGGTGTGTGATAACTGATAGAGATCTCCTGGACACTGTGCTGGGCTTTTGCTCGGTTTGTGACTAAAATATTTAGTTATTTTGATTAGATATTCATCAAGTGCTCTAGAACAAAAGCAGTTAAACTGTGAGAGTATACATGCAATATCCATATAATGTCATTTCAATACTACGGCTTTTGTGTAGATGTTTAAAGACTGTTGATATGAAATGGTAACACTTCACAATAAGAGTTCATTTGTAGCATTAACTAAGATTAATAAAAGCTGTAGAATGTAAGTATTGTTCCTTGTTAGTGTGTTCATTTCAACATTTACTGATATGTTTAAATATATAATTAATATTAATACATTTATTCTATTACAAAGTGTGGTTCAGTCCCTTTTTCAGATATGTTGTGAATTAGCTCAAAGGGGAATATTAATAATTAATCATAACTCGTTATAATTAATCGTAATATTTGGATAATTCAGAAGAATTATCTTGATGAACAAAATTCACATTACAATCAACTGACCCATTCGGCAAGCGAACATTCAGGGTAAATTCATATGTATTCAAAGAAAAACTATTTTCTTGGTCGCAGAAAATAACTTTGTTAAATACTAATGCATTAGAGCATGTAGCTTTGATCAGAAATCGTAAAGTGACATTTTGCAATGCAGAATCAGAAACTCATGTAATTTGTTCACAAGAACTTTATTAACTACAGACTAACACATAACTAATCTAAACAACACATATACATACAGACACACACACACACATCAGGCATACATGGTAAGGCTAATGATAGATACGGAAAGAGGGAAAGGGGAGAGTCAAAGTTAACCATCTCTAAAAAACATCAGTTTCTAGTTCAAAGCACAGTATATGATAGCTTACATCAGAACTCTGTCTAGTACAAGATATCATACTTGCATTTGACCTGGCTGTGGGACGAGGGTCTCGAGACGCCTTTGAAACAGGTCCGGATGGTTCCATTTGATGGCTGGAGTTGCAATTTCTTGAAACTCTGAGGTTGTCCTTGAGTTTGTTGTGCTCAAGAGAATCCTCCCTCCTGGGGGAGCACATGGCTTTGTGCGAAATGGGGTTTGCTGGCATTGTGGGACGCAGCGGATGCGTAGGCCACAATCCAGAGATGAAGATGTAGAGGAAGAAATGTCTGGTCGAGGACATTTCCATGATGATGAGCTCCAGGGTGAAGTAAGAACAAACTCCAGTGTTGTAGGTTTGAGTCTTGTGATCAAAAGCCATTTCTATGGTTAGGAAGGCCGCATGTGGCTGGGCCACAGGCCCGTGGCCTTGTCGTGGAGGGCCTCCACGCAACCAACAATCTGAAGATTTTGCAGAAGAGAGGGCGGAACTGTGCGTGAGCCCTTTAATGTCTGGAGAGAGTCACACCTTCCCAAATGGGTTCGACCAATGGGAAGGTTGACTTTCTCAGCGGTAGGACAGAAACTGGGTCCTCATTTTACGACCCTTTGTTTCCAGAGGCATGGCATTTTGCATATGTAAATCAATAGGGGTTCAGGCCAAAAATACTCAGGATTCTTAGAACACTAATATGTCGCACTGGTATCAACATCTAAAACACACCATCTTTTACATAATCAAAAGACTAATTCAACGAGTCCAAACACGCTTATACTACATAGTAATCTACCATAAATCATGCATAAAACAGTTACAAAAACAAAAGACAAAATACCTGAACAGTCATAATATACATAGTGATATGGCATAGTGATGGGCTATGTGTGTTCGTTCACAGAAAGGTTTGTCTGTGAATAAATGGGGAAGAGTCCATTTCTATGAGCATAAGGTCTTTCCTATGGGGAAAAGTAAGTAAAAGTTGCAGTCTGCCTGCATACTTCAGTGTCGTAAACTGAGGTTATCAGTGGTTGCTACGGCGACTGAGTGTTACTTGCTCTGGGGGGTTGAAAACCAGAACTCCACATTTTGCTGGCTCGCTGGTTTTAGAGATTATTTGTTAAATGTAACAAATAACTGTCTGATTGGTCCAGACGCTACAGATAGTAGACCACTGTTTTAGTTTCCATTTTAAAATCTGTTGGTTGATTATTTGTATCGGTCTAACCTAGCTATCGGTATCAGTAAAATACAATATCGGTCGACCTCTGGTATTACCATGTTTTTTTGAACATGAATCCTAGTAATTGTATGTATTGTTGTTGTTTTTTTAACAAGATACCATGGTGTGTGAACATTTACTTTTATATTACCATATTGCTTTGTCATTAATAATGGTTTTACCATGCTTTTTGCACATGGCACTATGGTATTATCATGGTGTGTGTGGCAGGGTTAATGTTGTTAACTAAATCTAGAACAATAAAAAAACGTTTAATTACTTGGAAAAAATAAGCATAAAATAGCTAAAACTAAATTAAAACTAAAACAATCTACACATTAAAAAAAAGATAAATAAATAAAAATGACAAAAAAATAAATTAACAAAAATAAAATATTAAATAAAATCTAATTCAAATATTAAGAAACACAATAGTATATAAATTATAGTCAAATAACACTCACGTGTGGACATTTGCCATGGCATTGTATATTTAAAATGGCAATGTCAAACATAATGTCGTGTGCACAATTTTTTTACCATGGTATTACTGTGTTTTTTAAGAAGGTACCATGTTTGTTAAACATAATTTTGTTAATACGTTTAAGTTTTTTAAACAAGAAAGCAAGGTATAACTACAAGTATTTTAGATATGGTACCATGGACATTTACAATGGTATTTCTATATTGTTCGTAGAAAAATACTTTTTTTTTTTAAATAGTATCATGATATTATGTTTTTTTGTGTGTTTGTTTGTTTTGTATATTTATTCTCATCTAATGCCATTACTGAAGCGTGGTACCACCGTGGTACTTTTGTAAGGGTTTCTAGGTCAGAAATCAGGTCTGTTCTGTTTATTGAAGTCACCATATATGTTATATAACCACAGATATATTTATATAATGTCCTGTGTATCATTACAACAGCATGAAACCGAATAGAATCAAGTCTAAAAGCCACGGATTTTGCTCCAGCGCTTGTGTTTACTGCAATTTTTACCCTCTCGCTGCCTCTAAGACAGCTTCATCCCGTCAGAATAAAGTTGTGGTCTTAAAGCAGCACAGATTCCTCCAGTGACACGAGTCTCTCCCCTCCTCGCTGCACTCTCAAATCTTCTGAAGCTCTCTTGATCTTTAATTCACACGCTGTGTAAAGTTCATCCACGGTTCATCCCGCCGTCTGCACCTCAGCTGAGTTTTTTCCTCTTTCGGCTTCTCTTTGATCAGTTTTTCTTATTCGTCCTCCTCCTCCATGCACTTTCCCCCCGTTATGTGCTTGCGCAACGAGTAGAAGTATGTCGGCTATGCATGCGGTGTGGAGTCTGGCTGGGTTGAGTCACTCCTCATTTCCTGTCTGTTGTGCAAGTAGTGGGGGTCAGAGGTCGAGGATGGGTCACCGAGGACAAACCAGACACTTGCGTCAGATATCATTTATTTTCTTTTTCTTTTCATGTATATGGAATTAATTATGTAGGATACAATTAGGATTCATATTATAATTGAAATAATTATTTGAAGGATTAGATCACTTTAACAAAAATGTACAGATCACCCCTTTGTCATCCAAAATGTTCATGTCTTTCTTTCTTCAGTTATTTTGAAATTATGTTTTCTGAGGAAAACATTTCAGGATTTCTCTCCGTTATAATGGATGCGTATGGTGCCCTCGAGTTTGAACTTCCAAAATGCAGTTTAAATGCAGCTTCAAAGGGCTCTAAATGATCCCAGCCGAGGAAGTAGGGTATTATCTAGCGAAACGATCGGTTAGTTTCTAAACATATTGACAATTTATATACTTTTTAACATCAAATGCTCGCCGTGTCTCGTCTCTGAAATGCGATGCGCATGCATAGTCTGTGCGATACGGGTCAATACAGCCAGAACTTTCTCTATCCGATCTTTTTTTCCCCTCGTCTCAAGAAATATATGCATCCACACGAAAAACAGACATAAAACAAAGTAGTATACATGCCAGACCAGTATGTGGCGCTTGGACTATGCGCATAAACCTTCCGTGCGGTATACAAACGAACATGGAACAATACATTTATTAATCTGTGTTAATGTTAGTTAACACAGACAATCGTTCAGTGTTTGTTCATGGCTGGGTCCGAAAGCTTTAAAATGCTGCCTTCGGAAGCAGCATTCCAGGGCAGGAAGGGATCAAGGCATGTCCGTATCCAAATTCTGCTTCACTTCCTGCCTCCGAAGGTACCTTCTTCAGATCAAATTTTTGAAGGCAGCATAGATGTATCCTTCACTGCCTTTGATATCCCACAAACCTGTGAACGGTTGAGTTAAAAAAATAAAGATGGCGTCTGAAAGTTGCCTTTAGTGGTCAGTTTTTGTGTAAATGTGTATTTCTGACTAACTTTTTGCAGTTTTGATGTTATTTCTAGCGCAAAATCAGTATTATAATAATTAAATATACATTCAGTTATCGTCAAAACTTGTTCTATTGTTCTTGTTCTAATAGTTAAGCTGTATTCCGTCGTGCAGCGCTCAGAATTGTGGACAACATGAGCCAGTTCCACCATAAAACAACTTCTGAAATTGAATCGTTTGCTGAACTAGTTCATTAAAACAATCTATCGGAACGAACCTTTTAGTGGAAACAAATCGGACTTCTAATCACTATTAGCGAGCAAGAGACAAATTAATGGGAGGCTGCATCCTCAGACTCAGACGAGCTCAGTAATGACTCGTTTTCATTCAGTTTATTTTCGTGAATCAATGTTCAATAGCTTTTGATAACTTAGCAGCCGAGATATGCAGCCTTCATAGGTTGCAGCCTTCTGTTTGAGAGGCGCCCATAGAGAGGGTGTGATTTGCCAGGGGGGTGGGGGGCATTTCCCCCCTCTGGTCTATGCATCCTTGCCTCTGCTGAATTATTTGTGGACAACGCCCTTGATGGGGATAAAAACATCCCATGAACCTGCTCCTAAATCCGGTTCTGAATCAAATGATTCGCACGATATGCACTTTAAAGTCCGGTTCTGAATCAAATGATTCGCAATACGCACTTTGAAGTCCCAATTTGAAAAATGATTCACGATAAGCACTTTAAAGTCCGGTTCTGAATCAAATGATTCACGTAATTTGCAATTTAAAGGGTACATAACATACACAGTTTCACCTAATCTCATGTTAATCCTGAGTACCTATAGAGTAGTACTGTATCCCTATTATCTCTAAAAAGTCTTTAGTTTTATCATATTTATAAAAGAAAAATACAGCTTGCCAATTTCCTCCGGGAAAAACCTGAGCTTCTGGAGGCACGCTGTGGGCGGAGCTAAGTTCGACAATCATTTGCGTTAGGATTGCCAATAAAACAGACATTTGATGGCGTTTCACTTACCATCTGCAGTTCTGAATCATGAGCGGGATCTTTTATAGCTGGGACCACTCCATCTTTCAGTATCAAACAATGTGCAAATCCAGCGTCAAACTGGTCTTCGTATATGAAACATTCACTTGCTAAACTCCATTGCTGCCCCGGAAAAAGGGGCTGTAACGCTGGGTTCTTCAGGAAGCTGAGCAAAGTTATCTTTGCCTCACAACCAAAAACACACTTCTTTAGAGACATTCTTCCCGAAAGAATCCCTTGCAGCAGTGCAGCCAAATGAACCGCGTTGATGGGCGCGCTCTCTTTCTCACGTTCTAGCCGACGTGATTGCGGGCGCCGCGGACACGCTTTTCTGGGAGAAATGCTCATATAAGGAATTCCACCAGTCTACATCATTAAAGCCACGATCGAAAAAAAAAAAACGCCAAAACTTATACCAACCCGGAAGAAAGATTTTCAGCACAGAAATTCCCTAATTTTTTTTTTTAAACTTTGGCCATGTTTAGCATAAAAATCCAACTCTTTAACACTGTAAACAACTCTGAATATACGAAACACCACCTTTAAAGTCTCGTTCTGAATCAAATGATTCACGAGCCCTGCTTAAAAGTTTGTTTCTGAATCTAATTGTTTGTGATACGCACTTTAAAGCCTGGTTCTGAATCAAATGATTCCCCATACGTGCTTTGAAGTCCCTTTTTGTATCAAATGATTTGCGCAATACGCACTTTAAAGTCCGGTTCTGAATCAAATGATTCACGATACATGCTTCAAAGTCCGGTTCTGAATCAAATGATTCACGATACATGCTATAAAGTCAGATTCTGAATCAAATTATTTGTGATATGCACTTTAAGTCCAGTTCTGAATCAAATGATTCACAACACACACTTTAAAGTCCGGTTCTGAATCAAATTATTTATGATACACTCTTTAAAGCCTAGTTCTGAATCAAATGATTTGCCATACGCGCTTTGAAGTCCCTTTTTGAATCAAATGATTCGCCATACGCACTTTAATGTCTCGTTCTGAATCAAATGATTCGCCATACGCGCTTTGAAGTCTGGTTCTGAATTAAATGATTCGCACAATATGCACTTTAAAGTCCAGTTCGGAATCAAATGATTTACAATATGCACTTTGAAGTCCCAATTTAAAAAATGATTTGCGATACGCACTTTAAAATCCGGTTTTGAATCAAATGATTCACACGATATGCACTTTAAAGTCTCTTTCTGAATCAAATGATTCACGATACATGCTTTAAAGTCAGATTCTGAATCAAATTATTTGTGATATGCACTTTAAGTCCAGTTCTGAATCAAATGATTCACCATACATGCTATAAAGTCCGGTTCTAATCAAATGATTCACGTGATACACACTTTAAAGTCTGGTTCTGAATCAAATTATTCACCATACGCGCTTTGATGTCCAGTTCTGAATTCCCCCCTCTGCTTTTTTCACAAATCGCACCCTGCCCATAGATACGTTTTGTTGAGCTGAAAACGGCTCTGAATGAGGAGTCGATTCCCCTTGATGGGATTGATTCCAAACTTTGGAATCGACTCTCAATTCCCAATGCCTTGGAATCAATTCTTTTTGGAATCGATTCCCAGCCCTACTACGCATGCACATCGCAGAGCAACACAAGACGAGCATTTGAGGTTAAAAAATATATACGTTGTCAATTTGTTTTGAAAATAACCGATCGTTTCGCTAGATAAGACCCTTCTTCCTCGGCTGGGATCATTTAGAGCCTTTTGAAGCTGCATTTAAACTACATTTTGGGAGTTCAAACTTGGGGGCGCCATACATATCCATTACAGTGTGTACGGAAAGTATTTAGACCCCCTTAAATTTTTCACTCTTTGTTATATCGCAGCCATTTGCTAAAAAGTCCTAATTAATGTACACATAGCACCCCATATTGACAGAAAAACACAGAATTGTTGACATTTTTGCAGATTTATTAAAAAAGAAAAACTGAAATATCACATGGTCCTAAGTATTCAGACCCTTTGCTATGACACTCATATATTTAACTCAGGTGCTGTCCATTTCTTCTGATCATCCTTGAGATGGTTCTACACCTTCATTTGAGTCCAGCTGTGTTTGATTATACTGATTGGACTTGATTAGGAAAGCCTGTCTATATAAGACCTTACAGCTCACAGTGCATGTCAGAGCAAATGAGAATCATGAGGTCAAAGGAACTTCCTGAAGAGCTCAGAGACAGAATTTTGGCAAGGCACAGATCTGGCCAAGGTTACAAAAAAAAATTATGCTGCACTTAAGGTTCCTAAGAGCACAGTGGCCTCCATAATCCTTAAATGGAAGATGTTTGGGACGACCAGAACCCTTCCTAGAGCTGGCCGTCCGACCAAACTGAGCTATCGGGGGAGAAGAGCCTTGGTGAGAGAGGTAAAGAAGAACCCAAAGATCACTGTGGCTGAGCTCCAGAGATGCAGTCGGGAGATGGGAGAAAGTTGTAGAAAGTCAACCATCACTGCAGCCCTCCACCAGTCGGGGCTTTATGGCAGAGTGGCCCGACAGAAGCCTCTCCTCAGTGCAAGACACATGAAAGCCCGCATGGAGGACTCCAAGATGGTGAGAAATAAGATTCTCTGGTCTGATGAGACCAAGATAGAACTTTTTGGCCTTAATTCTAAGCGGTATGTGTGGAGAAAACCAGGCACTGCTCATCACCTGTCCAATACAGTCCCAACAGTGAAGCATGGTGGTGGCAGCATCATGCTGTGGGGGTGTTTTTCAGGACGACTGGTTGCAATTGAGGGAAAGATGAATGTGGCCAAGTACAGGGATATCCTGGACGAAAACCTTCTCCAGAGTGCTCAGGACCTCAGACTGGGCCAAAGGTTCACCTTCCAACAAGACAATGACCCTAAGCACACAGCTAAAATAACGAAGGAGTGGCTTCACAACAACTCCATGACTGTTCTTGAATGGCCCAGCCAGAGCCCTGACTTAAACCCAATTGAGCATCTCTGGAGAGACCTGAAAATGTCTGTCCACCAACGTTTACCATCCAACCTGACAGAACTGGAGAGGATCTGCAAGGAGGAATGGCAGAGGATCCCCAAATCCAGGTGTGAAAAACTTGTTGCATCTTTCCCAAAAAGACTCATGGCTGTATTAGATCAAAAGGGTGCCTCTACTAAATATGAGCAAAGGGTCTGAATACTTAGGACCATGTGATAATTAAATTTTTCTTTTTTAATAAATCTGCAAAAATGTCAACAATTCTGTGTTTTTCTGTCAATATGGGGTGCTGTGTGTACATTAATGAGGAAAAAAATGAACTTAAATGATTTTAGCAAATGGCTGCAATATAACAAAGAGTGAAAAATTTAAGGGGGTCTGAATACTTTCCGTACCCACTGTATACAGAGAGAAATCCTGAAATGTTTTCATCAAAAAGCATAATTTCTTTACGACTGACAAGGAGATGAGTACATTACCTGTACATTTTTGTTCTGGAAGAGAAAGTACATAATTGTTTGGGAAAATATCAGTGAATTTTTTTTTTTCCACTGATATCCCTCGCATGGCTTTATTTACTGTTTATTTCCCCTATCAACATCTGAACTATTCCTAATCATCTGGTGAACTTGCTGGACAGGTGTTGCTCCACGCGTCTGAGTTAATGTGTATCCAGCGAGAGCGATATTCTGATGAAATCGGACCGCGCTCTTTCCGCAATCACGCTCACTGAGACACTGTGTGTGAGCAAGACTCTGTCTGGCTGAGATAATGTACCACAGACAAGAACTAACAGGCTTATGGGACTGGGAGCGTGTTTGTCCGGTCTGTTTTAAGGGTGAAATTTAGCTTAAAAGAAAAACACCCACCATTGACACTGAAGGTTGGAGTCTGTCAGGACAGATGAATGTATAACTAAAGCAATAAGCTACCAGAGGCCATGCGATTTAAAGCACCACACTACAGCAGCAGAAGCAATATGATTAGATGATAAGAATTTAAGGACAACATATAAGCACCATATTCGTTATCACCCAATATTATGCATTGATTTATATTGAAAATATAATTTTGCTTTGTTTAGATTACCTCTGCTGTCATTTAATGCTGACTAATAAATCTTACAGAGATTTCATCGCTCTTTATATTAATGTTTTGCACTGTTTTGTCTATTTTTAAGTTTTTTATAATTTTTAATAATTCGTTTATTAAAGTATTTGATTATATAACCTCGTTATTACAATGATAATAAACTTAGATGCTGACATGGCATAAACAATTAAATTAATACATAATTGTAATGCACACCTAAAATTTTGTCTATAAATCTATGATTTTTAATATAGACTTGCAATGAAAATAAGCTTGGGTGCTAACATATCATGCATAAATAAAAAATAAATGTCAAAAAAGTACCACTAAAATTGTGTGTGTGTATATATATATATATATATATATATATATATATTATATATATATATATATGTTTAATAATTAAATATGTTTAATAATTATTTTTTTTTTTATTTGGTAGATTACAGTTTGTTTGTTTTTTTTTACCTCATTCTTGCAAGGAAAATAAGTAAATAAATGATAAAAAGGGTAACACTCTCTTAAAAATGTGTCTATAGATCTGTTATTTTCTAAATATATATGTATATGTATGTATATGTGCTTGTGTGTAATCCTAAAATTATTATCCATTTGTCTGACTTTTTTTTTTCATAATATTGTGAATTTTCTTAATTTATTATATATTTTAATAAATGAAGTTATACAATTTTCTGTTTATAAAAGTGTCCATTAATAATTTGTGGGGTGTTAAATATGTTTAATAATTTATTTATTGGTTTAATTACAATTGATTTGTTTAACCTAATTCTTGCAATGAAAATAAACTGCTGACATAAAAGTAAAAAAAAAAACAACTAATAATTTATTATATATTTTAGTAAAAAAAAAAATGATGAAATTCTATTTGTAAAAGTGTCCATTAATCACAGTTATATATATATATATATATATATATATATATATATATATATATATATAATCCTAAATTTAATTTTTTAACATTTTTTTCGGTAATATATATATTATATTAGTAAATAAAAAAAAAGTTATGAAATTTTCAATTTATGAAAAGGACTGTTAATCACTTTTTTTCTTACCTCGTTCTTGCGATGAAAATAAACTTAGATGCTGACATGGCATAAAAGTAATGCTCACTTAATTTTGTCTATAAATCTATAATTTCTTAAATACTTATATACAGTAGTCAACATTTGAAGTCGATCAAAAAAGTTCAAGTTCAAGTTGTCCTAAGACAAAAACAGGTATTATTTTGGTTTATAATATTGTAATTTTTTTCATAATATTGTGATTAATGTGCATGATCGCTGGATATTACTTACATTTCTGTTATTAAACAGTTGTCATAACCTATACCACAAAACCAGTCATAAGTAACATTAGCACTGATATATTTTTAGCAGTAACCAACAATACACTGTGGGTCTTCTTAATTTATTATACATTTTAGTAAAAACAAAAAAACAGTAGATTAATCACTTAGTTATCAGTTTTTTTATATCGGTGCATCCCTAAAATAATTAAATTAATGACACTAATCGCCATTAACAATTTAGGTAATAACATTTGTGGGGTAATACATACGTTTAATAATTATTTATTTGTTTGATGAATTTTTTTTTTTTGCAATGAAAATGAACTTAGATGCTCACATGGCATAAATAAATGTAAAAAAGTAATGTTCACATAAATGTTGTCTATATATATATATATAAAATACCCTTTTCTGACATTTTTCTCATAATATTGTGTTTTTTCTTAATTTATTCTACATTTTAGTAAATAACAATAATAATAATAATAATTCTGTACATTAATCACTTAGTTATCAAATTTTTAATATCTGTGCATCCCTAAAATAATGATACTAATCGCATTTAACAAGTTTTCCATAAGGTTATAACATTTGTGGGTTGATAAATGTGTTTAATAATTATTTATTTGTTTGATTAAATTTTTTTTTCTCTTATTTTTCAGTGAAAATGAACTTAGATGCTTACATGGCATAAATAAAAAGTAATGCTCACCTAAAATCTTGTCTATAAATCTATCATTTCTTAAATATATTTAAGAATTTTATTTATTTGTTTCATTACACTTTTTTCTCTCTTATTTTTCAATGAAAATGAACTTAGATGCTTACATGGCATAAATAAATAAATAAATAAATAAATGTAAAAAAAAAAGTCATTCTCACCTAAAAAAAAAATCAGAATATTGTGATTTATTTATTCTTAATTTTTAGTTTTTTAGTAAATAAAAAACAAAAACAAATAATAATTCTGCACATTAAGAACTTAGTCTTCAGATTTTTAATATCTGTGCATCCCTAAAATAATTAAAATAATGATACTAATCGCAATTAACAATTTTGCCATACGGTTATAGCATTTGTGGGGTGATTAAATGTGTTTAATCATTTCTTAAATATGTTTAAGAATTTTATTTATTTGTTTCATTACACTTTTTTTCTCTCTTACTCTTGCAATGAAAATGAACTTAAATGCTTACATAAATAAATAAATGTAAAAAAGTAATTCTCACCTAAAATTTTGTCTATAAATCTATCTTTTTTTAAATGTATAATTTATTTATTAGATTTCTGACATTTTTTCATAATATTGTGATTATTGTTTCTTAATTTATTATGCATTTTAGTAAATTTAAAAAAAAAAAGAATACATTTTCCGTTCATAAAAGTGTCCATTAATCACTTGAATTATAATATCAGTGCATCCCTAAAATAGTTAAATGATACTAATCGCACTAAAAAAAAAAATTTGACTAAATCAAATTTGTGGTGTGTTTACAGTTGGCAAATCTACACCGCAATCTAAAATCACTTGATGAAATAATTATAGACACCATTAAAACCGAATTGTATGAATGTGCACATCCATGTTTGTGTATTATAATACGACTGAAGCGTTGTTGTCATTTGCAGGTGAAGATCTATAACCTCTCTCAGTTTGAGCATGGTGCCGATGATGTCATGATCCTGGCTACAGATGGACTCTGGGATGTGCTGTCCAATCAGGAAGTAGCAGAGGCGGTATCTGGTTTCCTTGGAAACTGTGACCCTGATGACCAGCACAGGCAGGTTCCTCAGTGTTTGGTTGAGCATCAACCATCTACTCATGCAACCCTGAACACAACACTGTATACCATGATGCACTGTTTTGCTTTTAATATGAGATGAAGTTGGAAATGAAGGTTCCAAGCCATGTTTGGTTCCTCAAAGAACCTTTCAGATCAGTTTGTAAAATTTGATTCTTAGTGTGAAGAACATTTGAATAATCTAAAGAAATTTGTCCCCTATAAAGAACCATTAGTGTTAAAGGTTCTTCATGGAACCATCAATGGAAGATCTAGGCTGGTATATGAAAGGTTGTAGGTTCAAGCCAAAAACCATCACCGTTAATCAAGACCCATAGAAGACACTTCAAGATATTTGTTTGATCTTCATCCAAAAATGGCATCATTAATTTACTCTTGCGTCCAAACCTGTATGGCTTCTTTCTTCTGATGTTCTGCAAAACAGAAAGTCATAGGGGTTTTATGGAAGCCGGTTTTCGCAACAAAAAAAAAAAAGGTTATTGTGACATTTTTATCTGACAATTCTGAATTTTTTTCTCAGTAATGCATGATACAAATGCGCAATTCTGACTTTTTTTCTCCGAATTGTGAAATATAAACTCACAATTGTGAGTTATACAGTCAGAATCGCAAGATATAAGCTCACAATTCTGAGAAATACAGTCACAATTGCCAAGAAAAAAAATCTGAACATATCAGTCTTTTTTTTTCTCCTCAGAACTGGACTTTATAAATTGCAATTGTGAGTTTATATCTTATTCATTAATAATTAAATGAATGATACTAATCGCACTCAATTTTTCCAGCAAGTTCTAACATTTGTGGCCTGGTAAATTTGGATAATATTTTTTTTACAATATTTTTTTATATTTTTATTTATTATTATTATTTTTTTTACCTCATTCTTACAATGAGAATAAACTTAGATGCTGACATGGAATAAATACATACATACTGACACTTTTTTTATTATATTGTGATGAATTATTCTGAATGTATTATATATTGTAGTAAATAAAAAATACTAGTAGTTTCCAATAATCACTTTTTTAAAAAAATCTCATTCTTGCAATGAAAAGAAACTTAGATGCTGACATGGCATAAATAAATAAATAAATAAATAAATGTTTAAAAAATTATGCTCACTTAATTTTTGTCCACAGATCTATAATTTCTTAAATAAATAAATATATATATATATATATATATATACATATGAATGAAATAAACAGTTGCTGACATGGCATGCATAAATAAATAAATACATACAATTCAGAGAAAAAAAATCAGGATTGTGAGTTTATATGATGCAATTCTAAGAAAAAAAAGTCAGAATTGTGAGATATATAGTCAGAATTGTAGGATTATCCCCCGGTTTCACAGGTAAGGCTTAAGTCTAGACCTAGACTAAATAGTAGTGAGTTTATTTGATGCAATTCTGAGAGAAAAAGTCAGAATTGTGAGTTTATATGATGCAATTTTAAGGAAAAAGTCAGAATTGTGAGATATATATAGTCAGTATTGTAGGATTATCCCCCGGTTTCACAGGCAAGGCTTAAGTCTAGACCTAGACTAAATAGTACTGTTTATTTGATGCAATTCTGAGAAAAAAAGTCAGAATTGTGAGTTTATATGATGCAATTCTAAGAAAAAAAAGTCAGAATTGTGAAATATATATAGTCAGAATTGTAGGATTATCCCCCGGTTTCACAGGTAAGGCTTAAGTCTAGACCTAGACTAAATAGTAGTGAGTTTATTTGATGCAATTCTGAGATAAAAAGTCAGAATTGTGGGATTTATTTGATGCAATTTTGAGAGAAAAAGTCAGAATTGTGAGTTTATATGATGCAATTTTAAGAAAAAAGTCAGAATTGATGGATTATCCCCTGGTTTCACAGGTAAGGCTTAAGTCTAGACCTAGACTAAATAGTAGTGAGTTCATTCGATGCAATTCTGTGAAAAAAAAAAAAAAAAAAAAAAGTCAGAATTGTGAGATATATAGTCAGAATTGTAGGATTTACCCCCAGTTTCACTGGCAAGGCATAAATCTAGACCTAGAGTAAAATGTAGTGAGTTTATATGATGCAAATCTAAGAAAAAAAAAAGTCAGAATTGTGAGATATATAGTCAGAATTGTAGGATTATCCCCCGGTTTCACAGGTAAGGCTTAAGTCTAGACCTAGACTAAATAGTACTGTTTATTTGATGCAATTCTGAGAAAAAAAGTCAGAATTGTGAGATATATATAGTCAGAATTGTAGGATTATCCCCCGGTTTCACAGTTAAGGCTTAAGTCTAGACCTAGACTAAATAGTAGTGAGTTTATTTGATGCAATTCTGAGATAAAAAATCAGAATTGTGGGATTTATTTGATGCAATTCTGAGAGAAAAAGTCAGAATTGTGATATATATATATATATATATATATATATATATATATATATATATATATATATATATAGTCAGAATTGATGGATTATCCCCTGGTTTCACAGGTAAGGCTTAAGTCTAGACCTAGACTAAATAGTAGTGAGTTCATTCGATGCAATTCTGTGAAAAAAAAAAAAAAAGTCAGAATTGTGAGATATATAGTCAGAATTGTAAGATTTACCCCCAGTTTCACTGGCAAGGCATAAGTCTAGACCTAGAGTAAAATGTAGTGAGTTTATATTATGCAATTCTAAGAAAAAAAGTCAGAATTGTGAAATATATATAGTCAGAATTGTAGGATTATCCCCCGGTTTCACAGGTAAGGCTTAAGTCTAGACCTAGACTAAATAGTAGTGAGTTTATTTGATGCAATTCTGAGATAAAAAGTCAGAATTGTGGGATTTATTTGATGCAATTCTGAGAGAAAAAGTCAGAATTGTGAGTTTATATGATGCAATTTTGAGAAAACAAAAGTCAGAATTGTGAGATATATAATCAGAATTGTGGGATTTACCACTGGTTTTACAGACCAGGCTTAAGTCTAAACCTAGACTAAAATGTAGTGAGTTTATATGATGCAATTCTAAGAAAAAAAGTCAGAATTGTGAGATATATATAGTCAGTATTGTAGGATTATCCCCCGGTTTCACAGGCAAGGCTTAAGTCTAGACCTAGACTAAATAGTACTGTTTATTTGATGCAATTCTGAGAAGAAAAAAAAAGTCAGAATTGTGAGATATATATAGTCAGAACTGTAGGATTTACCCCCGGTTTCACAGACAAGGCTTAAGTCTAGACCTAGACTAAAATGTAGTGAGTTTATATGGTGCAAATCTGAGAAGAAAAGTCAGAATTGTGAGATATATAATCAGAATTGTAGGATTTACCCCCAGTTTCACTGGCAAGGCTTAAGTCTAGACCTAGAGTAAAATGTAGTGAGTTTATATGATGCAAATCTGAGAAAAAAAAAGTCAGAATTGTGAGATTTACCACTGGTTTCACAGACAAGGCTTAAGTCTAAACCTAGACTAAAATGTAGTGAGTTTATATGATGCAATTCTAAAAAAAAAAGTCAGAATTGTGAGATATATATAGTCAGTATTGTAGGATTATCCCCCGGTTTCACAGGCAAGGCTTAAGTCTAGACCTAGACTAAATAGTACTGTTTATATGATGCAATTCTGAGAAAAAAAAAAAAGTCAGAATTGTGAGATATATAATCAGAATTGTGGGATTTACCACTGGTTTCACAGACGAGGCTTAAGTCTAGACCTAGACTAAAATGTAGTGAGTTTATATGGTGCAAATCTGAGAAAAAAAGTCAGAATTATGAGTTTATATGATGCAATTCTAAGAAAAAAGTCAGAATTGTGATATATATATATATAGTCAGAATTGTGGGATTTACCACTGGTTTCACAGGCAAGGCTTAAGTCTAGACCTAGACTAAAATGTAGTGAGTTTATATGATGCAATTCTAAGAAAAAAAGTCAGAATTGTGAGATATATATAGTCAGTATTGTAGGATTATCCCCCGGTTTCACAGGCAAGGCTTAAGTCTAGACCTAGACTAAATAGTACTGTTTATTTGATGCAATTCTGAGAAGAAAAAAAAAGTCAGAATTGTGAGATATATATAGTCAGAATTGTAGGATTTACCCCCGGTTTCACAGACAAGGCTTAAATCTAGACCTAGACTAAAATGTAGTGAGTTTATATGGTGCAAATCTGAGAAGAAAAGTCAGAATTGTGAGATATATAATCAGAAATGTAGGATTTACCCCCATTTTCACTGGCAAGGCATAAATCTAGACCTAGAGTAAAATGTAGTGAGTTTATATGATGCAAATCTGAGAAAAAAAAAGTCAGAATTGTGAGATATATAGTCAGAATTGTGGGATTTACCACTGGTTTCACAGACAAGGCTTAAGTCTAAACCTAGACTAAAATGTAGTGAGTTTATATGATGCAATTCTAAGAAAAAAAGTCAGAATTGTGAGATATATATAGTCAGTATTGTAGGATTATCCCCCGGTTTCACAGGCAAGGCTTAAGTCTAGACCTAGACTAAATAGTACTGTTTATATGATGCAATTCTGAGAAAAAAAAAAAAAGTCAGAATTGTGAGATATATAATCAGAATTGTGGGATTTACCACTGGTTTCACAGACAAGGCTTAAGTCTAGACCTAGACTAAAATGTAGTGAGTTTATATGGTGCAAATCTGAGAAAAAAAGTCAGAATTATGAGTTTATATGATGCAATTCTAAGAAAAAAGTCAGAATTGTGATATATATATATATATATAGTCAGAATTGTGGGATTTACCACTGGTTTCACAGACGAGGCTTAAGTCTAGACCTAGACTAAAATGTAGTGAGTTTATATGGTGCAAATCTGAGAAAAAAAGTCAGAATTATGAGTTTATATGATGCAATTCTAAGAAAAAAGTCAGAATTGTGATATATATATATATATATATATATATATATATATATAGTCAGAATTGTGGGATTTACCACTGGTTTCACAGGCAAGGCTTAAGTCTAGACCTAGACTAAAATGTAGTGAGATTATATGATGCAAATCTGAGAAAAAAAAAGTCAGAATTGTGAGATATATAGTCAGAATTGTAGGATTTACCCCCAGTTTCACTGACAAGGCTTAGGTCTAGACCTAGAGTAAAATGTAGTGAGTTTATATGATGCAAATCTGAGAAAAAAAGTCAGAATTGTGAGATATATAAAGTCAGAATTGTGGGATTTACCCCCGGTTTCACAGACAAGGCTTAAGTCTAGACCTAGACTAAAATGTTTATATGATGCAATTCTGAAAAAAAAAAAAAGTCAGAATTGTGAATTTATATGATGCAATACTGAGAAAAAAAATCATTCAGTGGCGGAAATGGGCTTCCATAGGGTTTGAAACAACATCAAGGGAAGTAAATCAGAACTTCATGTTTGGGTGAACTATTCCTTTAACCTCAGGTTGCTCTTGGAAGGATGAATCTGTTGCTAGTAAACTAAACAGCTAAAGAGCATCTCCATTTTTATTTTCAGGTACACAATGGCGGCTCAAGACCTGGTGATGAAGGCCAGGGGAGTCCTGAGGGACCGAGGCTGGAGAATCGCTGGAGACCGGCTCGGCTCTGGAGACGACATTTCGGTCTTCATAATTCCTCTAATGCATGGCAATAAACAGCCTCAGCCGAGCTGACCAATCAGAAGGCAGGGCGCCAACCGGATCGGACCGAATCCGTCTCTAACCCAACATTCAGATGCTCAGACCGCGTCCTGCTGGAGTTTGAGGAACCCTCTGTGCGTTTAAAGTCATTTACAATACGGACACTCGCTTTTAAGACTCCGACGTCGGCAACCGCTGACTTTGAAGACCCACGTCAACGTTCCCTACCTCCGCGTGGGTCGGTGGGATCAGTATATAAGTTATAACTTTGCACAATGACTAAAGGAGGGTCCGGTTCTTTGAAGTTTTCCGTGGACAGATGCGCACCCTCCGCAGTTTGTTTATCCGCACTCATCTGGCAGCTAGGCGGAACCAACCGTGTTTTGTTTTTCCTTTCAGGATATTAATTCATCCTCTGAATGTTTAGTTTTGCGGTTTTCTTTTTTGCGTTCCCTGAAAAAAAATCAAAGCAATTCTGGCTGTTATTTGTACATCCTGTTTTGACTCCGACTCGCTGTAAATGTTTTGGTCGTGCTCTGCAAATTTGCAATAGGTACTAAGCTGTATAATGCCGATCTGAGCTTCCATTCATCAGATTTGAAGATTTTAAGGATGATACAAGAAAATAAGTCTTACAAACGGCGACCGTTCCTTTTGAATTCTAAACGCGCCATCGTGAATTAACACCTACCTGCAATCTGTTCTCCAGGGCTCCTGTGTGGAGGTTCGGTGAGGTCTGACTTACAATACATCATGTTCACAGTGGCACCTTCCTCTTCTACAGCACAAACCCGCTGTGAGCATTTGGAAAGGCTTTCGTATACACACACACACACACAACGTGCAAACACACACTTATACACACTCCCCAAGAGAGTGGCCATCTGGTCAGCACAACCCGAGTGTGACCAAAACAAGACTAATTTGGCCAGAGATTCAGCTCTGTGTGTGTGTGTGTGTGTGTGTATGCGGACTGCTCTCTAACACACTTTAGCGCAGTGGTTTGTGTGGGTGGACGGCGCTGCAAGGGCATCACATGCTTACTAAAGGAGCTTTCTGGGAAGTGCACACACATGCGCTGCAAAAAATGATTCATAAACTGCTTATGTGGCTCCGTTAATGCTGGCCCACATATTTTAATGAAAGCTCATTGAAGATATTTCACTAGAATCTTTCTAAAACGACAGTAATAATTTCATATGTTTTCCCAAATTATGTACTCTAAGTGTAAAAACTAAAATTCCAGACAGTTGTTGAAAGAATAAAGACTTGATTCACACCAAACTGAACCGTCTGTCATCATTTATTTGACTTCAATAAATCTTCCCGCCGCACCTTTCAAATCTCATTCAGATAGATGTGGATTGTTGAATCATATACACTGAAACTGCTTCATTTTGTATTATTTGTAGAAAAAATTAAATGTAAGCTCAAGACTTTAAAGACAATAACAGTGAATGGACTAGCATAAGTTTTATTCGCATCAAATACATACGCCGTCCATCTTGACTAAGTGCTGTGGTATTTCATCTTTTTTGAACTGAGACTAAACATCTTGTTGGAAGAAAGAAAATCATATAGGTTAGGAACGACATTAGGTAAGTGAATGAGTTTCTTGAACGAGGTAACTGTTTGAATAGTCATGGATCAGCGATCTCCACCTAAAACTGGTCATGCAGACCAAACCAGAAGTCGTAGAGACTTGAAACTTGGAGGGATAGTAGTGCTCACACCTCCTACAACGTGACCAAGGTTCACCCCAGTCGGCCTGCCTGCGCTACAGCGATCAAAAGTACGAAATTGCTCATAACTCCTAAACTGTCAGTTGTTGGAATCCTTGGCTCATACCAGACAAAACACATGCCTCAGATTCAGATGTGAGCCTAGCAAAATTTTGGGGCATTTTTGCCTTTTTTTTTTGCAAAACCTACTCTTGCGAACTTGTCCTAGGTGTTTCGCCCGATCGGAACCAAACCAGTGCAAAAAGATTCTCTGGAGAGCGAATATCAATAATTATTAAAAAATATATACAACTTTCGACTCACCGTCACAAAGGTATGCCAAAATGTTTGGCCACTTGTAGTAAAATGCCTATAACGGAATGCGATATCTTCACCAAACTCAGAACACTTATGTAAGAGCTCAATCTGTGCTATAAGAAAAAAATAAAAAATAGCTATACCTATGAAACCATTTGTCCTATCAACATGAAAATCGCTGTGCATAGTCTTGGTTCAAAGTGCCACAAGTGTCTACAAGGACATTTGCGTATTAAAACAAAAACAAAAAAAAAAACATGGCCGCCATTGGCCCATGAAGTTTGAGCACCTATTAGACATGGTTAACAGAGGCCGATCGGACCGAAAGCCAGTGGGCCTGTTCGACTCACGGCCCAAAGGTCTGTGAGAAATTTTAAATAAATAAACAATTTGGGGGACGATTTTTCAAGTGTGTAAACGATTGTGCATTGCGTGTTTTTTTCGCACATATACACAATCTTCATATGACAGAACTCCTCATTCCAGACAACTTTGCCTCTAGAGCCACTGCTGTCAATCAAATAGTTTGTTAAATGATTGAGTAGATGTAACAACAGTGTTAATTTCAATGACGTATAATTTTCGTCAACGACAGTTTTTTCACAAACAAAAACGAATTGACAACAAACTAAAATTCTTTTTGAATGACAAAAACTGACAAAAATCTACTGGCATTTTCGTCAATGAATAAAAATGAGACAAAAATGTTAGGAAGGGACGATTTAGAAAGATTCATTCAGAAAAATCTGTTGCGGCGTACCAACCGGCGGAACACAAGGCAAAATACACTTGCTACACGTCTTATTGACATTTTTTAACGTTTTATATGTGGGAGAAATGCAGACGTATGGATAAATTTGACGACGCAAGAGAGAACTCAGTTCGGTCTAGTTTTCCCAGCGCGAAGAATATAACAGAAACCACGTCTCACGTTCTTTTGTATTGCATGAACTGAGAAATACCAAAGTCCCTTTATGGCAAGTCATTCCACTCGGCGGCCATCTTTGAAACGTCTCTCGGGCATGCAAGTGCAGCTCATATCTCTTTGAATGGGGAAACATCAAATTCCACAAAACTGTTCACCAAGTTTATGATTAAATTTCATATTTGAAATCGCCAGTGAAATCTGACAAGAACTGCCTCAGAAATATGGTTCCTTGTGCTCCAGTAGCGTTAAAAAAACGCTTATTTTTCAGGCTAGAGCTCAGTACTGAGCGCACGTCTTAGAACGCCGACTGTTTCTATAGCAACTGGGACTTCTAACGGCAGCTGCAGTGACGCGCTGACTTTACTAATCAACGATTGGCTCTTTCGTTAAGAAGGCTGGCCTTCGCGGCCATAATGAGCGTTGCATTTTTTCCCCATTCAAAACTATACGAGTGAGACGTCTTGGGTACTCTATAGTCTTTGGAAATGCACACAAAATTATCTCGAGTTGTCCATTTTGACAACTATTTGCGTAAACACAGCTGATTACGTCTTCAATGAACGTAAACAGTAGGGAGAAAGTGTATCAGCAGTACATTGCACCCATTGTATTCGGTTTTAAAGGGATAGCAGCCACATTTAGCTGCTATTGTCCAAGTCACTGATGTTAATCAAGCAACAAAAGAAAGACAGAAAACCACTCACTGCTCTTGACTGAATCACTTACGTAGCCCTAAAGATTAATCTAAATTCATTTATAGAAATAAACATGTCTGTTTGAAAGAATGAAGAATATGGTAAACAAGTTACTATAAAGAATGCATACTTAGCCTATATAACCATTGGGATTTCATTGTAAAGAAGACCATCTTTATGAGAAGTGGTTTTATTTAATTTTAATATTAAGGCATGTTGTGTGTCACTGACGTTAAATTGTGTGTTTATCATAAATCCTTAATATTAAACCTATATAATGAGTTTGGAAATTTTAGAGAAATGCTTAATAAATGCCTTGCACTGTAACTAAACCCATTAAATTTTAGCCGACTAAATTTACTGTAGATTTAGTCAACTAAAACTAGACTAAAACTAAAAACTATTCAGATGACTAAAAAAAATGACTAAAACTAAATGGCATTTTAGTCAAAAGACTATGACTAAAACTAAATCAGAATTTCCTTAATCTGGAAAAAAAAAAACACTGATAATTATCAACAAAATATTGAAATTTACCCTTTGGGAAGTTATAACGGGGTCGTTTAGAAAAGGGGCCTGTCTGAATTTACTCAAAACCCTATACATCCCAAAGAAAACTCAAAACATCACAAAATAAGCATGCAAAGTTTTAAGGCAAACACATAGCAATCATAAACGTTTCAAAACAATATTTCTATGGTAAATTACCTGTATTTATAAAAAAAGGACATAACTACATAACTTGCTACATAACTTTTGTCATATGTGCTTAAATGCCTTAGTGCTTGAACCCCGGTAATCGTTGTTTGCAGCTATATTTTTTGGATTAATGCACTCTTTAAGATTCTGCCCAAGAACCATAATATGCTACTGATATTACACTTCATTTGTGGCCATTTACATTCTCCGCGAGTGCAAACAGTGAGTAAGTGCATCATGAGTTTAAATTCACATATTTGACAAATGGATGGATTAACCACCAGGAGGACCAGCCGACAGCTGTGATAATATTCCCAGC
The DNA here is from genome assembly GCA_033026305.1 of Cirrhinus molitorella. Lineage (NCBI taxonomy): Eukaryota > Metazoa > Chordata > Actinopteri > Cypriniformes > Cyprinidae > Cirrhinus > Cirrhinus molitorella. The sequence continues at coordinate 30,068,494 of CM065141.1, forward strand.
AGAGACCACGGAGTTTGATAGACCCTGTAACGACTGAATCCTATGCAGTTAATTTGAACCCCTGCTGGGTTCAAACATGAACGTTTCTGAACATCAGAAAGACGGCGTTTCATCTCTGGGTCATGAACCTGCCTCGAAGAGAAACGTCGAACGATTCTCTCAGAGTTACATGAAAGGCTTTCAGCCTACGTACTGCATTCACTGCATGGATGACGTCAGCACATTATCTGCACTAATCATGCACTTCCGCTATAAAATCCAGTTAACTGTGACCACCTACAACCTATACGCCAGATCAAGATAGATGTCAGATAGATGGATGCGTTTATAACAAATCGCATTTGCAACTGTAGTATGCAGTTAAATAAGATGTGAAACTGAATATACTGACATGAATGGACTGTTTGTCTTCTTCTCAATATTATTTTATCCTAAGATGTTGGCACATACCTTCTGGGATGAAACTGGAATGTAACGATTGAGATCAAGAAAATACATGTTCATTACACCCACATACTCATATTTCGAAGTTGCAGACAGCCCGGTTGAATGGAGGTCTTCGGGGTTAAATGAGGCTAAACCCTTTTATGACATCAGACCACGTCATTCCACATCCCCCCATATACATTAACCAGACCTACATCCTACAACGATAAAATGTAATCATCAACCCCAAGTACACAAAATATTAATTTTCCACGCACGTGCTCTGGCTGAGTCCAAACCAGCTCAGGTATAATGTCGTTTCTTCTTACCACGTGACGTCACGATCGATGATTCTACCGTAGTGGGCAGAAAAAGCCACGTCACAGCTCTCTTCATAGCAACAGTAGAGTATGACCTACATGTATTAGCCATCCCAAGGGCAAAATCAAGCATCTATTAAAATTAATAACCCTATCCGTCGTGTTCCCGCGGGTAATATCTGCTTTTCTGCTGCGCTCTACAAAAAACACTACTTTATTTAAAAAAAAACAGGGGCTTATGGGCAATCAGCGTGAATTTACAATTCAGCATCAGTTATGGTGATAAGAAAGAGCAGGTAAATTAAAACACAACGCAGAAATTAGACGCTTAACACAGCAACGTGTTTCATAACACATTTATTTGAGACTTACCATTGAGCACACATTTACAACTCTCAGAACAATTTTAACATGCACAACTGTAACCATATCACATATTTACACATAAACATGACAGCAAACATCACATTTCCCCGGAAGATTTGGATTCCAAAGCGAATTCCAGCTTGGGAAGAGTGTAACCAGCACTGGCAAGGGAGTAGCTTGCGCAGTCATCTCCATAACGGGCAATGTCACATCCCAACCAACAGCACAAACTACTACCTCAGCCAGTACACGGCTAAATCGCTCTCGGAGCCGGGAAAAATGCCGCGAATTCGCATCCGTGCAAAAAGAATCCCAAGAATTCGCTGAACGTTCCAGAGCGCGCGAAGACTCCGAGCTGAATGGTCGTAGTACTCGTGAGCGGGCTACACTCCCTTCAGCTGCTCCGCCATTGGCTGGGAGCGCAGCCAATGGGGTGTCAGAGGGACACCGCCCACGACACACACACCCCCAAATGAGGCCACGCCTCCCGCAGTCTTCAGCCAATGGCGCTGTACCGAGTTCACACGAGACGTTGAGCTGGTGATTTTGAATGAGTTGATTTTGATTGACACTCACTTACTGTTAGAGAGAGACCTACGGAACAGAATTCCCGAAAGAACGTTTGCTAAGGCGAGACACTGCAGGCAAAAACGCAGTTTTTTTCATGCACCTCTCAAATTGAGATTTTGGGCTTTTTTGGCCCACTAGTGGAAAGAAAACACCTAAAATACACTGTGAAGTGTTTCTTATATAGCACTTGACCTATTTGTGTCAACAGATTTCAATTACAGCATGTATTTTTAAAGGCCGTTTTCTAAAAAAAATGAGTTTTTCTCCTACACTGAGACATAACTGTCTGGTTGGTCTCAGCTACAAAATCAGACATCAGAAGATTACAGAGAACAGTTCGGACTGCAGAGAGGATTGGTGCTCCCCTGCCCACCCTTCAAGAGCTGTATACATCCAGAGTGAGGAAAAGAGCTCAGAAAATCACCCTGGATCCCTCACATCCAAGCCATCCCCTCTTTGAACTTTTGCTATCTGGCCGGCGCTACAGAGCCCCAAATACCAGGACAACCAGGCACAAAAACTGTTTTTTCCCCAGGCAATCCACCTTATGAACAGCTAAATGTTCACCCAATATGTGCAATAACCTTCATCAATCATCAATAGCACAAATGTACATGCAACTTACATCTTAATTTATTTTTCTAAATATTTTTTTTTGTCTATTTATATTTACATATGTGTATTTTTATTCTCATCTTATTTTTATTTTTTATTGTCTGTGTTGTTGTTGTCTATGTACACTGGAAGCTATTGTCACAAAAACAAATTCCTTTTATGAGCAAGCATACTTGGCAGTAAAGCTTTCTGATTCTGATTCTAAATCTCCACTTCAGTAGCACTTACACACACCAAACTTTACATTTGTATTCCTGTCTATATCCTGAAGGTTTTTACAGAGGGATTTGTTCATATATAATTTGCTTGATTATATACAACATTTTATATAAAAATAAAAAATAAATAAATAAATAAACAAACAAGAATTTTAAAACAGACTTTATCCAGTGCTTAGATTTTTTGTACTAGAAATGTATGCAAATTAATGCATGTTTCATTAAATAATGCCTCGTTTGCATATTTAAACCTAACATTTTAGAAAACTTGTAATACAAAAAATGTTTGAAATTATCAATGTAATCAACTGGGTAAGTAAGGCATTAACTATTAGTTCACTTTTTTTTTACCCTAATCACCTGGAGTGTCTCGCCTTAAATAGTACGTTGAGTTGGCAAATTAGGCATTTTAAAAAAGGCTATTTTTGACAATAAAAACATATTTCAACACAAATACTACATAAAATGGATAGTTGTCGTCTTGGATGCTGGTTGGTCAATACAGTCGTGCTGAGGCGAAATGGCTGCGTCCAAAAATATACAAACGCTGGCTTAACAGTAAAAATTGACCGGAGGCAACGACCAACGTGACAGTTAAAAGGAAGGGAAATCCAGCTGTAGAACAAATACAAGTAAAACATTTGAATAATAGATCATGCATATTCATAAAATGTGACCCTGGACCACAAAACCAGTCATAAGGGTCATTTAAAAAAATACATAAATAAATAAAAAAATATGTAGATTTATACATCATTTGAAAGCTGAATAAATAAGCTTTCCATTGATGTATGGATTCTGAGGGTTAATTCAAAATACAGAAAATCGTTTACTAATCAGAAATTAAGTTTTGATATATTTATGGTAGGAAATGTACAAAATATCTTCATGGAACATGATCTTTATTTAATATCCTAATGATTTTTGACATAAAAGAAAAATCGATAACTGTGACCTTGGACCACAAAACCAGTCATAAGTGTCAATTTTTCGAAACTGAGATGTATACACCATCTGAAAGGTGAATAAATATGATTTCCATTGATGTATGATTTGTTATGGGATGATATTTGGCCGAGATACAACTATTTGAAGATCTGGAATCTGAGGGTGCAAAAAAATAAAAATACAGAGAAAACCGCCTTTAAAGTTGTCCAAATTAAGTTCTTAGCAATGCATATTAATTATCAAAAATTAAGTTTTGATATATTTACGGTAGGAAATTTACAAAATATCTTAATGCAACATGATCTTTACTTAATATCCTAATGATTTTTGGCATAAAAGAAACATCAATCATTTACAATGCATTTTTGGCTATTGCTACAAATATACCCCAGCGACTTAAGACTGATTTTGTGGTCCAGGGTCACAATTTTGACCCATACAGTGTATTTTTGGCAATTGCTACAAATATACCTGTGCTACTTAAGTTTTGTGGTCCAGGGTCACATTCCACAGAACTGGTCCAAAGTCAGAGTTGGAAATGTATGCAAATTGTATAATATCCAGGGTACACATTTCTAGTAAATGTGTAGTTAATTCTCATATTGTATTTTCAGCACGTTTTGGAATATTTGCCGTCTCTCCAAATTTGTCACTACCAAAATGTATCATTTATTAAGAAGGGTTACATTGATCTGTTAATATTTTGCTTACATCTTCCTTGTAAATATTCTATTTTATTATATATTTTATTATATTTTATGTATTATTTTCAGAGGCAAATCAATAACGATTACAATTTTACCAATATTTCAAGTATGATTTATAAGATTTGTTATATTTTGAATCCGAATTTTCTTTACAAAAGACATTGATCATACTGATTTCAAAGTTAAGGATTCATTAGTTTGAATATACACTGAACTAAACACTATCATAACATCTTAGCTGATTTTATTTTTGACAAAACATCCCATGTTTTGGTAGTGACAGTAATGCTGTAAAACTGTAAACTGTAAAAAAATAAAAATAAAATAATAATAATTTGCTGAGTCAACTTAAAATAGTTTGTTACCTGGCTGCCTTAAAATTTTAAGTTTAATCAACTCAAATATCTAATTTGTCACTTAGTACAACTTAACATTTCAAGTTGTCTAAACTTCGAGTTGACATAAAATTTTAAAGGCAGCCAGGTAACAAGTTATTTTAAGTTGACTCAACAATTTTGTTTTACAGTGTGGAAGCAACCACATCCCATTAAAGAATTTGAACTTGCATCCTAAAACACGGCTAAAAATTGCATAACTGTACTAAAATGTTGTTAATTTTCCCCAAATAAAGGATTATGTGTGTTCCCTTTTGTCACTACTGAAACAACAACATATTTCAGTTGTTACTGTTTCATTAGTGAAACATTTATGGGATAACATTCAAAAAACCAAAGATGTCACCAAAGAAACTCTACCAAATGTTGTTTCAGTAATGACAATTTTATGGGATAACACCCCAAAAATCAAAGATGCCACTACAGTAACTTCACCAAATGTTTCGGTAGTGACAATTCGAGATACTTTTGAACCTAGCTCAAAGATGCTAATCAGCACATGGTTAGCTAGCACAGTTCTGAACAGTTGTACACATATATGTTTCAGTTGTGACCGTTTCAGTAGTGACAATTTTATCAGATATCATCCGAAAAAAACAAGATGCCACTACCGTAACTTCACCAAATGTTTCATCGTGACTTTCTGTAGTGACAATTTTATAGGATAATAACAAAAAAAAAAAAAAAAACACAAAAAAGATGACAATACAGTAACTTCACCAAATGTTTCGGTAGTGACAATTTTAGATACTTTTGAACCTAGATGAAGATGCTAATCAGCACATGGCTAGCTAGCAGAGTTCTGAACAGTTGTACACATATATGTTACAGTTGTGACTGTTTCAGTAGTGACAATTTTATCAGATAATAATATCCGAAAAAACAAGATGCCACTACTGTATCTTCACCAAATGTTTCGGTTGTGACTGTTGCAGTAGTGACAAATTTATAGGATAACAACCGAAAAACAAAGATGCCACTACCATAACTTCACCAAATGTTTCAGTTGTGACTGTTGCGGTAGTGACAATTTTATAGGATAACAAACAAAAAACAAAGATGCCACTACCGTAACTTCACCAAATGTTTCAGTTGTGACTGTTGCGGTAGTGACAATTTTATAGGATAACAAACAAAAAACAAAGATGCCACTACCGTAACTTCACCAAATGTTTCATCGTGACTTTCTGTAGTGACAATTTTATAGGATAATAACAAAAAAAAAAAAAAAAAAAAACACATAAAAGATGACAATACAGTAACTTCACCAAATGTTTCGGTAGTGACAATTTTAGATACTTTTGAACCTAGATGAAGATGCTAATCAGCACATGGCTAGCTAGCAGAGTTCTGAACAGTTGTACACATATATGTTACAGTTGTGACTGTTTCAGTAGTGACAATTTTATCAGATAATAATATCCGAAAAAACAAGATGCCACTACTGTAACTTCACCAAATGTTCGGTTGTGACTGTTGCGGTAGTGACAATTTTATAGGATAACAACCGAAAAACAAAGATGCCACTACCGTAACTTCACCAAATGTTTCAGTTGTGACTGTTGCGGTAGTGACAATTTTATAGGATAACAACCGAAAAACAAAGATGCCACTACTGTAACTTCACCAAATGTTTCGGTAGTGACAATTCGAGATACTTTTGAACCTAGCTCAAAGATGCTAATCAGCACATGTTTAGCTAGCACAATTCTGAACAGTTGTACACATATATGTTTCAGTTGTGACTGTTTCAGTAGTAACAATTTTATCAGATATCATCTGAAAAAAACAAGATGCCACTACCGTAACTTCACCAAATGTTTCATCGTGACTTTCTGTAGTGACAATTTTATAGGATAATAACAAAAAAAAAAAAACACAAAAAAGATGCCACTACGGTAACTTCACCAAATGTTCGGTTGTGACTGTTGCGGTAGTGGCCATTTTTGTAGGACAACACCCAAAAAAACAAAGATGCAATTACCGTAACTTCACCAAATGTTTTGGTTGTGACAATTTTAGATACTTTTGAACCTAGCTCAAAGATGCTAATCAGCACATGGTTAGCTAGCACAGTTCTGAACAGTTGTACACGTTTCAGTCGTGACTGTTTCAGTAGTGACAATTTTATCAGATAACTTCCGAAAAAACCAAGATGTCACTACTGAACCTTCAACAAATGCTTCAGTTGTGACTGTTTCGGTAGTTACAATTTTATGGGATAACGTCCCAAAAAAAACCCAAAGATGTCACCAATGAAACTTCACCAAATGTTTTGGTCGTGACTGTTATAGTAGTGACAATTTTATGGGATAACACCCAATAAACCAAAGAACACATTTACCTCAAAATTATGGGCTATGAGAGTGACATAAATATGTCCAATTATGAATTTAGAGGTGTAGAAAGAAAAAATTTGCCAATGGACTAAAACATACACTGTTTCAGTAGTGACATGAAAATGCAGGGCACATTTTTTACATAACGTTTTATAATTTACAAAGAAAATATAAAAGAAATATTTTTTTCCACACTTTTTTTTTTAATGTCAAAAAGATACTTTTAAAAAACAACAATGGAATAAAATGCGAAAACAAATTCAGTATCATTTTCAGAAAACTGCAAGCACACACTAATTTATGATTTTACATATATTAAGCTTGCTAATAATTTTAATATTATTGTGGATTTCAATAGATAACCATCTAAGATTTAAATACTTCAGTGTTTTCTGAATGTGTTTTTTTGTTGTTGTTGTTTGTGGGACAGCAGTTTGCACAAGTTCTGTAGAATGGCCCTTATAGGGAAGTACTTTAGCAACTGGCATCCTGACTATCTTGTCAGGTTGCAATTACCCTGTCATAATTACTGCCTGACTGTATGTTAAAACTTATTTAATGCTTCATGTGCATTCAAAAGAGTCTGAAATGTTTTTCATAGAATGTCATAGTTGAACGTACATGAACTACTGACCTGTGCTACTGGAAGTAAAACACATGAATAACCAGAGGAGCGATGCGTTTGATGTTCATAGAACTGTACCATTTATTATTGTACACACACCGGGTTCGACCCTTCTCAATGTGACTAAAGATGACATGGAATGTTACAGTAAGATCTTGCATAAAATCCATTGCTGTTGAGAAAATTTCACAAAAAAAGACCAACCATCCTTCATGTATTCATTACGATTTTTTCACTCTCTCTTTTTAAATGATTTTCAGATTCGATTTCCAATTCAAATACGTAATTCTTAATTACATCTTTAACACTATCACCAAACACTGTACATGAACTCCAAAGAGGGGGGAGAAAAACCAAAAACCCATAAAAACAACAAACACTGCAAATCGAACGTAGCAGTTAATACATCGTTAACGTCGGCCAATCAGAGTCTACCGTCAGCTCGTATTAGAAGAAGCTTCGAACGATGGGATTTGGAGCCGTCAATCGACATGACGTTTGCCGTGACGATGGGGGTGAATCGTCCGCAAGCGTGGCGTATGAAACAGTCACATTCATGTTTGCGGTGGAATAAAAACGTTCAGTCACGATTCGCCGTTCTGCACTTTGGAGACGGGCGGTTGCATGAAGTCTTTGAAGGGCCCCAGGGCGTCTTTGAGGGCGGAGCTTACTTCAGGAGATGAGCAGGTGATGCACTCCACCAGCGTCGGGTACAGCGCAATCACCTGAGCCCACACGTTCCCGTCCACTGACACCCGGACAAAACAAGAGGAAGAGGACAGAAATGAGCAAAAACAAGGATGCAAGGCTTCAAAATCAGGTCTAGCTAGGCAATAGAATATTTCATCATTCCAGCCATACATGTTTTAACGTTTCTGTTTAATGTAGAAGTTTACGTCGACGCTTTAGTGCCACGGAAAAAAAACCCTCAAAATGTGAAGTCGAGAATAAAGTCAAAATTCGAAATACTAACAGAATAAAGTCAAAATATTTTGAGAATAAATTCAAAATTATGAAAATAAAGTCAAAATTTTACGAGAACAAAATAAAATACTACGGAATAAAGTCAAAATACTTAAAAAAAAAAAAAATAATAATAATAATAATAATAATAAATAAAAAAATAAAGTCAGAACATTTTGAGAAAATGACAAGGAAAATGTCGAAATGTTCGAGAATAACTACGAGAATAAAGTCAAAATATCTTGAGAATAAAGTCAAAATTACGACAAAGTCGAAATACTACAAGAATAAAGTCAAAATATTACGAGAATAAAGTCAAAATATTTTTAAAATAAAGTCAAAATTACGAGAATAAATTCAAAATATTACGAGAATAAAGTCAAAATTATGAAAATAAAGTTGAAATATTATGAGAATAAAGTCAAAATCTTTCAAGAATTAAGTGAAAATATTTCGAAAAAAAGTCGAAATTACGAGAATAAAGTCAAAATATTTTGAGTATAAAGTCGCAATTATGAGAATAAAGTCTAAATATTACAAGAATAAAGTCGAAATATTACGAGAATTAAGTCAACACATTTTGAAAAAGTCACAATTACGAGAATAAAGTCAAAATTTGAGAAAGTCAAAATATTATGAGAATAAACTCAAAATTATGAATATAAAGTGGAAATTTTATGAGAACAAAGTCAAAATACTATGAGAATAAAGTCAAAATACTTAAAAAATTAAGTCAGAATATTTTGAGAAAATGACGAGGAAAATGTCGAAATGTTCGAGAATAAAGTCAAAATTTCGAGAAAAACGTTGAAATGTTTCGAGAATAACTCTACGAGAATAAAGTCAAAATTACGACAGTCGAAATACTATGAGAATAAAGTTAAAATATTTTTAAAATAAAGTAAAAATTATGAGAATAAAGTCAAAATATTACGAGAATAAAGTCGGAATACTATGAAAATAAAGTCGAAATTATAACATCAAAACGTTTTGAGAATAAAGTTGAAATTACAAAAATAAAGTCTAAATACTATAGGAATAAAGTCAAAATATCTTGAGAATTAAATCGAAATATTTCAAAAATAAAGTTGAAATTACGAGAATAAAGTCTAAATATTATGAGAATAAAGTCGGAATAATATGAGAATAAGGTCAAAATTTTGAGAAAAATGTCAAAATGTTTTGAGAATAAAGTCAAAATATCTTGAGAATTAAGTCGAAATATTTAAAAAATAAAGTCGAAATTATGAGAATGAAGTCTAAATATTACAAGAATAAAGTTGAAATTATGAAAAAAAAGTCGAAATATTACGAGAATTAAGTCAACACATTTTGAAAAAGTCAATTATGAGAATAAAGTCAAAATATGAGAATAAACACAAAATTATGAATATAAAGTCGAAATTTTATGAGAACAAAGTCAAAATACTATGAAAATAAAGTCAAAATACTAAAGTCAGAATATTTTGAGAAAATGACGAGGAAAATGTCGAAATGTTCAAGAATAGAGTCAAAATTTCGAGAAAAACGTTGAAATGTTTCGAGAATAACTCTACGAGAATAAAGTCAAAATTACGACAGTTGAAATACTATGAGAATAAAGTTAAAATATTTTTAAAATAAAGTCAAAATTATGAGAATAAAGTCAAAATATTACGAGAATAAAGTCGAAATTATGAAAATAAAGTCTAAATACTATGATAATAAAGTCAAAATACTATGAGAACAAAGTCAAAATATCTAGAGAATTAAGTCGAAATACTTCAAGAATAAAGTCGATATTACGAGAATAAAGTTGAAATTACAAGAAAAAAAACAACTTATGTTGTAAACTTGAAATAAAGAGGAAAAACATTTATAATTTCTATTTACAGAATATACAGAATTTGAAAGCTGAGCTGTGTTATATTAAAAGCAACAAAGCACAAAATTATTGCGATTACTGGGTGGCTGGAGTGTTACAAATAATAAATGGAAGACGTTAAATAATATGTCCAATCATTTACTGTATTCACCATGAATACGGTGAAGAGTCATTCACAGTGACTATTCACAGCTTTTGTATAGTCACTTAACTTTATATACCTCAGAAAAGACAGCAATTTAACGTATGTTATACATAACAAGCCCGCTTCAACCTTTAGAACGTTTTATTGTTCTTTTTAATTAAATACATGTGAGGAATGAAAGGTTGGATGCCACAGATGTTGAGTAGAGTAGGAGTAGGTTGGTGGAATTTTCACAAAGAAAATAGTATAATTTAATGAACTGATTCACATGAATACAGCGATCTGTCACGCCACACATTTTCTGCTTCATACTTTTGTGGAAATCATGATACATTTTATTTTTCAGGATTCTCTGTTGAATAGAAAGTTCAAAATAACAGCATTTATTTTAAATAAACATTTTGTAACATTATAAATGTCTTTACTGTCACTGTTGATCAATTTTATTTGTCCTTGGTGAATAAAAGTATTTAAAAAATAAAAACATAATACCACTTTTGAATACCAACTGTATTTTGAATGGTAAAATATTATGGTTTCCACAAAAAAATATAAAGAAGCACAACGTTTTTTTATTTTGACAATCAGATAGATTTCGACTACACAATTTCTTTCTGACTTTACAAAAGGTGCATTCTCCTCCATGGCCCAATCCACCACTGTCTAAACATCCAGCGTTACGGTCATTTTTCACTTTTAATGCTTTTTAATCAACCACAGAAACCCTAAATTAAACATTATTTCCATGCATACCGTCCCCGCGAGTATGACACAAGGCATAACTGCTAATAATCCCACATATATTTGTAGTGTATTAAAAAGGGTTAATTAAGAGAGCTATTCTTTCCCCCAAAGAATTTCTATTGGGTGTGTGAGCTGAATAAAAAAAAAATGTTTCGACTTTATTCTCAAAACATTTCAACTTCATTTTCATAGAATTTTGACTTCATTCTCACAGTATTTTGACTTTATTTCTGAAACATTTCAACTTTATTCTCGAAACATTTCGACTTTATTCTTGTAGAATTTTGACTTTATCCTCAAAACATTTCAACTTTATTCTCAAAATTTTTCTACTTTATTCTCGTAATATTTCGACTTTATTCTCGAAACACTATTCTCACAGAATTTCAACTTTATTCTCGTAGAATTTCAACTTTATTCTTGCAGTATTGTGACTTTATTTTCGTAGCATTTCGACTTTAATCTAGAAACATTTCTTAGAATTTGGACTTTATTATTAGTATTTCGACTTTATTCTTGAAACACTTTATTCTCTTAGTATTTCAACTTTATTTTCATAGAATTTGGACTTTATTATTAGTATTTCGACTTTATTCTTGAAACACTTTATTCTTGTAGTATTTCAAATTTATTTTCTTAGAATTTGGAATTTATTATTAGTATTTCGACTTTATTCTTGAAACACTTTATTCTCTTAGTATTTCAACTTTATTTTCTTAGAATTTGGACTTTATTATTAGTATTTCGACTTTATTCTTGAAACACTATTTTCGTAGTATTTAAAATTTATTTTCTTAGAATTTGGAATTTATTAGTAGTATTTCGACTTTATTCTTGAAACACTTTATTCTCTTAGTATTTAAACTTTATTTTCATAGAATTTGGACTTTATTATTAGTATTTCGACTTTATTCTTGAAACACTTTATTCTCTTAGTATTTCAACTTTATTTTCTTAGAATTTGGACTTTATTATTAGTATTTCCACTTTATTCTTGAAACACTTTATTCTTATAGTATTTCAACTTTATTTTCTTAGAATTTGGAATTTATTATTAGTATTTCGACTTTATTCTTGAAACACTTTATTCTCTTAGTATTTCAACTTTATTTTCTTAGAATTTGGAATTTATTATTAGTATTTCGACTTTATTCTTGAAACACTTTATTCTCTTAGTATTTCAACTTTATTTTCGTAGCATTTCGACTTTAATCTAGAAACATTTCTTAGAATTTGGACTTTATTATTATTAGTATTTCGACTTTATTCTTGAAACACTTTATTCTCTTAGTATTTCAACTTTATTTTCTTAGAATTTGGAATTTATTATTAGTATTTCGACTTTATTCTTGAAACACTTTATTCTCTTAGTATTTCAACTTTATTTTCTTAGAATTTGGACTTTATTATTATTAGTATTTCGACTTCATTCTTGAAACACTTTATTCTCGTAGTATTTCAACTTTATTATCTTAGAATTTGGACTTTATTATTAGTATTTCCACTTTATTCTTGAAACACTTTATTCTCGTAGTATTTCATTTTTTTTCTTAGAATTTGGACTTTATTATTAGTATTTCCACTTTATTCTTGAAACACTTTATTCTCGTAGTATTTCAACTTTATTTTCTTAGAATTTGGACTTTATTATTAGTAGTATTTCGACTTCATTCTTGAAACACTTTATTCTCATAGTATTTCAACTTTATCCTCGAAACATTTCAACTTTATTCTCGCAGAATTTTGACTTTATTCTCACAGTATTTCGACTTTAATCTCAAAAAATTTCAACTTTATTCTCTAATCACTTTATTCACGTAGTATTTCGTCTTTATTTTTGTAATATTTTGACTACTTTTGTAGTATATAGAATTAATTCTCATAGAATTTCGACTTTATTCTCGAAAAACTTTATTCTCGTAGTATTTTGACTTTATTCTCGTAGTATTTATATTTTATTCTCATAATATTTTGACTTTATTCTTGTAGTATTTAGACTTTACTCTCAAAACATTTAGACTTTATTATTGAAACATTTCAGCTTTATTTTCGTAGAATTTTGACTTTATTTCCTTAGTATTTAGACTTTATTCTCAGAGTTTTTCTACTTTATTCTCGTTATGTTTTGACTTTATTCTCGTTATATCGCAAATTAATTCTCGTTATATTTCTAATCTGTTATATTTCTAATTTATTCTAGTTATATTTCGACTTTATTCTCGAAATACATCGACTTTAATCTTGTAATCTTAGATTGTTTTGTTTATTTTTTAACGTGGCACTTAAACGCAGCCAAAGAAGTTTGTCATGGTAGCTTTAAAATGATAAAAATATTGAAGGACAAACCCGTCTCACCGTTCTCCGGCTGAGTCTTTTTCAAGGAATCCATGAGAGTGCTGATGGCTTTTAACACAAAGATGATCTCAGTCACTTGTTGCCTTGAGGACAAAAAAGAAATGGTGAGAAACACTTTGAATCAAGTTCTGTGCAATTTAGCTAGAAAAGTCCACTCAGAAACGGAGAGAAAATACAGTGAAAACGAATGTATTGAATATGTCTAGCTCATATTAATTTGGGCTGTGACAGTTACATGACTCGTAATTGCAAATTAATCCAAAAATGATTTCCAATTTTATGTTTTTCTTTTTCGGGCAGCTGAAAAATACAAGTCCGTTGACGTTAGCAGACCTGGGCAGCGGGCAGCGTCCACTGAGTCTCTCGTCCTCCACATATCGCCGGAGCACATCCTGCGCCCTCTGCAGCAGCACTGACAGCGCCATACGGGAGATGTAGCCCTCCTGCGGCGTCGACACCTTATTACTGAAGGAGAACTGCAGGAGAGTCTCGAAACACACTTTGGAGAACTCCTCCCGCATACGGATGTCCATTTCTGCCTCTGCATGGGACGAGAGGGGACTGTCAGTGTCTTCATACTCCACTTCCTGGTTTAGACCAGTGCTATTTTCGATTTAATTTCGTTCTGCTTCTCACACAAAGCTATCAGATGATTTCAGAAGTGTTGGAATATATTATAAAAACCTTATGGATTACTTTTATGATCTTGACAGCTTCAGTCTTTGTATGGAAAAAAGCAGCATGAACATTTGGCCTAACATCACATTTGGCCAACATTTTAAGTAAGTTCTTATATATTTATATATCTCAAATACATGAAATATTGCTTTTGGAGACAGTTTTCTCATTGTGAATCAGAAGATAGTTGTCTTTTTCTTTTGCTTTCACTCTGTACCTGTGAACGATGATGACTGGGAGTGAATTGATCCTTTATTAAGCATGCTCATGATACGACCTACGAACTCTTTGGGTATGAAATTGGCAAATGGTAAAATCTCTGTGCTGATCAACTGCACCACCTAGAGGAAAAAACACAATATATATTTAAATATATATTTTATAGATTTCATTTAAATATATTATAGTCAAAAAAATATACAAACATTTTAAAATTATTTATATATATATATATATATATATATATATTAAACATGTAAAAATACATATATACAAATTAGTAAACTAATAATAAACTACTGTTTATTAGTTACTATTTGTAAACATTTTTTTAATTTTATTAAGTGAAATAAAACAAATGTTTTATATATATTTATACAGATTTCTTTTTTTTCCAAACAGTAACTAATAAACAGTTTATTAGTAGTTTACCAATTTATATAAATATATTATATTATAAATTATATTAAACATAATATAAACACACACACAAAAGATAAAATGTTTCTTTTCTAAAAATATTTATATGTAAAAGTATTTATATGCTTATATATATATATAGATATATATATACACACATATACATACATATATACATATACATACATACATACATACACACACACATTTTTAATAATAAAAAAATATATTTACATATTAAATTTACTTATTCTTTAAATATTAAAAAGTAATTTATTTCAAAATTGAATAATATAGTAAAATATAGTTTATTAGTAACTATTTGTAAAAAAAAAAAATTGTACATTTTATTGAGTGAAATAAAATATATAAATGTTTTAATTATATTTATACACATTTATTTTTACAAATAGTAACTAATAAACAGTAGTAGTTTATTAGTAGTTTAGTAATTTTTATAAATATTTAAAATATATTAAACAACATATAATGCACACACACACACACACACATATATATATATATATATATATATATATATAAATACACATATATATATACACACACTTTTAATAATAATAAAATTATATATATATATATATATATATATTAAATATTATATATTAATATTATACATATATATACATATATTCTTTAAATATCAAAATTGAATTCATTTTAAAATATAATAATATATTAAAATATAGTAAAATAAAATATACAAATGTTTTAATAACATTCTATTATTAAAATACACACATATATATATATATATATATATATATATATATATATATTACAAATAGTAACTAATAAACAGTAGTAGTTTATCTAAAAATATGCATTTATATTTTTTTATTGTTTTATCTATACACACAAACACACACACGCATACTTTTTAAAATATTTTTTAAATATATATATATATATATATATATATATATATATATATATATATATATTTAAATATCATTAATTTATTCTTTATTATCAATATTTAATTCATTTCAAAATATGACCATTTCATTATCAAAATGTCTCACTGTGAAAGGTCCAAATATTACTCTCATAGATATATTGGCCTATTACTAAGAAAAAGTAGCAGTGATAAAAATAATAAATCTAGTTTAAATGGCATTTATAAACAATCATTTTGGAATTCCAAACTCTGGGCTTCATATTTAGCTGTGTGCATCTACTATCAGATCAAAAAAATACCTCAACATCCACAGCTTCATTCCTCTGGAACTCTTGAATGGACAGATTATCTGGAGGTGTGCTGTGGGACACAAGAGGAAAATGAGTAAGAATGAGCCTGAAATCACTGTTCTCTTTTAAATATATATATATATCATGATATCAAGTTAAGATCTTCTAAAGGTTGGGCACCTTTTGGTAAACAGGAAGTCCTCGAAGGCGTTCGCCAGCTCCGGCCACATCGTGTCAAATTTGCCTGAGGATGCTTGTTGCCGGGCAACAGGGAGCCCAATGGAAAGCACTTTGAGCAATGAGGAGACGGCTAGTTTCCAGGTGCTCTCAGCAGGACAGGCGTACTTCAGACCCAGAGGAATCCTCAGAGTCTAAACACAGAGAAACGGAGAGGATTGATTCTGCTTTTAAACCCGCTCAGATAAGCCTGCTGCTTTGACCAAAAGTAGGTGACCTATGGAGGTGCCTGAAAATGCATCATGTCTAACAAAAATACTAATTCACAAGCAGCGCTGGGTAGATTACTAATTACCAGTGACATGACCCAAATTGTAGTTAGAAACAAAATGTGGATTACACATAATAGGTAATGTAGTCTGACTACTTTCTGATTACTTTGGACCTAACTTTGGTCTACCATATTGATTTTAAAACATATATTACAAACTGTAACTAATAAACAGTAGTAGTTTATTAGTAGTTAAATAATTAATATAATTAATATTTAATTATAAATATATTATACCTTTAAATATACTACTATAATATATAATGCATATATATATATATATATATATATATATATATATATAAAATATAATATAGTATATATTTACATAATCAATATACAATATATTTTTTACTAGTTATTATGTTTTAAATTATGTAATTATGTTTTATGTATCTGTGTTTATATATAGATATAGATAAAGATTTTAAAAATATTTTTAAATAGTTTAAATGTTTATTTATTCTTTAATTATTCATTTTGTAAAAAAATATTTTTAAATTATGTTTTATGTATATAAAACCAATAGTAACTAATAAACAGTAGTTTACTATTAGTTTACTAATTTTTCTTTTTAATATATTAATATAATACATAATGCACAATATGTACAATACAATTTGTTGTTATTTGTTATTCATTTTCTAAAAATAATATGTTATGTATGTATGTATGTATGTATGTATCTAAATATATATTACAAATAGTAACTAATAACTGTAGTAGTTTATTCGTAGTTAAATTTTTATTTTTAAATATATGTAATATAATTTATAATGCATATAAATATATATATATATATACAATATAGTTAAATAAAATAATAGTAGTAAAATAAAATATACCATGTTTAAATAGCATTATATATATATATATATATATATATATATATATATATATATATATATATATATATATGTATGTATGAACAATATGTTAATCGTGTTAGAAACATGCTAGTAATATGTTAATCATGCTAGAAATGTGCTAGCAACATGCTAATATGCCAATAACATCCTATTGATACTATCAACATGCTTATGCTAGAACCAAGCCGATTAAATGCTAACAATATGCTAATCATGTTAGAAACATGCCAATCGTTCTAAAACATGCTAGCAACATGTTAATCAGGTTAGAAACATGCTAACAACTTGTTAAATCATGTTAGGAGCATGTTAATATGTCACTAACATGCTAATCATGATATCAACATGCTAATCATGCTAGAACCATGCGGATTACATGCAAACATCATGTTATTCATGTTAAAAACGTTATCAACATGTTAATCATGTTAGCAACATGCTAAACAAGGGTAGTTTTGTGCTAAAAACATAAGACATGTTTGCACTGTGCCAACAACATTGTAATCAAGCTAAAAGCATGCTAACAACTTAATAAACAATGCTAACAATGTGCTAAATCATGCTAGCTGCATGCTAATATGCCAATAACAATGCTAAACCATGCTAACAACATGGTAATATGCCAATAACATGCTAATCATGCTGATTAAATGCTAACAACATGCTAGCAATGTTAATCATGTTAGAAATATGTTATCAACATGTTAATAAAGCTAGCGACATATTTAAAAAGGCTATCGTTGTGCTAACCATGCTAGCAACTTGTTAAATCATGTTAGCAATGTGCTAAGTCATGCTAGCAAAATGCTATTAACACCTATCTAATCTATCTAAACTTTTAAACTGTAGCCTAAAGTTGGTCTTGGCAAACATTTGTATCTAGTTTACGTTTTGAAATGTGAGAAGTGTCTTTGTTAAGGTCACTGCTATGTTGCTAGGTTGCTGTGAGTGGTTGCCATGGCATTGCTATGCAGTTGCTAGGGTATTCCCGAGCAGTTGCTAGGTGGCTTCTTATTGTCCCAAGTTAAATATATATTTTGTAATTATGTTATATATATATCAGGCATGTGATCAGCTAGAGACAAAAAAGAAGGAAAATCTGACCACGCCCACAAGCCACACCCCCAGCACTTTATTATATATTCTATATTATATATAGTAAAGTATACAGAATTGTGATTATTAAAGTACCTGCCAAAAGGAAACATCACAATTATCACTGATTTTGAAATAAATATCTTCTGTATCTATAAATATCTGCTCATCAAGGCTGTAAAATATTATTACAAATAAAAAAAAATTAAAAAATGTTTTCATAAAATGTAATGTTATTCCTGTGATGCAAAGCAGAATTTTCTTCATCATTACTCCAGTTTTTAGTGTCAAATGATCTTTTAGAAATCATTACAATTCATTTGACTCTCAAGAAACATTTCTGATTATTATCAATGTTGAAAATAATTTTGCTGCAAATGGTGATGCACTTTTTGATAAAGATTTGATAAAAAGTTAATGATAAACATTTATTTGCATTTATCAAATATATTAATTAAATGCGATTAATCGCATCCAAAAAGTTTATGTTTACATACTATATGTGTGTTTACTTTGTATATTTATTATGTACATATAAATACACACACATACATGTATATTTTAAAACTAAATATTTATATGTATATATATTTATACCTGTATACAATTTAGATTATAAATAAATATATATATTTTATATATAAATCTAAAATATTTTTCCTTAATATATACATGCATGTGTTTGTATTTATATATACATAATAAATATATACAGTAGAAAAATATATAGTATGTAAACATAAACTTTTATTTTGGATGCGATTAATCACGATTAATCGTTTGACAGCACTAGTGATAATGCATTTATTAAATAGAAATTATTTTAAAGGTCTTCACTTATTTTTTAAATCACTTTCATGCATCGTGATTTTTTATTATTTCTTTTTATTAATTTCTCTCTCTTTTTTAAATCTTATACAAATGTTTGAGTGGTAGCTATCATTGTTTTCACAAAAATATTAGGATTATATAAGGATTATGTCACACTGAAACTTCTCTTTGTAAACAACAGATTTATAAACGTTTCTAATGACGAATGTTGCGTTCCCGAATGCAAATTAAAGCGTCCCGAACCAGTGATAGACCAGTGAATCGAAACTAAAAACAGTATTGTAACAGCAGACATGTAGCGCATCAGACTACAGTCTATTATATAATCACAACCGTTGCGATTTTTATGACAGCACTATGCAATGTCAAATTCTTACCGCCATTCATAAAAAGTTACCGCTTTTTGGCACGGATTCTACTCGCATTTGGCGCACTGAAACATTTGACCGCTTGTAACGTTAACGATTCTGCAGATGGCGCCGCAAGCTCGTACAGCGCTCTAAGGACCACTCCGTCCATCTTTTCGCAGTTTAATTAATTGCTTAACCCCTTAACTGTCACCGTCCCGTATAGGGGACACTTGGCGCTCTTTTTTTCATTGTACTTTTTCTATTAATCATCATAAATTATATATCATTTGAAAGCTTAGAAGCCCAAGAATCATCCTATGAAAACT
This sequence comes from Cirrhinus molitorella, assembly GCA_033026305.1. Taxonomy (NCBI): domain Eukaryota; kingdom Metazoa; phylum Chordata; class Actinopteri; order Cypriniformes; family Cyprinidae; genus Cirrhinus; species Cirrhinus molitorella. The sequence goes on from CM065141.1 coordinate 30,088,599, forward strand.
ATTTTAAAATCGGACATTGCGTTACCATGGAAATGGTACTTTAAAATCTTTTGGCGGTCTCCTCCCTCTTAGCGGCGGTGTCAAATGTCATGCATTACGGTCTTTTATAATCAAAACTTTTAATAATCTTGACAAAAAACATATCTTTGGAAAGGTCTGGGTCTCAGGATTTCATATTTGGTTGTTATTTTATGAGAGGAGTAAAATTAAAATAGTGAATGAAACAAACATTATGCAATAAAATAGAAGTATACTATGTTTGATGTTTAATCATCTCTAAAACAGAAATGTTTATTTCCTACATAAAGTTTTGTGTAAAAATGCATACAACTTGGACTCAGCTTAAATTACTCGAACTAGGGTTCGCACAAGGTGCTAAAAGTACTTGAATTTGGCTTTTTGAAATTTAAGGCTTGGAAAGCCCTTGAAAATAGCAGTATTCCTGAAGAGGTACTTGAAAAGCACTTGAATTAAGACAATGTATGTATGAAAGAAGTGTTTGATTTAGTCAATAAGCACATATCATTTTATGCAAAGTTCACACAATTAAAAAAAAATCTATTTTTCGCTTATTTCAATTAACTGAGCTAAGCAAGTAGTAGCACTGACAGAAGACCCGAAAAGAGGAACTGATTAACTAAATCGATTGATTTATTTACGCTTGAAGTGCTCTGATTCAAACTTGTGACTTCGATCATTCATTTCAAGCAATTCGCTAGCAAAAACTAGATCAAATTAAAAGATCCATTTACTTTGAATTTTGAAAAAAAAAAAGATTTTAAAAAGCACATAATGGCTGAAACAGCGCTTTTCGAAACTCTGAATCATTTAAACCATTGCGTCACAAAATTACTGTATTTATTTTATGATAGGAGTAAAACTGACAGAGAAAATTAGAAATTTGTAACAGAAAAATGCATTTAAAAAATTATATTGACTTTAAATGGCACCCGGTGGCAGTTTGTGGTATGACGCCCTAAATAAACTTTCACAGAAACCTACATCAACTTCAAATTTGGAACATAACTTATTTAGACATAGGGCTTCAATTTAATAGCAAATTTAGGGTAAAACCTGTTATTTAAAATATGTTTTTTATATCAAATAAAATAAAAATTGTACAGTTCATTTTGTTTATGGTAAATTTAAACCCCTATAACGTCTCTCTATAAATTTTTTTTGAACAAATTCCGCTTCTGTAATAATCTGCTGATTGTCTTCTTAAAAAAGAGACCAACCTTAGCTCTGTATTCCAAAGTGTTCATGAATTACAACAATTTTAGTTTGGATAGTGCACTTTCATGTCTATTTTAAAAAATGGGGGTGATAGTTAAAGGGTTAAGGCCATTTGCGCGATTTCAATTCCACCCCCTTCCCTCCCCTCCAAAAAAAAAAAAATAAAAACCTCGGATCTACGCGAATCACATGGGTCGTCCCTCAGAAGTCGGAAAATACGGAAATCCGTATTTATACGGAAAAATCACATCCACATTAATTATTTGTTGAGGTCAGTCCGTATTATAAACTGATGATTTTCGTTCTGTACCTTGATGATGTTTTGTAGGACTTTCTCGTTGATGACGGCTTTGTGACAGGCCGTTTTATGGTACAGATCGACCACCACCTCCAACGATCGCTCCGCAAACGGCACGTAGTTTAAGGCCACCCACTCCGCCTGGACACAGACAGAAAAGAAAAAGAAAATAAAGACGGTGAATATAAAAAACAAAGACAAATAATATAGTATCAGAGAAGGTTTGTGAATAATCGACACACATATGCTATGGATATAAATCTCCACAGCTGGTCACCTGATAGGCTCTCAGTTCAAACCAGAATCTAATTTTTATCATATCATCCCTACTATCGGTAAAATGAGCTACAGGACTGGATTTAAACGCAGCAGATGACTGGAAAAACAGTCCCTACGGATTTCCACTTCAACACTAATAACATTTGTGTCAAATTTCAATGACAAGTTCCACATTACTCTGACACGGACCATAATATTAGATGAAAAGCAGCGACTACACGCCAAGCACAACATTGATGCGCACAAGGGTGAGTACATTTGTTTATATCAGCTCTGATGCTAATGAGCAAAAGTAGTTTGAAGGCTTCAGATTCAGCATTAATCAAAGATGGCACCAAATGCAATTGAAAAAATAATGACCTTTACAACAGTAACCGGATTTGTGTGGCACTATCAGGGCTTATCGTGACAATAATACATACAAAACATCCTTATACAAAATAAGGATGCCAAAGAAAGCTAAAGACGAGTTTGTAAGTAGGTTTTTGACTAAATTAAAATCATGTGCATTAAGCTAGACATGAAGCAAGAAATGTATGCTGTGCTCAGAATGAAATAGTAGCTTATTACTTAATTGAAACTGAGTAATATATACAGCATACTACGTTTTAAAAATAGTGAATGAAACAAATATTATGCAATAAAATAGAAGTATACTATGTTTGATGTTTAATCATCTCTAAAACAGAAATGTTTATTTCCTACATAAAGTTTTGTGTAAAAATGCATACAATTACTCAAACTAGGGTTCGCACAAGGTGCTAAAAGTACTTGAATTTGGCTTTTTGAAATGTAAGGCTTGGAAAGCCCTTGAAAATAGCAGTATTCCTGAAGAGGTACTTGAAAAGCACTTGAATTAAGACAATGTATGTATGAAAGAAGGGTTTAATTTAGTCAATAAGCACATATTTTATGCAAAGTTCACACAGTTAAAAAAAATCTATTTTTCACTTATTTCAATTAACTGAGCTAAGCAAGTAGTAGCACTGACAGAAGACCCGAAAAGAGGAACTGATTAACTAAATCAACTGATTTATTTACGCTTGAAGTGCTCTGATTCAAACTTGTGACTTCGATCATTCATTTCAAGCGATTCGCCATCAAAAACTAGATCAAATTAGAAGAGCCATTTACTTTGAATTTTGAAAAAAAAAAGATTTTAAAAAGCACATAATGGCTGAAACAGCGCTTTTCGAAACTCTGAATCATTTAAACCATTGCGTCACAAAATTACTGACCACTTTAAGCACTCCAATCTGTTTGCTTATCATCGAAGTTGGGACTTTGGAGAGCGTATTGTGAATCATTTGATTTAGATCAAAATCTGAATCATTTAGCAAACTGAAAAATTTAAATCAAATGATTCACAATACACAGTTCGCATTCCGATCTGAATTAGATTTAGACTGGGACTTTAAATCGTGTATCGCAAGAGCGGGTTTGCAAATCTTTTGCTTTAAATCGAACTTCTTGGCACGGATTGCAAATCATTTGATTTAGATCGGGACTTTGGTGCGGGTTCGCGAATCATTTGTTTCAGATCAGGATTTTGGGGCGATTATGCAAATCTTTTTTTCCCAAGCAATTCACTAGCAAGAACCAGATCAAATTAAAAGAGCCATTTCATTTCATTTTCAAATTCTGACAATAATTCGATTTTTTAAAAACACATAGTGATGGGTGAAATGGAGTTTTTTGAAACTCAGAATCAGTTAAACCGTCAGACTGTGTATCCAATCAGACTGCATATTGTGAATCATTTGATTTAGAGAGAAATTTTGCAAATCTTTCTTTTTTTCAAGCAATACACACAGCCATTCATTTCTGATGTTCGACATCACTTGTAACAATTTTAAAAAGCACGTAATGATGGGTGAAAAGTAGCTTTTCGAAACCGAATCAGTTAAATCATTGCGTCACAAAGCGATTCACTATTTCTAAGCGCTCCAAATGAATTTCGAAGCATGTATCACAAACAATTTGATTTAGTTCGGAATGGGTTTGTGAATCATTTAGCGAAATGAATAATTAAAATCAAATGACTCGCGATGCGCGATTTTAAGTCTCAATCTAAATCAAATTCAGATCGGGACTTCAGAGCACGGAATGCAAATCCTTTGATTCAGATCAGGATTTCGGAGTGACTTTGCACTTTTTTTTTTTTTTCTCAAGCAATTCACTAGCAAGAACCAGATCAAATTAAAAGAGATTTTAATCTAATCTAATCTAATCGAGATCTAATTTTGACAATAATTAGATTTTTAAAAGCACATAGTGATGGGTGAAACTGAGCTTTTCGAAACTCAGAATCAGTTAAACCATTGGACTGCGTATTGCGAATCATTTGATTTAGATTGGAACTTTGTATATCACAAATCATTTAATTCAGGTGGGGACTTCGGAGTTGGTTTGCAAATCTTTCGCTTTAGATTGGAACTTCAGAGCGTGGATTGCAAATCATTTAATTCAGATCAGGACGCTTGTAATGATTTTAAAAAGCACAGAGTGATTGGATTGGAGTGAAATGGAGCTTTTCGAAACTCTGAATCAGTTAAACCACTGTGTCACAAAACGATTCACTATTTTGAAGTGCTCCAAACAGATTGCGTATTGAGAATAATTTGATTTATATCGGGACTTTGAAGCATGTATCGCCAACCATTTACTTTAGATCGGAACTTCACAGTGCAGATCGCGAATCATTTGATTCAGATCAGGACTTCGGTGCGGGTTTGTGAATCATTTCAGTTCAGGATTTCAGAGTGATTTCGCAGATCTTTTTTCTGAACAGTAGAATAAGTAATAAAAACTAAAAAGAGAAAAAAGAAACACAAAAACATATCCCTTAAGAAAATTAACAGTGGTTTTACTACAGTAAAAGTGTAGTATATTTTGTAATACTTTAGTAGTAATACTTCGCATGTGTTCACTTTATTTTTGCCATTTTTTATTAGCATATTTTTATCTATTTCTCTTTTTTTAGAATTTGAAATGGATAAGTGATGTATCTGATTTAAGTCCTTGAAAATCGAGATAGTGCTTGAAAAGAACTTGAGATTTCGTTTTACAGTATCTGTACGAACCCTGTAAAACACTGGAAATTAAAGGTAAAGTCCAGCATATTACACTGCAGGACAACGCATTTCATGTAGTTTTTGATAAAAGTTAGGTCATAACTGTACAGAAAATTGGCATACTATGCACAGTATATACATATTACAAAAAAGTCAGAGTAGTATGGTAGTATGCTATTCATAAACAGTCTTTGTTTCTTGATTATACAACTTAAAACTTAAAAAGTATACAAAACTAACTGTTGGTGGCACTAGAGAGTTAAAAATTGGCAGGAAAAAGATGAAACAACCCTATAAGGTGTATAAAATGTCAAAACTTTTCACCACATGGTTCTAAGAAATGGCAGAAAACAACACTATTTGTTGACATTTATTTTGGCAGTTGATTAATGAACAAATGTGGCTGATGGAAATGAACGGAGAAAAACAAATGTTATCAGAGTATAAAAGAGAAGTTGTCTTGTAGAGCAGTTAAATGAAGCTGAAATTAGCTGAAGGGGAAAAAAAGGAAGAGAAAACGAGGCAGAAAGCAAATGAGAGACAGATATAGAGGAAGACAGCGGGAGGGAGGAAGAACTCACCGGTGCAAACAGTTGGATCTAAAGTGGATCCGTATGAAGTACAAAAACAGAACAAGAGAAGAGCAGACAAATGTTTACTACGACTGCTGATCACAACCTCATAACACACTAATGAAACTACTTTAAACGATGACAACAACAAAGACGAACAAACGATTGCTTTGAAAGTCATGCTTAACAATACTTTGCACCTAACCTAAAGGATAGGTTAACATTTAAATATTTCACATTTCTACAAGTTTGAAGACTCACATCTAGTTTAAAATGTGTGATTAAAACTTTACTTACTTTATTTTGATAGAAACAGCATCCAAAGTATTCAAACATGACTCAAACATGACTAAAAGAGGCAGAAAATGCCACTAAAAGAAAATAAAAACACCATGCGAAGAAAATATAGTCAAATATTTTCTACATAACAGCCAATGAAACTATCCAAAGTCCCAGAATATTTATGAAAACAGCAAACTAATCCTAGAACCAAATAAAAAACTGAGAAGGAAAAAAGACAACACCATAAAGACGTCATTGTAAACACAGAAAAAGAGCACAGACTTCTTTATATGTGTGCATTCAATACCTCCAAACACTCCTGAGCAGAAGCAAAGATCATCTACTACATCATCACATCCGCAAACAGATACAGAAATGAATGATGCATGATGATGATGAGTGTATGTATGATGATTCATAAAAGACCAATGATCAAGACCAACAGAACAAAAGCAAATCCACCATGTTGAAAACAGATGTAAGGTGGAACCAGGACAGAGGCTCACCTGGTTGTATTTGGCATTGGCCACGTGTTTGGTCTCCATCTTTCCATACTGAGGAGGTTTACAGGAGAACTCTACAAACAGCAGGAGCTGCTCGAAGATGGCGGGATACATCACCTGGAGATTCTCCGAACCCACACAGATTGCCTAGAACAATGACAATCTCAATCAAATATCTTAACAGATGAAGAGTTTGAAAAACATCTCAATCTCAATCAACCAAAAACAAAACTCTTAGAAACATAAGAACTTCCTGTTGCCAGCTGGTGGCGCTATGACTATAACTGAATATTGGCATGTAAATGTCTTCAGGCCAGGACTTTTACAAAGAAATGAAGTCTGGTGTAGATTGCACATGGTATGTTTGAGTTAGTGTAAAGCAGGACATTTCCTGTTTCCAACAGGTGGCGCTATGATTATAACTGAATATTCGCTTTTAGATGTGTTCAGGCCAGGGCTCTTATCGAACGTAAGAAGTTTGGGGAAGATCGGACATTATATGGCTGAGTTACAACAATATCAATCTTTGTCAGGCCGCTATAGACACGCCCTTCAACGCAAACTCAAGATCTTCGCAATTTAGCATTGCAAAGACCTCTAGATTGGACTAAAAATTTATGTTGATGTCATTAAATCTCTAGGCGGAGTTTGTTATAGCGTAAAACATGTAACTTCCTGTTGCCAGCAGGTGGCGCTATGACTATAACTGAATATGAGCACGTAGATTTCCTCAGGTCAGGAGTCTTTCAAACATGTGAAGTTTGGAACAGATCACATCGTATGCCGGAGTTATAACAACTTCCAGTTTCATGGCAAAACATCGAAATTTGTCAGGCCACCACGGACACGAGAAAAGAGCTTGAGGGGCACTTCATTGAAATTTTATAGGTGGAGCTATTGAGCTATTTTGCCACAGCCACTTCTGAAACACATATCAGATGTAAATTTTCACCACTTCTGGCATATGTGCAAAGTTTCATGTTTTTGGCCCTCAAAAATGCGATTCATTTTGGAGAAATTGAGAAATTCCAAGAGGGTCCTCGCACTACCGGTGCTCGGGTCCTAATTAACCAAATTCTAAAGATGTTCTACCTTCTGCAGGACGTCGAGGGCAGTCAGGACCGCTTCCTGTAGGCTGGTGAGCACCGCTTCTGTGTAGGAGGGCAAGATAAAGGGCGAGGAGTCTGAGCTTATGGGGACCGACACAGCTCCATGCAGAATCACCCCCAGCTTCTTGAGATCCTCCATGCTGAACCCTCCTGCGATGTGCTGGTACAACGCTGGGAAAATCTGTATTAGCGCTGTCAGGAAAGGCTGACTGGGTACAAACACTAGTTTATCTGTTCCACCACTAGGGGGTCGTGTGCACTCGGTTCCTATCCGGTACCAAGTGTTCCACGCTGACCACCAGAGGGCCGAGTCGTCCAGCTCTTCTCCAGGTGGGGGAAGTGAAGGTTGGGCACCGTAACGCTGGGCTAGTCGCTCGGCAAGGGAATCGGACCGGATTAGGGGTCTTCCTGGCCCAGAACCTTGAAGAGACTCCATAAGGACAGAAGGAACATCCATAGCGGTGAGAGCATCAGGTTTATCCGTGTCTTTAATTGGTGTGACTAGCTGGAGGATCTCCTGGAAGCTCTTGAGGGCGGCGAGGGAAACTTCATTGTTCTTGCTGAGTGCAGCAGACTGGATGTGGTCCAACAGGACTTCCCAAGCCTTGAAAAAGTCACCTGCAAGCAGGAACATGACTTTCAGAACCAAATTCTGAGATATGTCTGTGAGAACCACATGTCTTCAATGCTTACCCAGCTGCTGAAGCAGGTATCTCCTAGTGTTGAAGATCCGAGCTACGCCTGCAAGTGTCAGAACCCATGTTTCCGCCCACTGTTTCTCTGCTGTGTCACGTGAGTGGTGGATGAGGATGTTTCCACCTCCAGATTCGATCTTTTCCTTGTCAGCCGTGGTGGAAGACCTCCTTACACAGTCCAGCAGATGAAAAAGAACCTGCAGAGCAACAAGATTTGGTTATTAGCAACAATAACAAAGCGATTTTAACTAGAACTGGGTTTAATTTGGTCCCCGGTCAAGTGTAAACCAACAAAGCAATTTTAAGAAGAACTGGGTTTAATTTTATCCCATGTCAAGTCTGATCCAGCAAAGCAATTTTAACTAGAACTTGGTTTGATTTGGTCCCATGTCAAGTCTAAACCAACAAAGCAATTTTAACTAGAACTTGGTTTAATATGGTCCTTGGTCAAGTCTGACCCAGCAAAGCAAATTTAAGCAGAACTGGGTTTAATTTTGAACCAACAAACTAATTTTCACTAGAATTTGGTCCCTGGTGAACTCTGAACCCTGGTCAAGTCTAAACCAACGAAGCAATTTAACTAGAACTTAACTTAATTTGGTCTCTGGTCAAGTCTGAACCAACAAATTAATTCTCACTAAAATTGAACTTAATTTGGTCCCTGGTCAACTCTGGACAAACACAGCAATTTTACCTAGAGCTGGACTTAATTTGATCTCTGGTCAAGTCTGATTCAGCAAAGCTATTTTAACTAGAACTGGATTTAATTTGGTCCCTGGTCAAGTCTACAGCAACACAGCAATTTTAACTAGAACTGGATTTGATTTGGTCCTTGGTCAAGTCTGACCCAGCAAAGCAAATTTAAGAAGAACTGGGTTTAATTTTATCCCTGGTCAAGTCTAAACCAACAAATTAATTTTTACTAGAACTTGACTTACCTTGGTCCCTGTCAAGTCTGAACCAACAAATCAATTCTCACTAGAATTTAACTTAATTTGGTACCTGGTCAACTCTGGACCAACACAGCAATTTTAACTAGAAATGGACTTAATTTGATCTCTGGTCAAGTCTGATTCAGCAAAGCAATTTTAATAAGGTCCTTGGTCAAGTCTGCCCCTGCAAAGCAAATTTAAGAATTGGGTTTAATTTTATCCCTGGTCAAGTCTGAACCAACAAATTAATGTTCACTAGAATTTAACTTAAGTTGGTACCTGGTCAACTCTGGACCAACACAGCAATTTTAACTAGAGCTGGACTTAATTTGATCTCTGGTCAAGTTTGATTCAGCAAAGCTATTTTAACAAGAACTTGGTTTAATATAGTCCTTGGTCAAGTCTGACCCAGCAAAGCAAATTTAAGAAGAACTTGACTTAATTTGGTCCCTGGTCAACTCTGGACTAACACAGCAATTTTAACTAGAGCTGCACTTAATTTGATCTCTGGTCAACTCTGATTCAGCAAAGCAATTTTAACTAGAACTGGGTTTAATTTGGTCCCTGGTCAAGTCTGCTCCAGTACCTTCCAAACCACAATGTTCCAGGTCGGGGGTTGCAGCAGCGTTCCGTGAGCAGCAATGGTGGAGAACATCGTCTGGCCGGCGCTTTTCCTCACAGCCGGCCGTGGGTCCACGCACAACTCACCCAGCTTGGCATAGAGGCACAACCACAGGCAATCAAAGGGTGGCGCAGGGTGAAAGGGTCGGTTCAGAGGTTCACCTTTATCCTGGGCCTGTTTCAAGAGAACCGCTTCCTCCCTCTCCAGCTCCTCTGTAATAGCTTCTCCCCTTTGGAAGAAGTAGTCTGAGATGTTCCACTGCAGGAGAAGAGGAAGACTCTTAGTCATCCACTCAGTCAACTCATCCCAAAAAAAAAACTCAAAACCTTCAAGGTAACGCTAAAGACTCTTTACAAGCAGCACTAGTAGTACTCCTCACCAGTAAGCCGATAGACGTCAGGCTGATGTTCAGCTCCTGGTTCTGGAGCCCAAAGCTGCCGGCTACATCCACCACAATTTGGAGGCACGTGCAAGGCATTGTGGGTAGGAAGTCAGTCACCACCAACTGTAGGCACTGGAAGGCTGTTCGTATGAGGGACTCACTGTGAAACAAAAGACGTATTTGGTACAAATGAGACACTCCAAGGTCAACACTTCAGATTTGACTGATGGAGGACCATGCCATTGGACCAAAATGGAAATTCTTGCTTGTCTAAGGTGGTGTGTCTCACCCCTGGTCATTGCGGATCGCTCCAATGACCCCCAGCACCAGAGGCCATCCCGGTCCGAGACTGTCTCCCTGGTTCTGTAGGATCTGTAGGACACACTCCAGCTGTTTCTGTCGGATATCGGCGTGAAGGACGTTGGAGAGCTCCTTCAGAGGGTTCAGAAGAAGCAGCTGCAGCCTCTGAGGAGGACAGGGGATTGGTTAAGGATGTTGTCCAATCAATAACCAAACCCAAATTCTGTAATAGCACTGATTTCTAATTATCCAAATTAATTTCTACCTGGTTCTGGGAGAGCGGTGGCTCGTGTTTGAAGGAGAGTCCAGCTTTGATTAGCGAGGTGATGGCCTCTGCGCCCCATTCCCTCATACGAGCGTTAGGATGCTGACAAACCTGGCAAGATAATGGCACAATGGTCTTCATGTTCTTATTCAACATGTAACTTCATTACTAACTATTCTTGACATTATAACGATTCTTGACTTTGTAGTGAAATATGACCAGGACAAATTTTTTCACTCATTAATAAAATCAAACATTGCAAATGGAGGGTGAAGACATATGGATGGACAAAATAACGCCATTAACACCAGAAAGAAGCACAGCAATATACTAGTGCTGTCAAACAATTAATTGCGATTAATCGCATCCAAAATAAAAGTGTATGTTTACATACTATATATTTGTGTACTGTGTACATTTATTATGTATATATTAGTGTTGCTTTCTTCAACGAAAATTATGATTAAATATCGTCAACGAACCTTTATCACGTGACGAAAACGAGACGAGACGCAATGTAAATGCTAGTCATGTGACGATGACTATAATAAAATGTATAATGCAATACCGTTGACGAATAAAAACGAGACTAAATGTGGTTTACAAAATAAAAACTATGCTAAAATGTCTCTTCATTTTCGTTGACCAAAACGAGACGAAACGAAATGTTATAACGTTATTTCATCATGTTATTATTATTTTGCATTATTTCTGATGATTATTTCTGATTTTGATTATTTCTATGAGCGTGTTGTAAAATGAATGGATGGATGATTAAGCTGCGAGCGCTATCTTTTGGCGAGACGCGAGAATTCATTCAGCTCAATGTGCACAGGATTTTGTCTATACTTCTAGGTAGTTATACCATATTGACTAGGTTAAATAGAATTGCATTACTAAAAAGTGACTGAAATACTATTTTCATTGACTAAAACTAGATTAAATGTAATCAGTTTTCGTCAACTAAAACTAGACGAAAATAGTCATGGATAATTCTGACTAAAATAAGACTAAAATGCTCAGACTTTTAGTTGACTAAAACTTGACTAGACTAAAAAGAGTATGAATGTGGCTAAAACTAACAAAAAATAAAAAGACAGCTTCACACAAAGACTAGACCAAATCTAAAATTAAAACAGGCAGCCAAAAACAACACTAGTATATACACATACATACACATGCATGTATATATTAAGGAAAAATATTTTAGATTTATATATAAAACATTTATATTTATTTATAATCTAAATTGTATACAGGTATAAATATATGTTTTAATATATACATGCATGTGTGTGTATTTACATGTACGTCATAAATATACAAAGTAAACACACATATAGCATGTAAACAAACTTTTATTTTGTATGCGATTAATCACGATTAATTGTTTGACAGCCCTACAATATACAGTACTCAACATTTGAAGTGGATCAAACATTTGAAGTTCTTGTCTTGGACAACTTTTTTGATCCACTTCAAATGTTGACAACTGTATATTGGTCACTGGCTTTTTGAGATCACAAGAGGAGACATTACTTATTGGATTTTGATTGCATAGATCACAGATTGGTGTTTTATGAATATGAAAGTGAAGTTTTTGTGGTAAAAAAGATGATTAAATGCTCTCAACATAATGTGGTTATATTGATTTTCAGTCAGAAAGGTCCTTTCACATTATTCGCATTGACATTCCCCAACCCATTAAACTATGCCACAAACTGTCAACTAAACCCGACCCTAACCCAAATATTCAGCTAAACTTTGAGAAGTTGTACAAAATACAACTAAAGACATTCAGAAAATAATCATCATATAAAATAGCTGTTCTATGATCTGCTTTTCACACAGAGGTTGTGTTGAAGCCCTGATGCGAGTCATGTGAAAGAAACTTAAGTGTGACAGCCGAGATCAGCACGACAACATATGATTAACACAACAACAGGAGGCTGATTCATTCCTAAAAACAATCCCTAAAGAGAGAATTTCATAAAGGGTGGTGAATGACGGATTGATTCAAAAAGAAAATGTACTCCTCAGAGAGAAGGATTTCTGAAGTGAAAAAGAAAGGTCAGCACTTACCTTCTACAAAAGAGACATGTCGCAAGAGACAGAGAAAAAAAAAAGACTGAATAAGACAACATGAGGACATGAATCGTGCTTTAGCATTTATACAACTACAGAAGAAGTGTTGAGTACAGCAGACAAGGACAGCAAATAAAGACAAGAAAGATCAAAGCGGCCCACCAAATGTTAAATAATAACATTTCAGAATGGAGATCATCTCATTACAACAGTTAGTTTTTGAGATTATTTGAACTGATATTAGTCATATTTGTTTTAGAAATACTCGCAGTACAGCAAGACTATGAAGCAATATTATTAGTGATTAGATGTTTATAATTAGTGATGATAAACGTGGCACTGGACCACAAAAGCAGTCATAAGGGTCTGATCTGAAAGCTGTAAGCTTTCCATTAATATATGGTTTCTTAGGATAGGGCAATATTTGGCCAACTTTTTTTTTAACCATTTAAAATGTTGGAATCTGCAAAAAAAAAAAATTAAATAAAATAAAAAATAAAAATATGAAGAAAATTGCCTTTAAAGTTGTCCAAATAAAGTTTAGCTATGCATATTACTAATCAAATATTAAGTTATTTATTAACTTTAAGAAATGTACAAAATATCTTCATGGAACATGATCTTTATTTAATATCCTAATGATTTTTGGCATAAAAGAAAGAATTATAATTTTGACCCATATTGTTAGTCATTGTTACAAATATACCTGTGTTACTTGCGACTGGTTTTGTGGTTCAGGGTCACAAATAATAAATAAAATGAATTTAAATAAATAAATAATATATCCATAATAAATAAAAAATATAATAAAACAAATAGTATAGTGTATAAATTAATATAAATACATAATGAATCAAATAAAAGTCAACAATTAATAAAAAAAAATATATACACATTTAAATAAATGAATTATATATACAAAATAAATAAAATATAAAAGAAAACAAAAAAGATTACTTCAAAACTAAACAGTGTGTGTGCGTGTGTATGCACTAAAAGTCTAAACAAACAAATAAATGTGATTCAAAAGCTGAAACAGTGTTAATGGTGTGGATTTGGATTATTTATAATGTAAACAATAAATGGAACAAAGATGACTTAGAAGTATAGTATATAAAGAAATATAAATATATAATAAATAAAAAAATTTAATTACAAAATTAAATAAATGTAAATAAATTATATATCCATAATAAATACATATAAAATATAAATAAAACAAAAAACAAAGATGACTTCAAAACTAAGCAGCGTGTGTGTCTATATACAGTATCTCACAGAAGTGAGTACACCCCTCACATTTTTGTTAATATTTTATTATATCTTTTCATGTGACAACACTGAAGAAATGACACTTTGCTACAATGTAAAGTAGTGAGTGTACAGCTTGTATAACAGTGGAAATTTGCTGTCCCCTCAAAATAACTAAACTGCTGTCTAAACTGCTGGCCACAAAAGTGAGTACACCCCTAAGTAAAAAAACAAAACAAATTGGGCCCAATTAGCCATTTTCTCTCCCCGGTGTCATGTGACTCGTTAGTGCCTCTTATAAAGATGATACACAAGAAAGCCCGCAAACAGTTTGCTGAAGACAAAAAAAATTAAGGACATGGATTACTGTCCTGTGGTCTGGTGAGACCAAGATAAACTTATTTGGTTCAGATGGTGAAGGAGTACAAAGACCACACATATAATATTGACACTTTGGGCCCAATTTGGACATTTTCACTTAGGGGTGTACTCACTTTTATGGCCAGTGGTTTAGACATTAATGGCTGTGTGTAGAGTTATTTTGAGGGGACAGAAAAATGTACACTGTTATACAAGCTGCACACTCACTCCTTTACATTGTAGCAAAGTGTAATTTCTTCAGTGCTGTCACATGAACAGATATAATAAAATATTTACAAAAATGTGAGGGGTGTACATTTTATATACATAATAAATAAACAAACAAATATAAATGGACTGTTAATGTGGATCTCACCTCCAGCAGATGAGCCGTCAGCGGCCTCCAGAGAATCTCGATCCGGTCCATATTAACCAGTCCGGTCTCTAACAGTTTGGCCACCGCAAATAGAGACGGCTCCTAACCGCAGAGACAAGAGAGACGGAAAAATGAGAGCTGGATGATTATGTTTTGATTAAATGAATCTGTAATTAGCTTTAGCATCTGAACGCACCTTGTTGTTTCCGTAAGCCATTTCCATGGCCTCCATGGATAACGAGCACAGAGCGTTTATCAGGTGATGCAGAGAGACGTCGTCCAGGTATCTACACAATCACACCAAATTACTCTACTTGACTGTTATAATTTATCTAAACAGTAGCAGTCTTAAACCCTTTAACTGCCACTTCCATTTTTAAGCATAGACATGGAAATCCAAACTTAAATTTGTATAATTCATGACAAAAACATTTTGTAATATGGTTTTGATGTACATTTTAGATGGTAATGCAATGTCTGATTTTAAAATGGTTTTCAAAGGATGAATTTTGAGATTTTAAGTTTTCAACTGATAAATAATTTCTTATGATTTCTAAACTGTGATAGGATGAAGAAAATCTTTTTATGACAAAGGTCAAAACTCCTGTTAGGAAGTAGATTTTTGAGGTGCACTCTTGTCACAAATTAATCTATTACTTTTCCTACATAATTTGTAACACAAAAAAGTGGTAAAATATCTATTTAGGATATTCCTAGACCTTTCCAACAATATAAAGTTTGTCATGATTAGATTAGGATTTATTTGTAATTTGGTGAAGTAAACTTACAGTTAAAGGGTTAAAATGGATTTGATATTAAGTAAATCAAATAAACTGAATTATTTCTACTCAGATGTTCATGGATTCTTACTGTGAGCTTTCAAAGAGTCTGGATAGGATATTTGATATGACGGGCAGATCGGTCATCACTGCTGTGGTCAAAACCTGCAATAGAAATGAAATAATAACCATTATGAAGTCATAAATATTTACTTTCCTCTTCTCTAGCTTGCTTTATAGTCTAATAAATCAATGATTGTATATTACGAATATTGCTTTTGTTCCTCTTTTGTAAGTCACTTTGGATAAAAAACATCTTCTAAATGCATAAATGTAAACATTGATAAGATGCATATCTAAACCACATTTTCGGCCATAACAGACTTTCTAGTCGCCTAAGAACTTTTGGAGCATCAGTGAGAAATATCTTTAGGTAAAAAGTGTTTCCAACTAGACAAAAACAATATTGACTTAGAAAACAAAAATGCTTATGATCCAAAAATAGTACTTTCACTTATTACACCCAAATAAACCCTGTTGTCTTGCAACTTGCCTATGGTGCACACAAACGCTGCTGTCTCAAAAAGTGCCTGTGATTCTCAAAATGCTTTCTAGGTAGGCAGCACACTAGGTTTTTGATAGGGCTGATATCAGCGTTTTTACCGTGCTTGGACCCTCCACTGCCCGTCCGGGTTTTAAAACTCCTCCAACAGCCGGTTTCAGACCCAGAATCCACACCAGGTGCTTATAGACAAGAAGAGATGAAAATGAGCAAATGACAAATACAATCAGACATGACAGCATTTTGCAGTTTGGATTTTGTAATACACACAATTTTTATGTTGGAAAATCCTGAAATCTGAATAAGTAAGCAATAAGGTACAATAAGGTACTCTGCTTCGCGTCGTGCCTAACAACGCCCTTCAGCCGTGATTTATTCACGATACAGCAAGGCCTCTCGTACCTTATTGCTTTTATAAAACGGTTACCACACAATGCAAATATTAAAAATATGTATTTATGTTTTCATTAAGTAAAATCATTAAGCCTTCCGCTGTAAAAAAAAAATAGTCTCTAACTGCAACCGAATGTTCTTATATGCGTCATTTCATGGAACTCAAATAAAAACAGGCTAGGAACAGTTCAAAAACATTTGACTGACACTGTAAGTAAAAAACAAGCACAAATTATAGTGGCGTTCACTATAAACATTTATTATAAACGGCCAGCCTAATTATTTAAAAGCGAAACTGAACGTTCCTGGTAAATGCGCAATGCAAACTCACTTGCCTTTCATATTCGTCACCAATCTGTTTTGCACTTGTCCAACAAATGAACACTTTCACATTTTTAAAAACAGCAACTTTTTACAAATGTGCCAGTTTTACACAGAGTGTATATTTTGACTTTTTATTTTGTATCTGAGCTGTGCGGTTTGGATGCCGTCAAATGACTAGGCGCTTATGTTTAACGAAGCGCAAAAAAGCAAAAGCCGCTATATACCACACTAAATGCGACATCTATTGGACTTTACTGATATTGCATCAAATTAGCCAGTTTATTCCAATTGCCTCACGGGCCGGATGAAAACGCCTGGCTGGCCGTAGTTTGCCCAAGTCTGGTTTAAGGTATTGTTTTCGTTATTATAAAATGATTTAAGTCAGTAATCAATAATAATTAGTACGTTTTCCACTCGCTCTCCTTCCCTGGCGTGCTCTCGCGTATGAACAGCAGCATCCCAGATGCGGGACACAGAGCGGGCGCGGGCGCATCAGCCGCAATCATCAAACATATTTCAAAGACAGTCATGATTTTGGCCAATGCAGGACACTGAATGATGCACATCGGAGGGTATTAGAAGTGGATATACGCAAAGCCGCCTGATAAACAAGTTAAAGCTCATTGTGCCATACCTGAGACCATTTTCTTCGGTTAAAATGTTGAATGAGTCTGGCATGAGTTCTCAGTTCCCCTCTTTTTCTCTAAGTCCGAAATGTAACTGCACATCAAACCAGCCTTTGTTTACAAGTAGCTACTTCAGGTGTGTTGGATTAAGCGCGTCAGACAGTTTAATGGTGCTGTCCTTAGCAGAAATCGGTGTGTATTTCTAAATTGTTAATCAAACCACTCATCTAACGTCATATAAATAAAAATTTACTTGAAACATTTTAGCCTGTTAGCTCTTATTGCTTTCTTCAAATAAGAACTAATATATGTTTATGTTGCTAAGGGTGGTTGCTAAGGGTGCTGCGCAGTGATACTAAGAACCATTGGGTGGAACGGTCATAGCCGTGCTGCATCGTGAATAAAACACAGCTGCTGACCAATCAGAATCCAGGAATGGAACTAACCGTTTTATAAATATGGAATAAAATACCATCCTAGTTCAATAAACAAACACATACTGTCTGTATCACTCAAGTTCTCTGGATTGTGTTTTGTCAATCACTAGTAAAACCTGTTCCGGAACAAGATACAGATACAAATGTATAATATCTGGTGATTAAAACATGTGAATGTACCTGAAGTGTGGCTAAAACCAGCTGCCATGAGGTTCCCAGATAAGCACCGTGACAATGAGCCAAATTCAGCAGCGTCCGCATGCACTGAATGTTCTTCGCTGTGAGCTGATGGACAGACAGAAAGAAAACGTCTTAAGTCTTAAGTTGCACTTAAAAATGATTTAGAAATGAAGTCAGCAACTTAATAACATCATATAAAAGCAACAGCAATTAGAGCTGGGCGATGAATCGATAACGCTAATTATCACACGACACGTTTTCCTCAATAAACGATAACAACAGTTCAATATATGTTTGATGTAATGTTTAAAAGATTGCTAGTCAAAGTGTGCCACTCGGACCGTTTATCCACTTGGATCAAAGTTCAAACGGCAGCTGCTTTCACTTGCTGATGAGTCTTGGTCACTAAACAGCACAAGAAGCGCTTGAATTCAGTGATTTATAGCAGTTTATAGCAAGATGAAACAGTGCCGACAAATAAGAGAAACTGACTGTGCTCAATGACACAGTCAGAAGGCTTTTTAATCTACAAATCGGCATCATTTACCATAGATGTACTGTAGTAGCACTAACTGCACAGTGCTATTGTGTGAGAAATGTGGGTATATTTGTGTCGAATTGTGTTATATTATTACTGTAGGAGGAGTAATGGAATATAATTACAGTATTTTTTGTGATTAAGCATTCAAAATTGTGTTATGAATTGAAAAAACATGTCATGTTCTGACCTTAAAGAATATTTTAAAGCCTTATTTAGCTGTTTGGTTTTTATCACTTTCGCATTGTAGCAAAAATCTGCCTTTAAAATTGACATTTATCGTGATAATTATCGATATCGACTGATATGAAAAAAATATTGTGATCATTTTTTTGGCCATATCACCCAGCCCTAACAACAATCTATGATATGTTTTAGATAGCAAGGTAAGCATGTGTGAATTACCACTACGGTGCCCTGCGGTTGTGCGGTGAGCGGCTGACCCACTGCCACCACCTGCTGGTGAGATTCACTGGACGGACTGACGATCTGTACACTCTGACCCTGGATAGAGTACACTACACACACACACACACACACACACACACACACACACACACACACACACACACACACATACACATTAAACTACCTATACTTAGACACACAAAGGTCCTGAGGTTTGTGGCTAGTGATGCACCAAAATCAATTTCTTACCAAAACATGAAAATTACCAGAACCAGATGGAAAATAAAGTTTATTAAATAGCACTGTATAACACAGCATCTTAAAAAAAAAAAAAAAAACATAAATAAAAACTTTCCATCATGTACAGATTTCACAAAATAAGAATGAGGATTTTTTCAAAATATACATATACCACCAGTTGAAAGTTTTTGAACAGTAAGATTTTTAATATTTTTTGCTCACCAAGCCTGCATTTGTTTGATCTGGAGTACAGCAAAAAGATTAAAATTTGTAAATATTTTAACTATTTAAAATAATTGTTTTCTATTCGAATATATTTTAATATCATTTATTCCTGTGATTTCAAAGCTACATTTTTTGTATCATCACCAGTGACACGATCCTTGAGAAAACATACTAATATTCTGATTCGCTGCTCAAAAAAACTATTTCAGGTTTCTTTGATGACAAGAAAAGGAAGTTCAGAAGAACAGTATTTATCTGAAATATTTTGTAACATTATAAATGTCTTTATCATCACTTTTGATCAATTTATAGCATCTTTGCTAAATAAATGTATTAATTTCTATCATTTCCAAGTGCTCCATGCTTTCAAATGACAGTGTATAATGTTACAAAAGCTTTTTATTTTAGATAAATGCTGATCTTTGGATCTTTCAATACATCATAGAATCCTTAAAATATGTACTCAACTGTTTTAAATATTGATAATAATAATAATAATAATAATAATAATAATAAAAATGTTTCTTGAACAGCAAATCAGTGTATTAGAGTGATTTCTGAAGGATCATGTGACACTGAAGACTGGAGTAATGATGCTGAAAATTCACAGGAATAAATTACATTTTCAAATATATACAAATAGAAAGCAGTTATTTTAAATAGTAAAAATGTTTCAAAATGTTACTGTTTTTGCTGTACTTCGGACCAAATAAATGCAGGCTCGGTGAGCAGGAGACTTCTTTAAACTTTTGACTGGTAGTGTGCAAAAGAGTGGAAAATATGTTCAAATACTCAATTTAATGTCAAGTTTATAAATACGTTTTTTTTTTGTTTTTTTTTCACAAAACGTGTAATTTTCTGTGTTTGTTTAGATGCAGTAAAACACAAACAATCTGGACCATGTTCGCGATTTGTTCTGGATCATCTTTGCGATTTCGAAACTTGAAATCAGGATTAGGCATAAAATAACATGTTGCAATAAAAGGCACCAAGTACTGGATGAAGTGCTTCTTATTCTTACCCAAAAATACAAAATGGAAAAAAAAGAGTTAAAACTGAACACAGTCTTGCTACTCAATCTGTGTGTGAACATTTTATATATATATATATATATTTATTTGCTTTTTCCATTTTGCATTTACTTGTACTTTTACTTTCAATACTTAAGTATGTTTAGGATAATAAAAAAATACTTTTTGTACTTAAGTACAATAAATATCACATACTTTAAGACTTTTACTCAAGCAATATTCTAAACAGTGAATTCAACTTCTACCAAAGTCATTGCACACAAGGCAATTTTGTATCAACTTGTTAAAAAATGTTTCAAATTTGAAAACTGAAACTGTTTCTTAGCTGATTGTGATTATTGGATGGCAAGTGGACTACAAATAATGTTTAGCTAAGGTTCGTTTATGCATGAACTTAAAAGATCTCGATTCATCAAAACAAAAGAAATCGATATTGTTAATCCAGCACAGCTGCACCATCAGAGCTGTCTTTGAGTGACAATGAAAGTTCAGTTCTGGCTGAAACTATTCTGAAGTGCTTCAAATTGCACTTCTGGTTGTGTATTACAAGTTGTATTTCATGCAAGTTGTCAGCATGCACCACTCTCGTACCTTTATTGGAGAGGTTGGCGGCGTTGCTGCTCAGGATGGTGAGGGCATAGTGAGGCGGAAGAGACGCTTTACAGATAGCCGTAATAAAAGCGTCACGCGGCGTCACCAAACCCAGACGGCCGCACAGAGACGCCATGGACAGCTCTGCTTTCAGGATGTTTTCTGTGGCCGTTTCATCCGTACTGACAAACACAGCAAACATTATCAGTACAGACAGTCTGATATGACTAATATATGTTAACTGTAGTCCCAGTGTAAAGCTTTAGCTATTACAATAAGCATTAGGATATAAAATACACTATATTGCCAAAAGTATCCTTCTAATGAACAGGGTTTGACTACTTTAGCATTTCCATGAGTACTAATCTTAATGTTTAAGCATATAATGATATTCTAGGGAATTGTGTCCTTGTAATACTTTTGGCAATATAGTGTAGAACAAATAATGATATATAAAGTGTTTCATACCTGGCATCCAGTAACAGAGAAAGAGCTGCCAACAGGCCGCACCAGCAGGCGTTCACCATCTCCTCCCAAACCTCATGAGCCACTGCAAAATACACACAGCGTTAATACAGGGACAAAACACTGTTTGGGTTTGGTTTGGTGTTAGTCGCTTGTAATTATGCATAGTTAGCTATTACTATAGTACTATAGTAAGTACATGTAACATGAAACAAAGGCACACTAAAATAAAGTATTTTAGATTTGGTTGTTTTGTAAAATGTATTGTATGTTATGGCTTATATATTATATTAATTAGCAAAATTGATCATTTGTATATTATTGATTATAATATTATTTAATATACATTTTATATAACGTAATATTATTATGTTATTAAATTAGTATTCAATTACATTAATTTGAAAAATTGTATCATATTTGTAACATTTATTGTTACATTACACGTTATATTTATTATAGTTATATTATTTTAGATTAGATTTATAGTTCCTGTTTAAATATTATATTAAAAGATTTTACTCATTTGTAAAATGCATTGTATTTTCTATTTATATATTCTATTCTATTTATTTGTCAGATTTACTGTATTTTCTTATTATATATATTCTTATATTAAAAGACTACTTATTTGTAAAAAAAAATCTATTGTATTTTTAATTTATATATTCTCTTCTATTTATTTATTTGTAAAATTTGTGTATTTCTATTTATATATTCTATTCTAATTATTTATTTGTCAAATTTACTGTATTTTCTGTTAAGTATATATGGATAAAGTGAGTTATCATATAATAAATTATTATTTTAAAATATATATATATTTTTTTTAAATATAATTTTTTTTATTTATCAAAGTATATTGTATTTTCTATGTATATATTCTATCCTATTTATTTATTAATTTTTAAAATATATTGTACTTTCTATGTATATATTATATTCTATTTATCTGATTTGTTTTTGTATTTTCTGTTAATTATATACAGATACAGTGAGTAATTATATAATAAATTCTTAGATTAAAATATTTTATTTATTTGTAAAAATCTATAGCATTTTTCTATTTATATTCTATTCTTTTTATTTATTTATAAATATGTATATTCTATCTATACATTCCATCCTATTTATTTTTTTAAATATATTGTATTTTCTATTTATATATTCTATCTGAAATGTTATTGTATTTTCTGTTAATTATATACAGATACAGTGAGTTATTATATAACAAATTCTTAGATTAAATGCTTTCATTTATGTAAAAAAATCTATTGCATTTTTAATTTATATATTCTCTTCTATTTATTTATTTGTAAAATGCATGCATTTTCTATTTAGATATTCTATTCTATTTATTTATTTGTCAAATTTACTGTATTTTCTGTTAATTACATACAGATACAGTGAGTGATTTTATAATAAATTCTTATATTAAAACATTACATTTATTTATCAAAATATATTCTATTTTCTATTTATATATTCTAGCCTATTTATTTATTTATTTATTTTTAAAATATAATGTATTTTCTATTTATGTATTATATTCTATTTATCTGAAATGTTATTGTATTTTCTGTTAATTATATGCAGATACAGTGAGTGATTATATAATAAATTCTTAGATTAAAATCTTTCATTTATTTGAAATTTTTTTTTTCTATTTTCTATTTACATATACTATCCTATTTATTTATTTGTAAAATGCATGCATTTCCTATTTATATATTATATTCTATTTATTTGTCAAATTTACTGTATTTTCCGCTAAGTATATACAGATACAGCGAGTTATTATATAATAAATTCTTATATTAAAAGATTATTTTT
The DNA here is from genome assembly GCA_033026305.1 of Cirrhinus molitorella. Classification (NCBI taxonomy): domain Eukaryota; kingdom Metazoa; phylum Chordata; class Actinopteri; order Cypriniformes; family Cyprinidae; genus Cirrhinus; species Cirrhinus molitorella. The sequence continues at coordinate 30,111,852 of CM065141.1, forward strand.
TATTTATCAAAATCTGTTGTATTTTCTATTCATATATTATATTCTATTTATCTGAAATTTGATTGTATTTTCTGCTAATTATATACAGATACAGCGAGTTATTATATAAACAATTCTTAGATTTTATTTATTTGAAAAAAATCTATTGTATTTTCTATTTATATATTCTCTTCTATTTATTCATCTGTAAAATTTACTGTATTTTAGTATATACAGATACAGTGAGTTATTATATAATAAAATCTTATATTAAAAGATTATGTTTTATTTATCAAAATCTACTGTATTTTCTATTTATACATTCTATCCTATTTATTTATTTATTAAATCTATTGTATTTTCTATTTATATATTATATTCTATTTATTTTCTATCTATTTTCTATTAATTATATACAGATACAGTGAGTGATTATATAATAAATTCTTATATTAAAAGATTATATGATACATATATACTGATTTTGCAGTGTATTGTTTCCTGTGTCACAGCCAGAGGTCAGCACAGAGCATAGTCTCATTATTAAAGAGACGTTCTCCAAATGTACTTAAGGTTCAGAGCCTCAAAGACTCACTGGGTTCCTGAGGACGGCTGTCACTCTGTGGAGGACTAACAGGCTCCGCCTCCTCCCTCATAGCTGCTTCCTGTTCCTGTTTGGAGAGCTCTCTCTCGATCATGGATGTGATTCCCCTCACCAGATCCAACAGCGCGCTGAAGGCCACAGACATGGCATAACCCTCGGGGATGGAGGGAGGCTCCACCTTATCCAGCATCTCCAGACTGAGAAGAAACACACATTAGCCCAACATGCAGCAAGACTGGTTAATACTGAAAGCGTATGGGCACTCACTAGGTGGCTTTGGCACTGCCCTGGACGCTGACGTTCATGAGAGGGATCCAGGTGCCGCGGTACTCAAAAGCGGCCTGCGTGGTCAGACTTCCACCTGCTCCTGCCGCACCTGGACCTCCCTGAGCTGACGCCTGTGAACCCGACACCGATCCACCTGACAGACACACAGTTTGACTTTCACATGAGACAATCACTCATTATACGCGTCAAAAACAAGACGTGTCTTAAAATGTGTGTGACCTGCAGGAGTGCTGGTGGATGAGGTGTTTCCTGCACTGGGGAGGATGAAGAGGGACTGGATGAAGGAGCCCAGAGCGTTGACGATGTCTCTGAAGACTTTGGTGGAGTGCTGCTTCATGTCATACGACTGACAGAAAGACCTGCACACACAAGATCTTTATGAACTCTGCAGGCAAACTGATAAATCAAGCTATGGTGATATAAAAACCAAGCTTTTTATATTGCTAAGCCAATAAAATACAGCATTTGCATCAAAACGTTGCACATTTGATCTGAAATTATACAGGAAATAGCATTTTTAGATGTTATAAAATTTTCAAAAATCTTTTTTGAATCGAATGATTTGCCATATGCACTTTAAAGTATCATTTTGAATCAAATAATTCGCGATACGCACTTCTGAAGTCATGTTTTGAATCAAATGATTTGTTACACTCACTTTAAAGTCACTTTTTGAATCAAATGATTCGCCATACGCACTGGAAACCCCGTTCTGAATCAAATGATTCGTGATATGCACTTTAAAGTCCCAGTTTGAATCAAATGATTCACTATACGCGCTTTAAAGTCCCTTTTTAAATCAAATGATTCACCATACCAAAGTCCCGTTTTGAATAAATGAATCGCGATACGCGCTTTTAAGTCGCGCTGGAAACCCTGTTTTGAATCAAATGATTCGTGATATGCAATTTAAAGTCTCTTTTTGAATCAAATGATTCGCCATACGCATTGGAAACCCCGTTCTGAATCGAATGATTCGTGATACGCACTTTAAAGTCCCTTTTTAAATCAAATGATTCACCATACCAAAGTCTCGTTTTGAATAAATGAATCGCGATACGCGCTTTTAAGTCGCGCTGGAAACCGTTTTGAATCAAATGATTCGTGATATGCAACTTAAAGTCTCTTTTTGAATCAAATGATTCGCCATATGCATTGGAAACCCCGTTCTGAAACGAATGATTCGTGATATGCACTTTAAAGTCCCTTTTTAAATCAAATGATTCACCATACGCGCTGGAAACCCTGTTTTGAATCAAATGATTCGTGATATGCAATTTAAAGTCCCGTTTTGAATAAATGATTCGCGATACGCGCTTTAAAGTCCCTTTTTAAAATCAAATTATTCACCATACGCGCTGGAAACCCCGTTCTGAATCGAATGATTCGTAATATGCACTTTAAAGTCCCGTTTTGAATCAAATGATTCGCGATACGCACTGGAAACCCCGTTCTGAATCAAATGATTCGTGATATGCACTTTAAAGTCCCGGTTTGAATCAAATGATTCGCGATACGCGCTTTAAAGTCCCTTTTTAAATCAAATTATTCACCATACGCGCTGGAAACCCCGTTCTGAATCGAATGATTCGTAATATGCACTTTAAAGTCCCGTTTTGAATCAAATGATTCGCGATACGCGCTGGAAACCCCGTTTTGAATCAAATGATTCGCCATACGCACTGGAAACCCCGTTCTGAATCAAATGATTCGTGATATGCACTTTAAAGTCCCGGTTTGAATCAAATGATTCACTATACGCGCTTTAAAGTCCCTTTTTAAATCAAATGATTCACCATACCAAAGTCCCGTTTTGAATAAATGAATCGCGATACGCGCTTTTAAGTCGCGCTGGAAAACCTGTTTTGAATCAAATGATTCGTGATATGCAATTTAAAGTCTCTTTTTTAATCAAATGATTCGCCATACGCATTGGAAACCCCGTTCTGAATCAAATGATTCGTCATATGCATTGGAAACCCCGTTCTGAATCAAATGATTCGTGATATGCACTTTAAAGTCCCGGTTTGAATCAAATGATTCACTATATGCGCTTTAAAGTCCCTTTTTAAATCAAATGATTCACCATACCAAAGTCCCGTTTTGAATAAATGAATCGCGATACGCGCTTTTAAGTCGCGCTGGAAAACCTGTTTTGAATCAAATGATTCGTGATATGCAATTTAAAGTCTCTTTTTTAATCAAATGATTCGCCATACGCATTGGAAACCCCGTTCTGAATCAAATGATTCGTGATATGCACTTTAAAGTCCCGTTTTGAATAAATGATTCGCGATACGCGCTGGAAACCCCGTTTTGAATCAAATGATTCGTGATATGCTCTTTAAAGTCCCATTTTGAATCAAATTATTTGCCATACGCGATTATGAAGTCTCGTTCTGAATCAAATGATTCGCCATACACGATTTTGAATCGTGAATTTTGAATCAAATTCATCAGATGCGTGATACACGCTTTAAAAATATCCCATGACTGCAGGCAAACTGATAAATCAAGCTATGATGATATAAAAAAACATGCTTTTAATATTACTAAGCCAAGAAAACACAATTTGCATCAAAACATTCCACATTTGATCTGAAATTTTACAGGAAATAGTACTTTTTAGATGTTATAAAACCCATTTTACATTTTAAAACTCTTCACTAGTTTACATGTTTATGTGCTGTTTACAACAATTAAAAATTAATACATATATTTGATTATTTTGTAAAAAAAAAAAAAAAAAAAAAAAATTCTAAAAACAACTTTAAAGGTGATTTTCTCAATATTTGTATTTTTTTTTTGCACCCTCAGATTTTATAATACTTGTGTCTTGGCCAAATATTGTCCTATCATAACAAACATACATCATACATCAATGGAAAGCATATTTATTCAGCTTTCAGATGATGTATAAATCTAAATTTCGAAAAATAGACCCTTATGACTGGTTTTGTGGTCCAGGGTCACATATTATATTTTATTTATCTGAACTCTTATTGTATTTTCTGTTAAATATATACAGATATAGTGAGTTGTTATATAATAAATTATTAGATTAAAATATTTTATTTATTTGAAAAAAAATCTATTGTATTTTCAATTTATATATTCTCTTAATATTTATTTGTCAAATTTAATGTATTTTCTGTTATGTATATACAGATACTTTTATCAAAATCTATTGTATTTTCTGTTGATATGTTCTAATTTATTTATTTTTTTTTCTTTCTGTGCTGTGACAAATTAAAAAGCAACAATTAAAAATGAATACATATATTTTATTATTTTGTAAAATTTATTGTATTTTACAGTATATAATTTAGATTAGAAATAATTTAAATAACTAACTGTAAATATATTACCTTAATTTGTACATATATTTTATATAAAAATTGTATTATATTAGACTGTATTAGATTAATTTGTAGAATTTATTATTGTACATTACTGTATTTATTTCATATGATATTGCTATATTAGATTAGATTGAATTAGATTAATTTGTAGAATTGTATATTATTTTTATATTTTATAAGATATTGTTATAAAAAAACTCTCACACTAGCCTGCTCTTTTCTTTTTCTATTATATCTGCGTTCTTTTTATTATACAATTTTAAAAACCCCTTGCTACGTATACTGCATTAAGCTAACTGAGACTTGCCACAGCACTTGCATATCATTGCTCTTTTGTTGATTTTGATTGCTTGCATTTTCCTCATTTGCAAGTCACTTTGGATAAAAGCGTCTGCAAAATGACTAGATGTAAATGTTATATCACATTAGATTGTATAAGAGGAATTTATGTAATTTATTGTGTATTGCAGTTTATATATTATATAGCTTAATAATATAAAACACGTTTTTACATTATTAAGCCAATAAAATTCATTAATATGAATGGAATGAGTCTTTTTTAGGTGTTACACATGACATTTTCAGTAGACACTTCAGTAATTTTATACCGGTGTCATTGTTATTTTTATTAGTTGCCATTGCTTTTTTTCTGTTTCTATTCTATTTTGGTTGTGTATATATATATATATATATATATATATATATATATATATATATATATATATATTCAGCTTTATTTCCTTAAAAAACAATTTTTAGTAGTTTTGCTAAAAATAAAACGTTCTGGGTTTAGGGTTAGGAGAAATATCCGCATAAAAATAACAGAAATAAAAAATAAGCAAAGTAAAAATAATACAAGTTTACTTTTAGTGACTTTAGCATGTCAAATTTTCTAAACATATCTCATTTTAAAATAGTTTAGGTTTTTTTCAATGTAATATTTATTTTTTATTTCAATTAACAGAAAAAAAAATATTTTTATGTCTTCGTTTTTTTTTTTTTTTATTAGATCCACATAAAATAGTCAAAGTAAAGTGTGTGTGAGTGTGTGTGCATGTGCTTACCGCAGTAAATGCGGCTGAACACACAATCTGTGCACAGACTCCACTGCTACGGCTCTCAGCCACTGCGGCTTTTCTCCATCCAGAAACTTCACCAGCAGAGACAAGAAGATCTCACACTCTGTCACCTGTAACACACACACACTGAGAGCTGTAGATACAGGAACACACTGATGCATCCAAACAACTTTAGCAACTGCAGTGTTGGATATCTGAAAATGTTTTCCAGCACAGACAAACAAATCCAACACACCAATTTATCCAAATGAATGCAATAAGGTGCATTAAACTAAAATATTAAATGAGTAAACAGAATTTTCTTGCTCTTTTGAAAACGAAACATTCAAAAATATTCACTGTTATGAGCTCATTAACATATGGCTGCCTGCATTTTCAAATCAATGCCTTTTTAATATTCAGCAACCCGTCCTGATGAGCATTATGCAGGGTAGGAAATCATAAAAGAGGACATTTACATATCTAAAAAGGACAAGACACTCCAGGTGAATCAATTTTGCTGACATATTAGAGGTTTTTACAGAAGGATTTTAGGTTTCTCTTTTTAATCACTCAATGAATTAGAAAATAATGTCAACAGTCAGAAAAACAAACTTTCACCAATAAATAAAATCAGTTAATTGATACATGAAAAAACCCTCTATAAATATCCTCAGAATATAGAGAGGAATAAAACTGTAAATTTGGGTGTATGTAAGTGCTGCTGAAGTGCAGATAAAACCTAAAGCCTTTAAAGATATGTATTGTAATGGAAATGTACAGATGCAAATAGATAAAGTGTGATAATAAACCAAGCAAATGATATATGAACAAATCTCTCTACAATCTCTTTTTCAGAATATAGATAGGAATAAAACTGTAAAGTTTGGTGTATGTAAGTGCTGCTGAAGTGGAGAAAGAAACAGATTTTGAGAAAACTGCCTATGATATGTACTGTAATTTAAATCTATAGATACAAATAGATAAATTGTTATAATTCAGCGTGAATGATTTTACCCCCTCAGTAAAAACCTTCAGAATATAGATAGGGTTTTTTTTTTTTTTTAATTTTGGAGTATGTAAGCGCTGCTGAAGTGGAGAAAACAAAAAAACTCTAAAGATATGTATTGTAATGGAAATCTACAGAAGCAAATAGATAAAGTGTGATAATAAACCAAGCGAATGATATATGAACAAATCTCTCTACAAAATTTTTCAGAATATAGATAGGAATAAAACTGTAAATTTTGGTGTATGTAAGTGCTGCTGAAGTGGAGAAACAAACCCATTTTATGAAAATTGACTTTAAAAATATGTAGTGTAATAGAAACTACAGATGCAAATAGATAAAGTGTGATAAACCAAGCGAATGATAATATGAACAAATCCCTCAGTAATAACCTTCAGAATACAAATATAAATAAAACTGTAAATTTTGTTGTATGTAAGTGCTGCTGAAGTGCAGATAAAACTTAAAGCCTTTAAAGATATGTATTGTAATGGAAATGTACAGATGCAAATAGATAAAGTGTGATAATAAACCAAGCGAATAATATGAACAAATCTCTCTACAAAATATTTCTGAATATAGATAGGAATAAAACTGTAAATGTTGGTGTAAGTGCTGCTAAAGCGGAGATAAAACTCACAGACTTTAAAAATATGTATTGTAATAGAAATCTACAAATGCAAATAGATAAAGTGTGATAATAAACCAAGCGAATGATATATGAACAAATCTCTCTACAAAATTTTTCAGAATATAGATAGGAATAAAACTGTAAATTTTGGTGTATGTAAGTGCTGCTGAAGTGCAGATAAAACTTAAAGCCTTTAAAGATATGTATTGTAATGGAAATGTACAGATGCAAATAGATAAAGTGTGATAATAAACCAAGCGAATGATATATGAACAAATCTCTCTACAAAATTCTGTAGAATATAGCTAGGAATAAAATGGTAAGTTTGGGGTATGTAAGTGCTGCTGAAACAAACTAATTTTAAGAAAACTGCATATGATAAATATTGTAATTTAAATATATAGATGCAAATAGATAAAGTGTAATAATAAAATCAGTGGGAATGATATATGAACAAACCCTTCTGCAAAAACTTTCAGAATATAGTTAGGAAAAAAACTGCTAAGTTTGGTGTATGTAAGTGCTGATGAAGTGGAGAAACAAACTCATTTTAAGAAAACTGCCAATGATATGTATTGTCATTTAAATCTATAGACACATATAGATAAAGTGATAAAATAAAACCAGGTGAATGAGATATGAACAAACCCCTCAGTAAAAACACAGATAAAGTGCAATAAAATAAAAACTTAAAATTTTGGACTATTTCTTCCACTAATAGGAAACAACATGTCGTAAAAATCCACATAACCCAAAATCTCAAAACTGAGCAGTGCATTAAAAAACAATGCTTTGCCTGTAGTGTCTCGGCTTAAAATAACAAAAACAGGCTGTTGATTTGCAAGTCTCAAAGAGAAGGTGAAAAATGGTCATTAAAAGTAAAATAATGAAATTGTTTGTGCTAAGTGGACTTCAGATCATATGTGATGTGATCTGGGAAAACCCAACACATGGTAAAATTTTACCTTTTATAGGTTTTGATACCATATGAAAGCTGGGTTCAAGCCCTTTTCTGAAGTTGGCTGATAGCTATGATTTTCAGGAATGGAATTTTAAGAAAAACAGGTTTAAAGTGAGACGTGTTTTACTTTCACTTCACAGGTTTAGAGAGAGCTGTCAGGAGCGCTATACTGCATTATTACAGACTAACGTCTGTTTTCCGTTGTTTATCATGGGTATAGTCTCCAAACTTTTGATCACCCCTTGTATGGTTAAATGGCACAAATAATGTACCTTGTAGTTGTAGTTTACATGTAGAAACGCGAGCGCAGCACAACTGTTCACTGTTTATATAACAGACTGTAGGGATGGCTCGATACCATAATTTTGACTTCGGTACGATACCAAAATGTAATACTTCGGTATCCATACTAAATCAATACTGCAGTAAGTAATGTTAATATACTAAAAATGTATTAGTTTATTTATAATTTATAATTAATTATTGACCTAGATTAAGTGCTGTAATACTGTTAGGTCAGCTCAGGTCAAGGTTTCTTTACTGTAAAGTGTTATTCTAACAGTCAAAATATTCAAAATCACATTATTAAGTCTCTGTCTCTCTGACTGTTTTTAGATTTCAGACTTTTTTTTTTGACCAAATAAATAGAGCCTTTGTGAGCAAAAAACATTTAAAAATAATTTAAAACACTTTTATCCAGCAAGAGCACCATTAAATTGATTAAATGTGACAGTAAAGACGTTTATAATGTCACACAAGATTTCTATTTCAAATAAATGCTGCTCTTTTGAACTTTCTATTCATCTGTGAATCCTAAAAAAAACATCACATTTTCCATATGATATTTCTAATTTTTGCATTACTCCAGTTTTCAGTGTCACATTCTCCTTCAGAAATCATTGTAATATTGTAATAAAATATTGTATACATTCATAATATTGTAACATTGTAATAAAAATAAACATTTCTGATTATTATCAGTGTTGAAAACAGTTGTGTTGCCAAATATTTTTGTGGAAAATATGATGCATTTTATTTTTTAGGATTCAAAGATGAATAGAAAGTTCAAAAGAACAGAATTTATTTGAAATAGAAATACTTCATGACATTATAAACAAAATTCAGCAAAATTCATAAATTACATTATAATATATATATATATTAATTAATTTATTTTTTATTTTATTTTAAATTGTAATAATATTACACAATTTTTCCTGTATTTTTGACCAAATAAATGGAGCCTTTGTGAGCAGAAAACATTTAAAACACATTAAATCTGGTTTCCCTGAATTTAATTTTCTCTATTTATTTCTAATTATTTCATTTCATATTATCCTTCAGAAATCATTCTAATATTCTGATTTGCTCAAGAAACTTTTCTGATTATTATCAATGTTGAAAGCACTTGTGTCTTTATTTACTAGTTTGGAGGGCGTTGATGGAGTTTGACGATCCATCTCGTTTTTCTTTAGTCACAATTACCGGTTTTGCAGCAATTTGGGCAGTACTGCATCGGAACTGCACCTTATGAAATACCAACCTGGGCAAAATGATGATATCGAACCATTTGAAATATAATATATACCGGTATTTTTCCATTACCGGTATACCGCGCATCCCTAATGTATTGTAATAGAAACTACAGATGCAAATAGATGAAGTGTGATAATAAACCAAGTGAATGATAATATGAACAAATCCCTCAGTAATAACATTCAGAATACAAATATGAATAAAACTGTAAATTTTGGTGTATGTAAGTGCTGCTGAAGTGGAGAAAAAACTAATTTTGAGAAAACCGCCTTTAAAAATATGTAGTGTAACTGAAATCTGCAGATGCAATTAGATAAGGTGCAATAATAAAATCAGGTAAATAACATATGAACAAACCCTTCAGTAAAAAACAGTAAAAAATACATAGGTAGGAATAAAATGGTGTATGGTGTATGCAAGTGCTGCTGAATTGGAGAAAGTAACTGATTTTGAGAAAACTGCCTCTATAGACGCATAAAATCAGTGTGAATGATATATGAACAAACCCTCTGTAAAAACCTTCAGAATATAGATAGGAATAAAACTGCTAAGTTTGTTGTATGTAAGCATTGCTGGAGTGAAGAAAAAACTAATTTTGATAAAACTGCCTATGATATGTATATGTAAATCTATAGGCGCACATTGATAAAGTGCTATAATAAAACCAGGTGAATGAGATATGAATAAACCCCTCAGTAAAAACCTTCAGAATACAAACATGAATAAATCTGTAAATTTTGAAAAAACGAATTTTGAGAAAAATATGTAGTGTAACTGAAAACAACATGTTCTACCCAAAATCTCAAAATTGACCAGTGCATTAAAAAAACAATGCTTTGCCTGTAGCGTCTTGCCTTAAACTAACAAAAACAGGCTGTTTATTTGCAAGTCTCAAAGAGAAGGTGGAAAATGGTGGTTAAAAGTAAAATAATGACATTTTTTGTGGTAAGTGGACTTCAGATATTACTTCAGTGGAGCATCAATGTGTGTCTCACCAGGAGGCTGTAGAAGTGTTTGATGAGGACAGAGACGACCCGCAGCAGTCTCATGCAGATGGGGAAGTACGGTTTCTCCACAGGAGCCGGAGACGACGCGCTGGTACTGCTGCCCTGACGAAACTTGATGTTGGGGGAGAACAGCTTGATGACCAGCGGACACACGCGCTCCTTCAACAGGAAACTGAACTCCTGATGCTACACAGGGACACGAGGAGGTTAGAGAGCGATCAGAAGGTCGACAGCTGGGAATGAGTCATTTCCTCTTGTTTATTTGCCATCTGTATGTCAGGAGTGTTTGTTTTCATGAGGATGTGTGGGGTTTACCTGCAGGAAAACTTGAGGAAAGTCGTTTAAAACCGATTCCAGCAGCTCCAGGCCGAACGTCCGGGTCATTTCGGTCATTCCCACTAACCAGTAGGGGGCGTCAGCGTTCACCAGCTGACACAAATCCTGCAGAACGGCACATTTATATGTACAGAAAGCTCAAAAATACTAAATACTAGTCAATATATATTTTCAACTGAATTAATTTTATTTAGTCTTTTAGCAAGGCTATTTTAATGGCGAGAACAAACTGAAAACAAAAGTAATAAAAATGAACAAAAATACAAAAATATTTCAGAATAAAAATATCAATTTACATTAACTGAACACTGTTCAGTAAAACGTTAAATTATTTATAATAATTAATTTATATTAATATGTTAATCATAATACATCATTATATTAAAGTTGTCCACAACATACAATCAAACTATATTGTGAAAGAATGTATTATTATTACTAATAAATGTAATTATTTATTGAACACTGATTTTTTTTTTTTTTTTCCACACAGCTGTTGTCACCACAGTATAAAAGTAATAGAATATATTAATTATGAATTATATTATATTTATATTAAGTACATTTAATTATTATAATTTTTATTCACATTATGGCTAAAATGAACAGTTTTAATTTTTAATTTTTTATTAAATTGTATCTAATTAAAAAAATATATATTATTATTTAATATTATTTAAATTAATATTAACATTATAATATTTCATGTTATGAACTATATTTCTTGTGAAAGAAGTTTTTTATGGTTGTTATTACTAATACATATAATTATTTATTGAACATTGATCTTTTTTATTATACAGCTGTTATAAATTATTTAGTATTATTAAATTAGTATTATTATTAGTATTTTATAAATGCAGTAAATTAGATTCATTTTATGCAATTTGGTCATGAATTAATTTGACTAATTTGACAACATTTAATTTATATTAACATATTGATGATAATAATTTATGTTAAAGTTGCTAACATACTACTGCATTTATGGTTGTCATTACTAATAAACAACTGAGTTTTTTTTTTTTTTTTTAAATCTACTGTAGATTTAGTCAAGTAAAATCTTACGATACTTAGTTGACTAAAACTAAATGGCATTTTAGTCAGAAGACTATGACTAAGACTAAATCAAAATTTGCTGTCAAAACACTGAAGCGGTAGTGTGCCTTAGATTTCTACTCTGAGTTTTGAATGATGAATGCTGTTTGCATTTGGGTTTTGGACCCAATATTGTTGTTGCATCCCTACATTCTGCTAATCTATCCACAGATCGGCTGTGACAGAAAAAAGCCGCACCTGGAACAGCATGTAGGCGTCTTTAGCGCTGGGTCTCAGGGTGCTGACGGAGCGCCGATTACTGTTGCCCTGGACAGCAGGAGGCTCTTCCGTCAGACCTGCGGCGAGCGGATATAAAATAAATAACCAAGCAGACCACAGGGGTCTGGGTACAAGACACTGCAGTACAAACATTCACCTTTGAATTTCTCGTCCTCCGCCACCATCCTCTCAAACACCACAGTCACCACCTGTCTGACGGTGGCAGCTGCTGTGTTGTTGGTGATGTTGTCTTTAGTGAAGTGCAGCCGGAAACACAGAACGATGGCCTGAGAGGAAGCACAAAAGCAACAGGGTGAAGATGGTTTCAGTTGCACTACTGTATGTTTGCCCACTGATAAAGAAATGATCAGTCTATAATTTAAATAGCAGGTTTATTTGAACAGTTGAGAGACAGAAAAACGAAAAACTAGATTTTGTTATTCTGTCCCTTCAAATAAACCTTCCATTAAACTTACAGACTGATCATTTCTTTGTGGGCCAATGTACAAAATCAGCAGGGGATCAAATAAATTATTTTCCTCACTGTATTTATGTCCTTAAAGAACACATTTTAACTGGGTAAATGTATAAAAGGTACATGTTTGTGCATGATTTTCCTCCTGGCAGCCTTTATTAAGGCCCTACTCAGAATAAAACAGGCTATTTCCGCTACTGTACCTCTGACATTTTAATATGTAAATCAGGATTTCCACCGCATTTGAATTCCTGTATTTTTCCATGAGCTTTTCCATCATTTGTCATTAATGGAAAAGAATTAAAAGAATTCTGAAAAATATTTTAAGGGTTAACAGATACAGATAGCAAATTATTATTTAAAATATTTAGAGCACTATAAATATTTATATTTGCTATATAAAATTTGCTATATGTGACTCTGGACCACAAAACCAGTCTTAAGGGTCAATTTTTTGAAATTGAGATTTATATATCACATGAAAGCTGAATAAATGAGCATTCCATTGATGCATGGTATGTATGCATGTGTATATATATATATATATATATATATATATATATATATACATACATACAACTATTTGAAGATCTAGAATCTGAAATATTGAAAGAAAATCACCTTTAAAGTTGTTCAAACAAAGTTCTTACCAATGCATATTACTTATCACAAATTAAGTTGATATATTTACAGTAGAACATTTACAAAATATCTTCATGGAACATGAGCTTTACTTAATATCTTAATGATTTTTGGCATAAAATAAAAATATTTTGAACCATACAATGTATTTTTGGCTATTGCTACAAATATACCCCAGTGACTGGTTTTGTGGTCCAGGGTCACATAAGACTTTGTAAGATTTTATGACTTTTCCAAACCTGGAAGTCACTTTTTAACATGATTGTGGTAAATGTTGTATAATCCATCATTGAAATTGTAGTAATTTTGTTGTAGTCATTTTTATTACTTTTCTATATGACCATAATTTTTTTAATTCAGTTTGTTTTATCAGCCAGTATCAGTGTTTTAATTATACTAAAAAATAAATTAATAATAACAACAACAACAACAACAATTATAATAATAATAATAATAATAATAATAATAATTATTATTATTATTATTATTATTATATATAAAATATGATTGATAAACTATTATAGCTTTTGTTATTTTTTTATTTAGATTTATTTTTATATTTTCTGTTTTAAGTTTACAGTTTTATTATAATTGTATTATATAAAATATTATATATATTTAAATAAAATCAAAACACTGATATTGGCCATAACAGATAATAGTTGGTCCTGATATACTAGCAACTAAATAAAATAAAACTTAATAAAAAAAAATTTATATAGTATATAGGCTATGTCATTGGCTATAGATATAGATAAGGATTTTTACATTCTTATTACACTCTAAAATATTGTTATAAAAATGTGTTATATTTAATAGCATATTATGAACATTTTAATTATAATTAAAACACCGTAATTGGCTGATAACCAAAAAATAAAAAATAAAAATAACAAAAAACATTGTTTATTGGCTGATAACCACTATAGTGTCAATATTTCCATAATAATATATATATATATTTTAAAAGTATTAATTAAAAAAATTATCAAAACACTTATATTACCTATAGATATAGATAAGGATTTTTATTATTTACTATCATTTCAAATTATGAAAAAACAAAAAAAAATAATTATTGTTATTATTTAATTTTTGACCTGGAAACAGGCTCAGATACATCCATAAAACTTATTGCATTCTAAAATATTTTATTATATTAAATAGTATATTATAAATATTTTAATTATAATTAAAACACTAAAATTGGCTGATAATTAAGAAATTAAAAAACTACAAAAAATAAAAAAACGAAACTATTTAGTAAAACTAAAATAAATATATATATAAATATTACAGTATTACCCTGACTTTAATTCTTTAATGAGATTCCCCATTGACTTTCTTCAATCTTATTTAAAAAAAAAAAAAGCAAAACAACGTTTTATAACCTGCCATTCGAGTCTGTGGGCTCATTTTAAATGTCATGCCATACCTTGGACAGCACTTCATCGTGTACAATAGTGTTGGTGGTGAGCAGCACCAGGACCGTCTGCAGCAGTTTGAGCTCCTCCAGTCCGTTCTCCATCAGCTGCCACAGCATGTTAATGATGTTCCCAGCCGCCGCCTGCAAACACACTCATTAACTCACCTAAACGAGCCATTGATCCGTCACTCTCACCGCTGAGAGTCTCAAGTCATTACTGTGACAGTGCAGCGTGTTCATAACCCTCACAAATAAGTACAGTGATGCTATCAGCAGGAGCTTTGATACACAGAACGCTCTATATTGTTGATTTATGTGCTAAAGCTTTAACTGGATACACAGCTGAGCTTCCTGGTTGAAAAAATGCTTAGGGGCTGGGCGATATGGCCAAAAAATGATCACAATATTTTTTTTTTCACTTGATATTGATAATTATCACGATAAATGTCAAATTCATAAAGGCAGATTTTTGCTACAATGTAAAAGTTGTAAAAGCTAGACAGTTAATTGTGGCTTTAAAATATTATTTATGGTCAGAATGAGACAAACACTTCATGTTTTTTTATTTTTTCACAAAATAAGTATCTTAATAGAAAAAAATATTTTCTCAGTTCTGCATGTTTTATTGAATAATATGGTTTCAAATCGAGAAACAGGCTTGTGTTACCTGATAATATCAATAATAATAATAATAATAATAATAATAATAATAAATATAGCTGCAAGCAGCAATTACGGGCCAAGCGCTAGGCAAGGGAAGCATCAGACCAACTGCAGCAATGAGTAATTAAAGCCATTTTAAGGTGATTTTAGTCAAAATGGGTGAAAAATCATGAAAAGAACCAATAATAATATGATTTAATCGGTAATCGCTTTTGACCACAAGGTGGCACTGTCTCAAAACGTTTTGAGCACTTTCAGGTCATGGTTTTGATGTTACACACAAAGTTTTGTAAAGGTACACCAATGCATTGATAAAATGTAGCATTTTATATCATAATACTCTATTGTAGTCAATGGCAATTTCATGTTTTGTTCAATTACAGCGCCACCAAGAGGCACAATCCCATCAAATTCTTGATGTGTCCTTAGAGTGTGTTCATACATATGTGTGTCAAATTTGGTGAAAATATAATTTTGTTTTTCATAGACAATTTGGAGTTATAGACATTTTAACATACTATCAAAATTTTGGCAATTGGGCATGTGCATATAGCTGGCGCGCTGTTTTCAAATTCCCTACATCGTTTCTTAATGTCGACAGGAGTAACGGTTTCTAAGAAAATTTCTAAGGTGACATGAGAAAATTGGGTATCATTCGATTCGGCATGATGCACTGAATCTAAAGAGTTTTTTGAGATTTTTGGCCAAACCATTCAGAAGTTATAAGCTAAAATAGCCATTTTTCATATCTCCTGACCACTAGGTGGCACTGCGGCGTAACACTGCAGGTAGTCTCAGGTCATGATTGCTATAACACACACCAAGTTTGGTCTCAATACGGCAAACGATTGTGGAGATATAGCCTCACATCCATTTTTGCGTGCTTTTCGTAGAAATGATTTGCTTGTTATTCGAAAACGGTTGGACGAATCAACTTGAATTCCTAACTTTTTGACAGCATGGTCTGAAGATGATCTAAATTACACAAAGGCCAACGGTTTCAATAGATGCCTTTACACCTTCGGTGCTTGGCCCCTAATAATAAATTGTCTCTTAGAAATACACATTTGGTAGTAGCTTGATTTAGAATGCAGATGTAGATTCATGTTAATTATCAAAATCAGTAATATCTGTAAAAATTGTGATTTTTATATGGTGAAACTGAATTATTCTGACTGTTTGAGTTTTTTCTTTAATTAACCACTGCTCTTCCATAGTGTCATCCACAGATCATTTAAAACCATAAATATAGCACCTCAATACCAGAGTTAGGGGTAACGCATTACAAGTAATGTGAGTTACGTAATCAGCAGTGTTGGGGAAAGCTACTTTTAAAAGTAATGCATTACAGTATTCCATTACTCCCTAAACTAATTAGGTTTCAAGGTCGGCCAATATTGTATTTTACCGATACAGATAGCTAGGTTGGACCACACTGGCCGATACCCATTAATCGACTGATACTTTTTAAAATGGAAACTGAATGGACACTAAAACAGTGGTCTACTATTTAAAAAAAGGGACTGCACTACAAAAAATGCTTTTCCTACTTACATTTTTTTAATTGTTTCCAGCCAAAATAGCTAAAAAATCTTCTAGACAAGTACAAATTATTGTCTTGTTTTCAGAAAAAAAGAAGTCAAAATTAAGTGAGTTTTTGCTTGAAAATTTTAATCTTTGGCAGATTATTTAGCTTGTTTGCAAAAAGTGATTTCCGCCTCTAGAGGTCGCTCTCATCATACATATCTATGTCTCTCATACTGTATAATGACAGCGGAGCCTTCTTAGCCGCTTCAGCAACGGATGCAACCTGGAAAAACTATCCAGATATTTACCAGATAACCGATAGTTCTGCCAATCAACTATCGGTACCGATTAATCGGCAAAACCGATACATCAGTCGACCTCTAATCACGTTACTCAGTTACTTTTTATGGAAAGTAATACGTTACAATACTTTTGCATTACTTTTGCTTTACTTTTTAAATCTGGGCAGGGCTTGTTTCTTTGTTTTTAATATAAAAAGTTAGTTTTTTAGCAAATGTAAAAGCCCTTTCACATCAAAAGTGAAATGAATAAGACTAAAGCTGATGGAAAAGTAAATTCATGTCTGTACACTAGAAATGTAGGAGAAGGAAGTTCAACAATCTTCAGCACTGAGAAAAATAAAGCACAAATGTTCATTTAAAGTAAGTTTTGCTTATTAGTAGAGGTCGACTGATGTATTGGTTTTGCCAATTAATCGGCACCGATAGTTGATTGGCAGAACTAATCCATGCTGATAGTTTTTCCGGGTTGCGTCTGTTGCTGAAGCGGCTGATAAGGCTCCATTGTCATAGAAATGTATGATGAGAGCGGCCTCTAGAGGCGGAAATCACTCGCAACATGTGCTGTTTGTTTACACAGGTGATACTGCGCTTAACAGAGCGGAACACTTCAGATGCGGATTTAAAACATTGACAACGGGACTATAGTGCACGTTTTCATATCTTAGTAAGTACTTTGTTGACTAGATGCTGCATTAGTAGATAAAGCACAGCGGTATGTTTGCTATCAAGGTTGAGAGGAAGCGAGCATTAGCTACACCTCAAGAGGTTAAAACAATGTGAACAAAACAATCCAACCGAAATGTTTAATGTCACGATTGTTACAATCTATTTGCATCAGTTTATATCCAGCGGATCACATTAATGCATTTGTTAGCCAGAAAGTTGCATATTTAAAGCTAGTGATGTGAGACAGCAAACTGCTCATTCAGCCCACAGAAATCCTGCCGTTTTACATTAAACACGTCATATCTGT
The DNA here is from genome assembly GCA_033026305.1 of Cirrhinus molitorella. Taxonomy (NCBI): domain Eukaryota; kingdom Metazoa; phylum Chordata; class Actinopteri; order Cypriniformes; family Cyprinidae; genus Cirrhinus; species Cirrhinus molitorella. The sequence goes on from CM065141.1 coordinate 30,129,948, forward strand.
TCCAAATCGATGTAAATGTACATGGTAAATGGCTGGAAGATTGTGTGTATTGTGCATTTTCAGCAAAACGTTTTTCTTTTTGTGGCTCTAATAAAGTCTGTATGTTTCATTTAGAGAGCTATAATACAGATCATGCTTTCTCTTTCCGTTTGCGCTGTTGTGTTAAACACCGAACTTCAAACTCATCTATGCTGCTTTTTAATTATTCTTGAAGTAAACTTATTCAACTTTTTTGAAAAAAGAATATTTTCTTGTAAATGAAACAGTAATGTGTTATTTTACTAGTTACTTGAAAAAAAGTAATCCGATTACGTTACCCCCAACACTGGTAATCAGATTACTTTCTCATTGCTAAAGAGTGCTGAACTTCCTTCTCCTACAGTTCTACTGTACAGACGTCAATTTACTTTTCCTTCAGCCTTAGGCTTATTCACTTCACTTTTTGGTGTGAAAGGGCTTTTACATTTGCTAAGAATCTAACTTTTTATATTAAAAACAAACAAGCAAGCCCTGCCCAGATTTAAAAAGTAACGCAAAAGTAATGTAGCGCATTACATTACATTAAAAGTAACTAAGTAACGTAATTAGTTACTTTTTTAGGGAGTAACCCAATATTGTAATGCATTACTTTTAAAAAGTAACTTTCCCCAACACTGCTATGTATGAAAAACAGTAGTGGAAATACATTTAACACTACAGCTTAATCACAAAAAAAACTGTATATTCCACTACTCCTCCTTCAATAAAACACTTAATTTAATACGTCTACATTATTAATATAATAAAAATCAACACAAATATACACATTTCTGACACAATACCACTGTGCAATACCACCTTTGTCACATAATCATTATATCAAACTCTTGTTATCATTTATCAAGGAAAATCATATCGCACAATAATTATCGTTGTCGATTTATCGGCCAGCCCTACTTAGGGTGTGCGTGTGTTTGTGTTTTCTGACCTCAGACACGACTTCATGTGACATGAGTCTCTGAATAGCGGCGAGACACAGCTGGGTGATTTTGGGTTCTTTGGTTCCGCAGCCCATGAGGAACGGCTGGACCACCTCCGAACTGTTCTCCTTCAGCGCTGATGGGAAATCAACACGAAAGCGTTTATTCATCGCCACATGGGTCGCATCACACCGTTAGTTCAGCATCACATGCTCTCACCTGCCAGGATGTCTGTGTTTCTTGCAGCGATGGTTTTGATCTTGACGATGCCAGACTCTGCGGCCTAAAGACGGACAACAAACTCACGTGAGATTCTTTGTGGGAAGATATGGAAAGAAAAATGTGTTGTTGAAGTTTTGGATAAACTGAATTAGAAATCTGAGTATGTTATGGCCAATATGCTGCAATACAATAAATGAAAACCATTTATTTTCAAAGGAACATTATTAAATACTGTTGTTGTTTTCAATAAATAAACTTTCTGCTTTAGAGTAAATAAATAAACCAGTTAATTGTGAGCGAACATTTAAAATAAGAAAGTCAAAACTGTGAAACAAAAAATAAAGATGTGGTTTCTAAATAAAAAGTCACAAAATGACTTACAGAAAGTTAATTCTCATAAACAGTATAATAATAATAATAAAAATAATAGTTAATTTTTTTAATATTAAATATTATACACATTTGTAAAACATAATTGAAAGACTGACACTGGCTGATAACCATTATGGTACTGATATTCTAGCAATTAAGTAAACTAAAATATAAAAAAAAAAAATATATATATAACAAAGACACAATAAAATTAATACTATTAAAACAAAAAAATAAATAATAAAAAAAGTACACCTAATTCAAAATATTAACAATAAATTAATTAAATTATTTATTAAAAATAAATTAAAATAATAAAAATATTATTAAAACACTGATACTGGCTGATAGCCATTATGGTCCTGATATACCAGCAGCTAAACAAACTAAAAATAAAACTTAATAAAAACATATTTAAAAAAAAAAAAACAGAAATACAAATGAAATCACAACAAAATGACTAAAACTTTAAAATTAATACTACAAAATATAAAAATAAAATTATAATAAAAATGATGCCTAATTTAAAATATTAACAAATCTATACTAGTATAGCAATGATATTAAAATAACAAAAAATAATAATAATAATATTATATATGTGTATATATTTAACATAAAATATATATATTTTTTTTATTATAACACTGCGAGCTGATAACCATTATGGTGTCAATATTTTAGCATCTAAAACAAAAACCTAAAACTTTATAAAAAACTATACAGACGTATAATAATAATAAAAGTAAGAAAAACAACAAAATTACTGAAGTTTTAAACTTAAAACAACATATATAAAACAACTAATTCAAATATTAACAAAAATTATAATAGTGTGATATTAAAATAGCAAAAAAATGTTTTTATAAATATTTTTAAAATACAATTAAAACATACTGACAAAAATTATAATAATATATAAATGGTATTAAAATTATATTTTGAAAATATAATTAGAACACTTACACTAACAGTTCTGGTGCTGATATACTAGCAGCTTAAACTAAAAACTACTACAAAGTCATATAAAAAAGTAATAAAAATTACTAAAACTTTAAAAATAAATATTAAAATATTACATAAAAAACTGATACTATCAAACAATAAAATAATATCAATGACATTAAAATAACAAAATATAATTTTACTATTATAAATATTTTTATTAAAACGCTGATATTGGCTGATAACCATTACTGTGTCAATATATCCCTAATAAAAGTGAAAAAAATTAAATCCAGATGAATAAAAAAGTCCCTCCCTACATTAAAACCTTCTGAATATTTAGTTTCTTTTGTAAATGTCACATTACAGAAGTAAAATGTGCTGTGAATGCAGTTTTATGTTGGCTTCAAACCAAGAGCAAACACTTTAGGTTGTGGACTTTAACCACAAAAGATAGACTTTAAAAAAGATAAAAAATAAAAATATTACAACTAATTCAAAATATTACCAAAACTATACTAACATATCAATGATATTAAAATAACAACAATATAATTTTTTAACATATTAAAGATTATTAAAACACTGATATTTGCTGATAATCACTATGGTCCTAAAATATTAGCAACTAAATAAAATACAAATTAAAATAAATAAATGTTATTACATTAAATATTATAAATATTTTTTAAATATTATTAAAACACTGATATTGGCTGATAACCACTATTGAGCTGATATACTAGCAACTAAATAAACTAAAAATAATACAAACATATAAATATAAATAAAAACAATATAGATAAATAATAATTAAAAAAAAAATATATAATGAAACAACAAAATTACTAAAACTTTAAAATGAATACTACAAAATATAAAAATAAATTACAAAAATATATAAAAATTAAACCTAATTTAAAATATTAACAAAACTATACTAGTATAGGAATAATATTAAAATAACAAAAATAGAATTTTTTGACATATCAAATATTATACATTTTTAAAAATATAATTAAAACGCTGATACTGGCTGATAACCATTATGGAGCTGATATACTAGCAAATTAATAAACTAATAATAAAACATAATAAAACTATATAGACAAATAATATATATATGTGTGTGTGTGTGTGTGTGTGTATATATATATATATATATATATATATATATATATATATATAAATGAAGACAACAAAATTACAATTTTTAAATTAATACTACTAAAATTTAAAAACAAATGGAAAAAATGTATAAAAAATTAAACCTAATTTAAAATATTAACAACAATATATTAGTATAGCAAAGATATTAAAATATAATATAAAAAATATAGTTTTGACATATAAAATATTATAAATATTTTTTAAATATAATTAAAACACTGATATTGGCTGATAACAATTATGTTGGCTGATGCCAATATACCAGCTACTAAATAAACAAAAGCTAAAACTGAATCAAATCAAATCCCTCCCTACATTAAAACCTACTGAATATTTAGTTTCTTTTGTAAATGTCACATTACAGAAGTAAAATGTGCTGTGAATGCAGTTTTATGTTGGCTTCAAACCAAGAGCAAACACTTTAGGTTGTGGACTTTAACCACAAAAGATAGACTTTAAAAAAGATAAAAAATAAAAATATTACAACTAATTCAAAATATTACCAAAACTATACTAACATATCAATGATATTAAAATAACAACAATATAATTTTTTAACATATTAAAGATTATTAAAACACTGATATTTGCTGATAATCACTATGGTCCTAAAATATTAGCAACTAAATAAAATACAAATTAAAATAAATAAATGTTATTACATTAAATATTATAAATATTTTTTAAATATTATTAAAACACTGATATTGGCTGATAACCATTATGGTGCTAATATACTATCAATTAAATAAACTAATAAGAAAATTTAATTGATAGTATATTAGCACCATAATGGTTATCAGCCAATATCAGTGTTTTAATAATCTTTAATATGTTAAAAAAGAAGTAAAACGTGCTGTGAATGCAGTTTATGTTGGCTTCAAACCAAAAGCAAACACTTTAAGTTCAGATGAACAATGTCAGAGTATCCAGAAGGGTGATGTGTGTAAATGCGAAGCGTCAGTGCCGAGCGGTGCTGCCCACTGAGACTCGCAGGCCACAATGACTCTTTTCTCCCACAACAGCAGGGAAACCCTTCAGAAAACACACACAAACACACTGCGCTATCTGTTCGTCTGGCTGATCCCATCACAGTCTCCTTGTCACATCTGATCATCTGTCTCAGTCGACTCCTCACGCACTCCGCAGAGATCCACGGGCTGTTAAAGACAGCGAGACGCTCAAATAAAACACACACACAGCTGTCTGTCCTCTCTGGAGGGCACACGTTTGACAGATCTGTGTCCTCGTCTGATGAGGTGAAGTGTGTGATGCCTTCTTTTGGCTCTGATGTCTGATGTTTCGCAACAGATCTCGCATCTCAACGCCTCCATTTCACACGGCTGTTTTACAGTTTATATGCCATCCACTAAACGCAAATAGAAAAATGTTGGAAATCAACCTCAAAGATGCCATATTCTATATTTTTGTACTAACATTTGTCAGTTTCTTGCAGCTAAAACTTTCCCTCTTTGACCTTTAGGATTAAACTAGCCATTTAGATCCGGGTTATAATTAACTAATACTAGAACTACAAATGAAACCATGAAAAAAACAAACATTTTCATTAATAATTGAAATAAAACAAAGAATAACTCAAATAAAATTAATTCAATAAAACATTTTCATTCAGTGTAAGTTGAAGTAATAATTAAAACTAAATATACTTCAATTTCAGACTGCTGTTTTCAAGTTTTCCACTTCCAACTACATGTATACATACATACATATATATATATATATATATATATATATATATATATATACAGGTCCTTTTCAAAAAATTAGCATATTGTGATAAAGTTCATTATTTTCTGTAATGTACTGATAAACATTAGACTTTCATATATTTTAGATTCATTACACACAACTCGAAGTAGTTCAAGCCTTTTATTGTTTTAATATTGATGATTTTGGCATACAGCTCAGGAAAACCCAAAATTCCTATCTCAAAAAATTAGCATATTTCATCCGACCAATAAAAGAAAAGTGTTTTTAATACAAAAAAAGTCAACCTTCAAATAATTATGTTCAGTTATGCACTCAATACTTGGTCGGGAATCCTTTTGCAGAAATGACTGCTTCAATGCGGCGTGGCATGGAGGCAATCAGCCTGTGGCACTGCTGAGGTGTTATGGAGGCCCAGGATGCTTCGATAGCGGCCTTAAGCTCATCCAGAGTGTTGGGTCTTGCGTCTCTCAACTTTCTCTTCACAATATCCCACAGATTCTCTATGGGGTTCAGGTCAGGAGAGTTGGCAGGCCAATTGAGCACAGTAATACCATGGTCAGTAAACCATTTACCAGTGGTTTTGGCACTGTGAGCAGGTGCCAGGTCGTGCTGAAAAATGAAATCTTCATCTCCATAAAGCTTTTCAGCAGATGGAAGCATGAAGTGCTCCAAAATCTCCTGATAGCTAGCTGCATTGACCCTGCCCTTGATAAAACACAGTGGACCAACACCAGCAGCTGACATGGCACCCCAGACCATCACTGACTGTGGGTATTTGACACTGGACTTCAGGCATTTTGGCATTTCCCTCTCCCCAGTCTTCCTCCAGACTCTGGCACCTTGATTTCCGAATGACATGCAAAATTTGCTTTCATCCGAAAAAAGTACTTTGGACCACTGAGCAACAGTCCAGTGCTGCTTCTCTGTAGCCCAGGTCAGGCGCTTCTGCCGCTGTTTCTGGTTCAAAAGTGGCTTGACCTGGGGAATGCGGCACCTGTAGCCCATTTCCTGCACACGCCTGTACACGGTGGCTCTGGATGTTTGTACTCCAGACTCAGTCCACTGCTTCCGCAGGTCCCCCAAGGTCTGGAATCGGTCCTTCTCCACAATCTTCCTCAGGGTCCGGTCACCTCTTCTCGTTGTGCAGCGTTTTCTGCCACACTTTTTCCTTCCCACAGACCTCTTGCTTGAGGGTGTCAATGATGGCCTTCTGGACAGCAGTCAGGTCGGCAGTCTTACCCACGATTGCGGTTTTGAGTAATGAACCAGGCTGGGAGTTTTTAAAAGCCTCAGGAATCTTTTGCAGGTGTTTAGAGTTAATTAGTTGATTCAGATGATTAGGTTAATAGCTCGTTTAGAGAACCTTTTCATGATATGCTAATTTTTTGAGATAGGAATTTTGGGTTTTCATGAGCTGTATGCCAAAATCATCAATATTAAAACAATAAAAGGCTTGAACTACTTCGAGTTGTGTGTAATGAATCTAAAATATATGAAAGTCTAATGTTTATCAGTACATTACAGAAAATAATGAACTTTATCACAATATGCTAATTTTTTGAGAAGGACCTGTATATATTTTCCCCTTGAAGTCCATTAACATTTGTGAATGTTTCTTGCACCAAAAATAGTCATATTTAATTTTTTCCTTTGCATTTTTCTTCTCTTTGACTTTTAGGATTAAACTAGTTGTTAAGTTTAGGGTTATTATTGTTAATTATTAAATTTTGTTTTCCTGAATTCCATTAACATTTGTTAAAGTTATTATTATTGTTAACTAAAACTAAAAAAAACTACCTAAAAAAAATCCATTACTTGAAATAAAACAAACATTTGCTGAAATTACACAGAATTGTTTTATTTTTAGCTAGTTAACAAACATTTTTAATATTTCACGATTTCAAAAGCAAAATAAAACACGCATTTATTGAAAATTAACCTCAGAGGTTAATATTCTATGATAAATATTCTATTTTTGCAGTATTTATTATTTTTTTTCTTGTTTACATAAAGGTTATTACTGTTAACAAAAACTAAAACTACAAATAAAACCATAAAAAACATGTTCTTTACTTGAAATAAAACAAAAAATAAAACATTTCTCATTAAAATAAAATAACTACAACTAAATACAAAATTAACTGAAATAAAAATTATATATATACAAAATAATTACAAAAACATAGCAAAATTACTAAAACTAATTACAAAAATTACTTTTACATATATACATACATATAAAACAATAAAAATCTATATAAAAAAAACCTAAAATCTAAAATCAATATTTAAAAAATAATTACAAAAACTAATTTACTAAAACTTAAAATGAAAACAGACTATATAAAGTACACAACTGAATAAATAATCTAAAATATTAATATAAGTAACACTGTTATAGATTACTCTACATGTATTTTGCATATTCAAATGACCTCTGTTGTGATTGGATATCCTCTTTCACATGTAAAATTAGCAACAACATCCCCACTGAGTTGCTGAATATTAAATATGTGATAAGAAGTAAATATGTATATATAATAAAACAGTCTAGACACAAATATTTTGCCCATTCTATCTTTCTCCAACTTGCAAACAGAGTGTTTCACAAACAGAATATGTGAAAAAAGCTATTAATTAGCCTATAATCAAAATCAGTGTCAATAAATGAGAAGAGACAAAAAAAAGAGCAGCATCTGTTTTTCATCATGACCTCTTAAACATCAAACTTATTTCTGACAGAAACTGATTCACATGGTATTTAGAATAAAATCAGATGAAGCCAAAGGCAAGGCTCTAGACTCCAGCTGAAAGCTTGTTTTTGCTTTGACCTTTCGCCGTTAACAAACATATCTTCTAATGTTTCATCGGAGCGACGGGAAGCTCGTTTGACCTCTTGACCTGTGTCTTTGCTTAGAAACAGTTGGTAACAGTGACTCCTAAATTAAAGAGCCGCAGGTTCGTTAACTTCACATGGATTTGAGCTAATCTTCAAAAACGGTTGCCCTGCCAACTCACAAAGCAGAAACACAGGAACGTTAAGACTGAAAAACATCTACTAACGCAACAACAGCACTGTGGGTAATGATAGCCAACGGTATTTTGATATATACACTACCAGTCAAAAGTTTTTGAACAAGAACAAGAAGAAGTCTCTTCTGCTCACCAAGCCTGCATTTATTTGATCCAAAGTACAGCAGAAACAGTAAAATTGTGAAATATTTTTACTATTTCAAATAACTGCTTTCTATTTGAATACATTTTAAAATGCAATTTATTTCTGTGTTTTCAAAGCTGAATTTTTAGCATCATTACTCGAGTCTTCAGTGTCACATGATCCTTCAGAAATCATTATAATATGCTGATTTGCTGCTCAAAAATTTTAAATGTATTATTATTATTATTATTATTATGTTGAAAACAGCTGAGTAGATATTTTTTTCAGGTTTCTTTGATGAATAGAAAGTTCAGAAGAACAGCATTTATCTGAAATAGAAATATTTGTAACATTATAAATGCCTTTATCATCACTTTTGATCAATTTAAAGCATTCTTGCTAAAAAAAAAATAATAATAATAATTTCTATAATATCTATCTTATAATATATCTTTTAGGATTAAACTGTTTAGCTGTTTAGATCGAGGTTATTATTGTTAATTATTTATAATTTTTCCTGAATTCCATTAAACTTGTTAAAATTATTATTATTGTTAACTAAAACTAAAAATAAAATCCCTAAAAAAATCCATTACTTGAAATAAAACAAACATTCACTGAAATTACACAAAATTGTTTAAGTACTAATTAAAAATAAACGAACTTCAATTTCAGTTGTTTTCCAGTTTATCGACTACAGGAATGATTTTATATAAACACAAAAATAACAAATGTGTTGAAAATGAACCTTAAAGATGCCATTTATTTATTGTTCCCTGAAGTCCACTAACATTTGTAACATTATAAATGCCTTTATCATCGCTTTTGATCAATTTAAAGCATCCTTGCTAAATAAAAGTATTTAATTTCTCAAATTTATTTCCACCCAAAAAATAAATAATAATAATAATAATAAATAAATAAATAAAAATACAGACTCCAAGCTTTTGAATAGTAATAATGTTACAAAAGCTTTTTATTTTAGATAAATTATGATTTTGGATCTTTCTATTCATCTATTCAAACAGCTGTTTTACATTTTGATAATAATAATAATAATAATAATAAAATGTTCCTTAAACAGCAAATCAGCATATTAGAATGATTTCTGAAGGATCATTTGACACTGAAGATGCTGAAAATTCAGCTTTAATCACAGGAATAAATTACATTTTAAAATATATTTAAATAGAAAACAGTTATATTAAATAGTGAAAATATTTAAGAAATTGTAATATATATATATATATATATATATATATATATATATAAATAAAATTAAATAACCAATGAATATGTCATTTCTTTTTTCCGCCTTTTGTTTTTGGTGTGCGACCTGGACTTATATTTTGTTTTTGTCTTATATTAAGTTTTTTCTGTACTTCGGATCAAATAAATGCAGGCTTGGTGAGCAGAAGAGACTTCTTTAAAAAACATTAAAAAACTTTATTTATTTTATTTAAACTCTATTGATTATCACATTCATTTACCATACAATATACTGTAGTATTTACATGATACACATTTAAAAATGTTAATATAATGGTACTTTTTAATATATATATATATATATATATATATACTTTTAATATAATGGTAAGTTAAAAGGCAACATTTTACAATCCACAATAAGAAATCTGCATTATTCATATTTTTAATTTTTTTAATCTTGCATTTTTAAATAATTCATATTATTAAATATTGATATAATTAAATTAATAGTATTATTAATAAATATGAATATTATAATCATAATTATTATTACAATACTATAATTGTAAAAAAAAGTAAATAAAAAAATAATAATCGATACTAAACAAATGCATTGAAATACTCAGGATTTTACTAAAAGAAAAATCTAAGGAGTATTAAAGTGTAGTTAAAAAACAGACTGATTCCTTTGCTTTTTGTGATAAGTTAACTAACAAAGACATTAATTACAACTGATCGTGAAAAATTAAATCAGTATGACTATATTGACAGCACTAAATCACACAATTCACAGCTACAAAACTTTTTGTCCGAGACAAAACAATAAGCCACATTTATTAAACAAGACAGAAATCAATTTAGAAATTGTCTAATATATTCAAACTTAAACAGCTACAATTAATTAAATGTGACAACTTTATTTGTATTTGACAAATTGTATTGGGCAATTTGTATTTGTAAAAAAAAATTTAAAAAAAACCTTTAAAAATTGGAATATTATTAAATAATGTGTGTACTACAATATGTGACCCTGGACCACAAAACTAGTCAATTTTTTTCCGAAATTGAGATATATACATAATCAGAAATATGAATAAATAAGCTTTTCATTGATGGTTTTGTTAGGATAGCACAATATGTGGCTGAGAAATCAGCAATCTGAGGGTGCAAAAAAATCTAAATATTAAGAAAATCGGCTGTAAAGTTGTCCAAATGAAGTTCTTAGCAATGCATATTACTAATCAAAAATTAAGTTTTGACATATTTACAGTGGGAAATTCACAAAATATCTTCATGGAACATGATCTTTACTTAATATCCTAATGATTTTTGGCATAAAAGAAAATAATTTTGACCCATACAATGTATTGTTAGCTATTATATATATATATAGCTACAAACATACCTGTGCTACTTAAGACTGGTTTTGTGGTTCAAGGTCACATTAAACATAATATAAGTTGAATAAATAAGCTTTCCACTGATGTATGGTCTGTTAAAATGGGACAATATTTGGCTGAGATACAACTATTTGAAAATCTGTAATCTGGAGGGTGTAAAAAAATAAAAAATAAAAAATATTCGCCAAAAGTTGTCCAAATGAAGCTACAATGCATTTTTGCCTATTGCTACAAATATACCCCAGGGTCACATATAATATAATATAATATAATATAATATAAAGTTAAATCTACCCGAAGAAGCAAAATATAGATAGATCTTGATGAAAGAGTACATTAAAGTGTGTTATTTTACATAGAAGTTACCTACATTTGACTGTCTTACTTGTTTTAATGATAAAACACTTTATGTGTATTTCCTATATTCTAACAGCCATTTAATAAAGTGACGTGTTAAAAATGAAGGAAGTTTCTCTTTATCTCCCGATCATTATTCAGCAAAGTCAGACTCTCTCAACTTTCAGACGGCAGAAGTTGCGTTTCCTTCCCAATAAATGAAACCCACAGTTTTCTCTGGTAAGCAAATGAATCGAGAGGCCACAAAAACCACGTTCCGCTATCCGCCCTCAAGACGAGTCAAACGGCGAGTGAAAGCTAACCAGACAGACTCTTTTTCATTCCAGAAAGAGCTTGTCTTTCAGACAGAGACAGATTTGGCATCTCGAGCGGTTTCGGCGATGTCTTATACGTTTTAAACCAGCAGTCTGGTGCCTTCACACCTGCTTAAAGGTTTCCAAGTCCCAAAGAGGAAAGCGTGGAGCAGCGGGGCCATGCGGCACAAACTGCTGTCCGCAGCATAATTCTCAGCACAGCATTAGTTACACGCTGAGATGTGCTTTATAACCGGGACAAACGTCATCAGATTAAATGTGGATCATGAATACAGTCGCCCCAGGGAGGGACGGATGGAAATTCATCCATTTAAAGTCCACTATTATTAAATAAAAGTAGAAAGAGACGCAGAAAGTTAGTTCTCAAAGTGACTGTGTACAACTCACAAAAGCTCATTCATGAAAGCCCAGGTCGCACCCCAAAAAGAAATAAGCAATTACAAATTTTTATCTTTCATTGAACTTTTTTTTATTATAAAAAATGTATTAATTTTATAATGTTATATAATTTGTTACATTTATTTTATTTTATTTAAAAAAGTAAACCAAAAAAGTAAAAAATAAATTAAAACATAGTAAGCATGGCCTAATGAAAATAATGGAAACGACACATTATAGAGAATATGTGCTAGAATATGTGAGGAAATTATCATAAAAATGTCACTGTTAAAAAAATATATAATTTTAATCGAAATCATAAAAAAATGTATCTGTTGTTTTTGAGATGAAATATGATTTGGATTTGCTATTATTATTTTACAAATATTATTATTTAAAAAATATATATTAAAATGTAAAAATCATACAACAAGCTCCATTTTTTTTAAAGCATTTTTTTTTTAAAAGTGAAAATCATAAAAAAATTACCTGTTGATTTTGAGGCGAAATATAATTTGGATTTATTATTATTTTACAAATAATATTATTTTTAAAAATATATATTAAAATTTAAATATCATACAACAATCTCCATTTTTTTTTTAAAAAAAAGCGATAATCGTAAAAAAAAAATTGTGGATTTTGAAGTGAAATATGATTTGGATTTGTTATTATTATTTTACAAATATACATTAAAATTTAAAAATCATACAACAAGCTCCATTAAAAAAAAAAAAAAAAGAAAATCATAAAAAAATATATATCTGTTAATTTTGAAATGAAATATGATTTGGATTTGTTTGGATATTATTATTTTAAAATTGTATACTAATGATCAATTATTTTAAGTAGTTCACTAGTTATAGTCTAACTATATTAATTAAGTATAATTAAGAGCTACCAGTCAAAAGTTTTTGAACAATAAGATTTTAAATGTTTTTTTTAACAACGTCTCTTCTGCTGACCAAGCCTGCATTTATTTGAAAATTGTGAAATATTTGTACTATTTAAAATAACAGTTTTATTTTTTTTGTTGTCGTTTTAAAATGTAATTTATTCCTGTGATCAAATCAGAATTTTTTGCATCATTACTCCAGTCACATGATCTTCATTCTAATATTCTGATTTACTTCTCAAGTCCTTTTTTCAGGTTTCTTTGATGAATAAAAAGTTTAGTAGCTTTTTTTTAGTTTAGTAGCCAATTTCTGAATCCCTTTTAACAGTTTCAAATATTGATAATAATACTAGTAATAGTAATAAACTAGTAATAATACAAATAATAAATGTTTGTTTCTGAAGGATCAAGATTAGAGTAATGATGCTGAAAATATAGCTTTGACCACAGGAATAAATTAGATTTTAAAATATATTCAAATAGAAAGCAGTTATTTTAAATAGTAAAAATATTTCACAATATTACTGTTTTTGCTGTGCTTTGGGTCAAATAAATGCAGGCTTGGTGAGCAGAAGAGACTTCTTTAAAAAACATGAAAAATCACTTTCGACTGGTAGTGTATGAAACTATGACCATTGCATAACAAATAACACACTGGTGAAATACACAATCACATTGTGCAATAAAAAAAGTGAAATTAGCTTATTTGAGTCGTTCAGAAAAACACTTAAACAGCTCAAATCATTGCATGATTCATTCACTCACTGAAATGAGAGCCCAGCCCCATACCTGGATAAATCAGTGACCTGAGTCTGCATTCAGATGCTCAATGCGTCTCTGAATGGACAATAACAATGATATCATGAATGACATAATGTGTCTTTCTGACACGTTACACGGATTTAAGGAGTGTCTAATACACACATCATTACAATAAACTGAAACCAATGGTCTAAGTGTCTAATTTTAATTTAAATGAATTTTATTTAATCATGTTTAATACAAATTTGACTGAATTCCCTAATTATATAATATATTACATATTAATGTATTATATATAATGCTATATTATAAAGCATACAAAGTATGTTATATATAAATTAATTATAAAAGTTTAATTAAAAATATTTGAACAGTAACATTTTTAATGTTTTTTTTTTTTTAAGTATTCTCTTCTGCACACCAAGCCTGCATTTTTTTAATCCAAAATACAGCAAGAGCTGTAATACTGTGAAATATTTTTACTATTTAAAATAACTGTTTTCTACTTTAATATATTTTAAAATGTAATTTATTCCTGTGATTTTTTTAATGCTGAATTTTCAGATTCATTGCCCCAGTCACATGATCCTTCAGAAAGATCAATGAACAGAGCCTATAATACATAGCAAAAATATTTTGCTGTATTTCAGATCAAATATTCAAACTTCTTTTAAAAAAACTGATGTCTAATTTTAATTTTAATTGATGTTTTAATTTTAAATGAATAAAAATGTCGTCTAATTTTAATGAATTCGATTCAATAATATTTAATAAACATTATACTAATTATACCACTACATAAAGATATATAATATAAATTATGTATATATTTATATATCTGCCTTTCTTAATACTGTGGCTTTTCAAACAGATGAATATATATTGGCCAATTTGTATCTAAATTTTAGTTAAATTAAAATGTACAAAAAAAAAATGTTTTTGAACAGTAAATTTTTTAATGCTTTTTAAAGTATTCTCTTCTGCACACCAAGCCTGCAGTTTTTTATCCATAATACAGCAAGAGCTGTAATATTGTGAAATATTTGTACTATTTAAAATAACTGTTTTCTATTTGAATATATTTTAAATTGTAATTTATTTCTCTGATTTCAACGCTGAATTTTCAGCCTCATTATTCCAGTCACATGATCCTTCAGAAATCATTCTAATATGCTGATTTGCTGTTCAAGAAAAGTTTTTTTTGAATAGAAAGATCCATGAATAGAGTCTATAATAAATAGCAAAAATATTTTGCATTTGTAATGGTTTTGCTGTATTTTGGATCAAATATTCAAACTTCTTTTAAAAAATTGATGTCTAATTTTAAATGAATACAATTTTTGTCTAATTTTAATGAATTTTATTCAATAATATTTAATAAACATTTTACTAATTATGCCATTATATATATATATATATATATATATATATATATATATATGCCTTTCTTAAAACTGTGGCTTTTTAAACAGATGAATATATACTGGCCAATTTGTTTCTAATTTTACTTCCATTTAAATGTAAAAAATGCTATAATTTTAATGTGATATCATTTCATATTTAATGTGCGTTTATTTTCTTACACATACATTTTTCGTGTGCATATATGTTCATTCAGTCAGGTCAAGCCCTTAACTGTCAATGACAGTTACCACGACGTGCATACATCACATATGCATACACATACAGATATGAGCGTATTATATATGCATATACACATATATGTTCGTGCTGAATGTATATATTAGGTCTCCACACATATATCTGTGTATGTACCTCTTTGACTGGAGGAAATTTCTTCTTGCACTCCATGGACAGAGAGCGCAGATCCGCCTGCATGTTCTCCAGGAGTTTCTTCACGGCTTCGGGACTGCTGGTGGACATCTTCACGCTCATTCAACACTAATTCAACTCTAACGAATGATTAATAAATCAATTAAACCGACGGCTCCGGCGCGAGACACATAAATAACCGTCGGCGCTGCACACACATCGATAAACGTGTCCGTCTTCAGCCGCGAACGCTGCTGTGTGTCACACACACGATCATAATCGTGCCGAGCTGATCTTTATGACATAAATATAATCTATAAGCGCGATTCTCGCCTGAGTTTCATGGTTTTTTCTTCATTCCTGGATCCCATAATGCCTGTGCGGAAAATGACACGTCACGTCAGGCGTCACTTCCGTAAACACTGACCGGATCCGCAGCGAGGGAGGGAGGGGCTATGGCGCCCCCTCGAGGCGCTCAGCGGCGCTGCAGTGCTTTCATTGGCTGATGGACGCCAGGGGTCTGGGGAAAGTGACCAATGAATGGAGACATCGCTTTATTTAATGTGCTTTCTCTGCTAGAAAAAAATCATAAAATTAAATATTAAAAAAACATTAAGAAAAATGGGATATTCTATAGTCTAATTTTTAAAGTCCGTACAATAAAAAAAAGTATTAACCTGTTTCATCCCAACTCAATAATAATCAATAATTATATATATATATATATATATATTTTTTTTTTTTTTTTTTTTTTTTGGTCGGTGGGATAATGTGTGTACAGAAATAACATATTTCTGCAGTGATAAAAATTGTTATATATCTTAGCCCAGCTATTTTAAACTTTGTGATCACTTTCTAGGCTTACTATTATACATAAAAAAATAACCTTGACATTTTTTGTAACATATAAATGTAATAACTGCAACTGGATTTATACTGTATACCTAAGTTCTATGGATGACAAGAAATGACTTAAGTGTAAATAAATAATGAATAAATACATAAATGCATCAATAAATAAATGTAAAAATACATAAATAAATAAATAAATAAATAAATAAATAAATAAATGTAAAAATACATACATAAATAAATGAATATATAAATGCAGAAATAAATAAATACATGTAAAAATACATAAAAAAATAAATGAATGAAGAAATACATAAAAGTAGAAATAAATGTAGCATAGCACAAATGGTACAAAATAGCACAATTAAAAATAACACTTTTGACAAAATTATTTATGTAATTAATTATGCATATCTTTATTTTTTTCAGCATTTATTTATTTATTTATTCATTCATTCATTCATTCATTTATGTATTTTTACAATAATGTATTTATTCCTGCATTTATTAATTTATACTTAAGTCATTTCTCATTTTCCAGAGACACCTTAAAGATAATGTGGATCATTTAATCTAAAGTAATTTACAACTAAGAATTGTCAAGCATTCACAACATTTTACATTAACGTAAAATTAATGAAACCATTTATGTTGCAATTAATTTAATGCATTTGCGTCTAATTGCAAATGCTGAATTGAATGAATTCCTCAAGCTTGTGAATAATAGTTGTTTGTTTTATTGATGTAATTTACATGAGAAAAAGCATATCTGGCTCAATTGTAATACATTTACAAAGTTGTAAACCCAAACTCATCCATTCTGTACAGGTTATATACACAAAGGCTGCTGGCGGTCTGCTTTCACAGGACACTTCCAACACTTCATATACATCATGACAACATGAACCAGTGAAAACAAGGAAAAAGAAACACATCTGATTGGTCCTCAGTATGCAATCTGATTGATTTGTGCAGAAGTTAAAAAATTTCACACATTTATCGCATTTGTTAAACAGTAGTTCCTACAAACGTACACTGCTTTAATAAAGTTTCACAATAAAAATACAAAATCACGAGATACAATGATTTATATCCTAAAACATTCTTGAACAAGTGCACAAAAATGACGACTGACCCTGTAACACTGTCAATTGTTTCATATCACCTCAAAACAGTACCATAGTATTCCTCCTGATTCCACAATGTAGAGTCTAAAACCTTCATAAGCATTTATAACTCATACAAGATGGTTCTTCTGAGTATAAAACCCCACAGGCTTTGCTGTATTTATGCTGCACATCCACATGGATTCTAAAAAAAACACTATTTTGCTTCCTTAGAAAGCAGATGCATTGATTGCTTGAACTGAAACTGTCCTAAAAGACACTCCAGTTTCTGTTTCCAACATTCATTTTGATTGAGATCTACTCTGCCACCTGATGAGCAAAGGGTTTGACTGGGAAAATAGTTCATCCAAAAAAAAAAAAAAAAAAAAAGGTCAGTATTATTTATTAGACTCAGGTCATTCATTTCTTTTTTATTACATAAACACAGAGCTAAAAACATTCAAAAAAAGAAAAAAAAAAAAAAGATTATCTGCTTCAGCGGTTTAACAGCTCTAGTCGATGTAAAATGACCAAAACAGCCAATCAAATCAAAGAAGGCGGGGCTTACTGACAGAGATATCGTCTGCTTCAGTGGTCTATGGGTCTAACGGCTCTCTTCAATGTCAAAATATTTGCGATGGCCAATCAACTCAAAGAAGGCGGGGCTTACCGTAAAATAAATCGTCCGCTTCAGTGGTCTATGGGTCTAACGGCTCTCGTCAATATCAAAATATTTGCGATGGCCAATCAAATCAAAGAAGGCGGGGCTTAGCTTAAAATAAATCGTCCGCTTCAGTGGTCTATGGGTCTAACGGCTCTTTTCAATGTCAAAATATTTGCAATGGGCAATCAAATCAAAGAAGGCGGGGCTGACCATTAACAGAAGCGGAACATGAATTCCCGCGCAGCGCTTCTTTTTAACGGTCAAGCCAAGGAGTCTGAGGTAAGATGTAAGTAGCTAAACATTTACTATGTGATAACTGTTTAATAACAGAAATGTGAGTAATATCGAGAGATCATACACAATATTGTTGTTTGTTGTTAAAATTGGCCGTTTTGAATTGAAAATAGCCTATAATTTACACGTGTGACCCTTGACCACAAAACTCAATACATAAAGCTTTCCATTGACGATGGTTTTGTTAGGATAGGACAATATTTTGAGATACAACTATTTGAAAATCTGGAATCTGAGGGTGCAAAAAATCAAAATATTGAAAAAACTGTCCAAATGAAGTTCTTAGCTATATTACTAATCAAACATTAAGTTTTTATATATTTATATGGTAGAAAATTCACAAAATGTCTTCATGGAACATGATCTTTACTTAATATTCTAATGATTTGTGGCATAAAATAAAAATAGATAGTTTTGACCCACAGTGTATTGTTGGTTATTGCTAAAAATATATCAGTGCTAATGTTACTTATGACTGGTTTTGTGGTCTAGGTTCGTATATGACAACTGTTTAATAACAGAAATGTAATATCCAGCGATCATGCACAATAATACGCTTCGGCCATAAGTTACGTAATTCATATGTGCTTCATAATTGAATGTGAGAGACGGAAACTTAAAAGATAAGGCATAAGATTAAGACTGAATGTGCATATTTTAAAATAAAACTATGGTAATAATTTGGAAAATAGTTTAAATTATTACTTTACAGTTAGAATAGGTTCTTGTTCTTTTACTACTGTTTCTTTGTTATTCCCTTTAAATCTTTTAACACTTTAAAATCATTTATAACATCCCCCAATTTAAAAAAAGCATTTTTTTTGTCCATCCCAATGTTTAAGAAATGCTAATGGCCTTGAAAACAAAGATCTCCAAACTGTACTTTTGCACACAATAAAATCACTGACCACAGGAAAGTTATGTTCCACTGAAGAAATAATGTCAAAGAAATACAGGTTTGGAATGAATAAATGATGAAAAAATACAGTTGCAATCGAAATTATTCAACCCCACAGACACTGCAGTACTTTACAAATACAAGCTTTTCTGAAGATCCATGACTTTATAAAAAACAGCATAAATAACGGATTACTGGCATATTCAGAGTGATAATGTCAAAATATAATGTAATTTTTGTATTAACTCAGCTATGTCATAATTATTCAACCCCTATTCAACATTGCTGTTTTTAGTCACTTTTTTGTATGGCGGGGAATAAAATTGTCTTAAACCAGAATTAAACCTTTAGAAACTCTATTAGAAAACTGAATTAGCTTGAGCTCTCACACACTGCAAAAAATGCTTTTCTTACTTAGATTTTTTGTCTTGTTTCCAGCCAAAATATCTAAAAAATCTTAAATCAAGAAGGATTTTCTAGACAAGTAAAACTTATTGTCTTGTTTTCAGACAAAATATGTTAAAATTAAGTGAATTTTTGCTTAAAACAAGCTAAATTATCTGCCAATTGAGTAAGCAAAATAACCTAGTTTCCTGCTTGACATGAGATTATTTTGCTTACCCCATTGGCAGATTATTTTGCTTGTTTTAAGCAAAAACTCACTTAATTTGGACTTATTTTTTCTGAAAACAAGACAATAAGTTTTGCTTATCTAGAAAATCCTTCTTGATTTAAGAATTTTTAGATATTTTGGCTGGAAACAAGACAAAAAATCTAAGTAAGAAAGCATTTTTTGCAGTGTAGATAATTGTATTATTTAAGAAAGTCTAAGGCTATATGAAAATTTCCAAGACATTAAAAGTTTCTAGAGACACAGCTGGCTCTAGAAACTTTTAATCATGTTGTACCAGAAAACCTTTGAGAGTGTTGAAGAAAAAGCACAATATCATAAAATGTTTGATCAAAACAACTGAGGAAAAACCTGCAATGAAGACTCTCAAGATGACCCAATAAAAGGTGGAAAACATTTCAATGCAGAGTATAAGATGAAGCATGGATTTCATGTTGGGGCATCTTGCCAAATGAAACTCTTGACCAAGAAGAACATAAAACGCTGACTTGAATATGCTAAAAGTCATTTGGATAGACCTGTGAAGTTCTGGAAGAATGTTTTAAGGAGTGATATGATAAAACTGGAACTTTTTGGACCCATGGATCAGCAGTATATCTGGTGCATAAAAGGCAAAGCTTATAAGCAGAAGAACACCATCTCCAAAGTCAAACTTGGAGGTGGACCAGTCCAGTTACGGGGGTGTTTTACTGTCGCAGAAAGTGGAAAACATGACCGTCAGAGCTGGGTAGTAAGTGATTCCATGTAATCTGGATTACGTAATCAGATTCCAAATATGAAGTACTTGTAATCAAAGTTACATTTTCGTGGATTACATGATTACATATTATTCACACAATAGCAATAAATTATTCAGAATTCATTGATTTCCCCCTAATTTCTCTTTTTTTATCTTTTCGATTTTCATTTCTAAAACAGCCTGCCAATTACTGGTGAACACATTCATTTGAACAGGTTTTTAACCATGTATTATTATGTCTTTGGAAGGCTTTTGTCTTCCCAACTCATTAAAAATTTGTTTTTATTTACGTTACATATACATTATTTCTATTTACATGTCATGCAGGCATTCCATAACTGTCATCTTAAACCTTATATGCCAAATAAACAGGTGCATCTCAATACATTAGAATGTTGTGTTAATATATTTTAGTAATTCAACTCAAATTGTAATGATTTTGGCTTACATTTAACAAATTACTGAAATAAATGAACTTTTCCATGACATTCTAATTTATTGAGATGCACCTGTATTTATTATAACTACCCCTGATTTTTTTTTACCCCTGAGACCCCTGAAAAATAAGCTTTTTAATTGCTTTTTGAGCATAAGAAACTACATTCATAGAGCTATTAATTTCAGTTTTATTGCCGATTTGACATGTAATTTAATTGTGAGTTCAGCGAGCAGGTTTTGAGATTTCAGGATTCACCCATTTATTAAGACTTGGTCGTGTATGAGCCGCCCGGAGGCATTGCAAATGTAGTGTACAGACTATCTTTGAAAGGGATTTTGTTTTAAAATGATTTATTTTAATTTAATTTTTTTTATGATGTAATTCATTGTTAGCTTTCATTAAACTCACAAACCCCCTGCAGTTCCTTTACGAACCCTAGTTTGGGAAACCTTGATGTAATATAGTGTTTAATGCACTTCATGTTGTAAATGACAAAGAATGGAACATATTTTCTTACTCTTTGCATTTTTTTTACATCATTATGGTACAAGATAATCCTATTTAAATCAATGTGATAAACAAGTTAAGTAATCTAAAAGTAATCCAAAAGTAATCTGACATTGTAACTGATTACACTACTGACTACAATTTTTGTCATGGAATCTGGAATCTGTACCTGATTACAATTTGTAAGTAATCTCCCCAGCTCTGATGACCGTATAAAGGATATCATGGATTCTTTGAAGTATCATGCCATTTTGGCAAGGATTGTGATGCCTGTGGTGCAAAGACTGAAGCTGATGGTCAATGGACTTTCCTGCAGGACAATCATCCCAAAGTATACATCCAAATCTACTTCAAGGTTCAGGGATCAGTCACAGAATGTTCCTGAGTGGCCTTTTCAGTCTCCAGATTTAATTCTCATTGAAAATATTTGGTTGAATTCGAAGAAACCAGCGGGAAAGGTAAAAACCCAAAGATTATCAGTGATCTGATTTGTTTTCAGGTGGGAAATGAGCCAAGATTGCAGTAGAGAAGTGACAGAAGCTAAGCACTTTCAAGCAGCGTTTATTGCTGGTTTTATAGAATAAAAGATTCTGCACCAAATTTGACTTTTGGGGTTGAATAATGTTGAACATGAACATTTAGAGCCACTTTGATTTTTATTTGTCATTATTCATCAACTTACGTTCTTAGAATTACTCAAATGTGTATTAATAAACTTTCTCTAACAGTGTACTTGAACTGTTTTCACAAAACTTTGTTCTCTGCAGCAAAATGTCTTGCAGGTCAAGGGGGTTGTCGAATAATTTCGATTGCAACTGTATATTTAAGTGCGCTGTTCGTTAATATTAATTCCAGAGTTAAACAGCTTATTCAGATTCAACCCTTCACTCCATCATTTTAAGATCCAGGAGGCTTTGGGTGCGTTACAGAGAATCTTCCTGTTTCACTTCAACCTTTCTGAATCTACTGGTAACACTCATATTTGGCCAGGTTTAGACCGTAGTTCAACTGTTGTGTCAATATTACTGAGAGCAGAATATTACATCCTAAAAGCACAAAATGAAACCAAATGAAAGCACAAATACTTAAACGAATCAGAGCATATTTAATTTGATTCATTTAAGGCGAAACACCCAATGTGAATAGGGTTAAATAAAATAAAAACCTAATATGTGACACTGGACCACAAAACCAGTCATGAGGTAAATTTTGTTGAAATTAAGATTTATACATCATCTGAAAGCTGAATAAAAAAGGCTTCTATTGATGTGTGGTTTGTTAGGATAGGACAATATTTGGCCTGAGATACAACTATTTGAAAATCTGAGGGTGCATTTTGAGAAAATCGCCTTTAAAGTTGTCCAAATGAAGTTCTTAGCAATGCATATGACTTATCAAAAATTAAGTTTTGATATATTAACAGTATGAAATGTACAAAATATGTTCATGGAACATGATCTTTACTTAATATCCTAATGATTTTTTGCATAAAAGAAAAATGGATAATTTTGACCCATACAATGTATTTTTGGCTATTGCTACAAATATACCCATGCTCAGTGTTGGGGAAAGTTACTTTTAAAAGTAATGCATTACAATATTGCATTACTCCCTAAAAAAAGTAACTAATTACATTACTTAGTTACTTTTTATGGAAAGTAATGTGTTACATTACTTGTGCATTACTTTTGCGTTACTTTTTAAATCTGGGCAGGGCTTTCTTGTTTGTTTTTAATATAAAAAAGTTTGATTCTTAGCAAATGTAAAAGCCCTTTCACACCAAAATGAAATTAAGTGAATAAACCTAAGACTAAAGGAAAATTAAATTGAGCAATGAGGAAAGAAAAGCACAAATGTTAGTTAATATAAAGTAAGTTTTGCTTAATAGTACACTGCAAAAATACTTTTCTTACTTAGATTTTTTGTCTTGTTTCCAGCCAAAATATATAAAAATTCTTAAATCAAGAAGGATTTTCTAGACAAGTAAAAATTATTGTCTAGTTTTTTCAGAAAAAAAGTCAAAATTAAGTGTGTTTTTGCTTGAAACAAGCAAAATAATCTCCGAGTTGGGTAAGATGGGGCTTGTTTTTTCTGAAAACATTTGAAAACATTTACTTAGAAAATCCTTCTTGATTTAAGATTTTTTTTTAATATATTTTGGCTGAAAACAAGACAAAAAATGTAAGTAAGAAAAGTATTTTTGCAGTGTACGGTTGAATTGGATCAACAAAGGTCAGCAGAAAAGTCATTGGTTAATAAAATGGGATTAAATACATACAAAAGTAACTTTGAAAAGTAGCTCAGATATTTTTTTTGGAAATGAAAAAGTAATGTGTTACTTTAAAAAATGCTTTTCTTACTTAGATTTTTTGTCTTCTTTCCAGCCAAAATATCTAAAAATTCTTAAATCAAGAAGGATTTTCTAGACAAGTAAAAAATATTGTCTTGTTTTCAGAAAAAAAAAAATTAAAATTAAAAGAGTTTTTGCTTGAAACAAGTCAAATAATCTGCCAATGGGGTAAGCAGAATAATCTATTTTTCTGCTTGAAATAAGATTATTTTGCTTACCCCATTGGCAGATCTTTTTGCTTGTTTTAAGCAAAAACTCACTTTTTTTTTCTGAAAACAAGACAATCATTTTGCTTATCTAGAAAATCCTTCTTGATTTAAGAATTTTTAGATATTTTGGCTGGAAACAAGACAAAAAGTCTAAGTAAGAAAATAATTTTTGCAGTGTACTAGTTACTTGAAAAAAGTAATATTATTACATAACTTGCGTTTAGACATGTGCCGGTATTCGGTAATACGATATATCACGATAATGAATATGCACGGTATTGTTATTGTGGGCATTTCAAAATACCGAAAATAATTGTTTATTAAAAGTTATTCCGAATTTTGAAAGCATTTAAGCATACTTTTCCCATTAACTGGTTAAATGCACAACACACTTGTAAACTGCGTCGAAGATGCGTGATGTAAACAGAAGCACATGGCAGAACGCCTAAGGGAAGCTCCGGATTAAAGTGAAAGTGTCATTCACTCTCTGACAGCAGATGGCGCTAAACCGCAAATGCAACGTTAACCCAGAAACAAAGCAGCTGCGCTACTTTCTAAAACGTATTTAAATGATTTATTTAGCCATTTAGATTTTTGTATTTGCAGTGGTGTTTATCACAACACCAAATACTTAAATATTCAGACTCCACAGGCTATTTATTTTAACACTTTTTACATTTTAATCTGGACTACAACATGCCCTAGATATTGTTTGAAAGTGTATTCTAAGTGATTCTTTATTGTTCGGTCACACTTTACTTTAGAGCTTCATTAGTTAACATTACTTACTTAATTAATTAATTAGTTAACATAAACTCCCAATGAAAAATTATTCTAAACATGCATTAATCTTAGATAATTCCAATATAATAATAATCAAATTAAAATTAAAATCAAAGTTTTTTTTTTTTTTTAAATAAACCGAGCTAACATGAACTAAAAGTTGTATTTTTAACAAAGATTAATAACTTCTGTATCAAATGTAGCTTTTGTTTACTGATCATGTTAACTAATAATAATTAACTAATAAGATCTTACTGTAAAGCGATACCTATTGGTCTTTTAATTCTTTTGCACTTTAATCTGTGTAAAATTTTGAACTTTATACATTTTTTGTGTATTGCTTTATTGTGTTTTAATGTTCAGAATTTTTTTACTGTATTATGACATCACTTTTTTGCAACTAAATTTCAATACCGTGATAATACCGTATACCGTGATAAAAACATTATCAATTTATCGCAACATGAAAATTTGATACCGGCATATCCCTACTTGCGTTACTTGTAATGCGTTACCCCCAACACTGCCCATGCTACTTAAGACTGGTTTTGTGGTCCAGGGTCACATATATCACTATACTTCCACAGTTGATTGATCACTTTTTAGTTCCAACCTGAAAAAAAGATACTATGGAAAGCCAAATAGCTCAAAATCTTAAAACTGACCAGTGCATGAATCATGTTTTTGCCTAAAAATATGTTTTGCCCATAATACACTAGTTAACCCTTAATTTTCCCCTCACGTTTTACTTTAAAATAAGTGATGACAGTGTGTTTGGACATTCTGCTGTCTATAATATTGACACTATCTTCCTTTTTTGTGAGCTCTGACCAACAAGAGCAAGCATGATCTCTTCAAATGCCCTCTCAGACTGGAGAGGTGAAGCGTCCCCCTGGCGTGTCTGTCGTTATGCTTATTTGGCTGCCAGTACTGTGTGAGGTATCATGGGAAGGTTGAGAAGCACCACCCTCGGGGAAACATACAGTGGTCCGTCACGGGACGGCCGGGCTAACAGTGCGACTCCTTCTCGTTGACAGGGAAGTACCCGTCTTTGGTCGGCCCGCCTCGCTGGCGAAGAGTGTCGCCGTCGGCTGCGAAGATGGCCTGAAGTTTCTCCTGCTCTCGTCTGGTTTTGGGCAGCTCTGGCGAAGGAGTGATGAGCTTGTGGAAACGCTGAGGAGAAAAATACGGAGAGGTTTGGAATAACATACTACCAGGCTAATGCTAATAGGATGCATATTTTTTCTTGATGCATTTGTCAAAATATGTACGGTAGTGTACAGCCATACGACACTATACACTGCAAAAAATGCTTTTCTAGCTACGATTTTTTGTCTTGCTTCTAGACAAAATATCTAAAAATTCTTAAATCAAGAAGGATTTTCTAGACAAGTAAAAATTATGAACTTCTTTTTTCTGAAAACAAGACATGAACATGTACTTGTCTAGAAAATAATTCTTGATTTAAGAATTTTTAGATATTTCAGCTTGGAAACAAGACAAAAAATCTAAGCTAGAAAAGCATTTTTTGCAGTGTATGGAATACTCTATCCCAAAATGCACTGCACTTGACTTTCATTTTTTGATGTGAATAATAATACCAGATATGTGACCCTGGACCACAAAACCAGTCAAAATTGAGGTTAATACAACAAGCTTTCCATTGATGTATGGTTTGTTAGGATAGGACAATATTTGGCCAAGATACAACAATTTGAAAATCTGCAATCTAATGATGCAAAAAATCTAAATATTGAGAAAATCGCCTTTAAAGTTGTCCAAATTAAGCTTCTAGCAATGCATGTTTCTAAACCAAAATTGAGTTTTGATATATTTATGGTAGGAACTTTACAAAATATCTTCATGGAACATGATCTTTACGTAATGTCCTAATGATTTTGCCATAAAAGACCCCTACAATGTATTTTTGGTTATTTCTACAAATATATTGGTGCTACTTATGACTGGCTTTGGGGTCCAGGGTCACATATAGTACAATATCTAACAGCAATTTTAACATTCCTTTTTTGATTCATTATTTGATCAGATTGCCAAAAGTTGTAAGTAATTGTAAACTATATATATTGAATTCCATGCAAAAAACTGTATGGTTTGGTGGTGGAACTGGCTTCAAAGCCTGACCAGCTGGAAAAAAAAAAAAAAAAAAAAAAAAAAAAAAAATTAAATATATATATATATATATATATATATATATAATAATTAATTAACAATAATATTTAATACTAAATAAATTACTTATTACTACTACTAAAACTAATAGTAACATTTTTAATAAATATTTCAAATGTTATTATTATATACACACGGTTGGGGTCAAAAGTTTACATCCCCCTTTCAGAATCATTAAAAATGTAAATTATTTTACCCAAATAACAGAGATCATACAAAATGCATGTTATCATTTATTTAGTACTCACCTGAATAGGATATTTCACATAAAATATGTTTACATATAGTCCACAAGAGAAAATAATAGTTGAATTTATAAAATGTCCCTGTTCAAAAGTTTACATACACTTGATTCGTAATACTGTGTTGTTACCTGAATGATCCACAGCTGTGTTTTTTGAGTCCCTTGTTTGTTCTGAACAGTTAAACTGCTTGCTGTTCTTCAGAAAAAAAATCCTTCAGGTCCCACAAATTCTTTGGTTTTCCAGCATTTTTGTATATTTGAACCTTTTCCAACAATAGCTATGTTTCCATCACCCTGTTTTTATGTGCAGTTTGAAGTATTGCATCAGAAATGAGTGATGAAAACAAAACATTTCAAATAAAAGTCCCTTAATTCACAAAAATGTTTTAACGCTCGCTTGAGGTGGTTTTTGACCCGTGCTAAAAGGGGTTCATGCGAATAATGGGAGATGAAAACGCATTTGCTGAATAAATTCCTCTGTATGCATCAAAAAATCATGTGACTTTGTGCTATGGGATGGCAAAACCTGACCAACCAGTGGACCGATCTCATTCCACAGCATCTGAAATATTGCTATTTATTACATATAAAAATTATTATATTCAGTGGCTTCTCCTACTTTATTAGTGATATATAGTGCCAGTTTATCAGAAAGTGCCGGTTTTGTTCGCTTTGACTTGTTGGATGGAAACGGAGCTTACTCGCCAATGTTTTATGAGATATTACAATTTTGCGCATAAGTTAAATTTGCAACTTTGAATGGAAACCCGGCTAATAACTATGATTTTGAGATCCATCTTTTCACACTGAGGACAACTGAGGGACTCATATGCAACTATTACAGAAGATTCAAACACTCACTGATGCCCCAGAAGGAAAAAACATGCATTAAGAGCTGGGGGTGAAAACTTTTGAACAAAATGGAAAGTTTTCTTATTTTGCCTAAATATCATATTTTTTCATTTAGTACTGCCCTTCAGAGGCTACAGAAGATATTTCTGAGAAGACAAAATAAGTTAAATTTGCCCTGATCTTCAAAAAAAAAAAAAAAAAATATATATATATATATATGTTTTTTCCTTCTAGAGCATCAGTGAGTGTTTGAACCTTCTGTAATAGTTGCATATGAGTCCCTCAGTTGTCCTCAGTGTGAAAAAAATGGATCTCAAAATCATACAGTCATTATTGAAAAGGGTTCAAATACACAAACATGCTGAAAAACCAAAGAATTTGTTGGACCTGAAGGATTTTTCCTGAAGAACAGCAGGCAGTTTAACTGTTCAGGACAAACAACTATCACTAAACAAAACAACACAGCTGTGGATCATTCAGGGAACAACACAGAATTAAGAAACAAGGGTATGTAAACTTTTGAACGGGGTCATTTTTATAAATTCAACTATTATTTTCTCTCATGAACTATATTTAAATATCTTTTATGTGAAATCTTATTCAGGTCAGTACTAAATAAAAAATAACATGCATGTTCTATAATTCCTCTTATTTTGGTAAAAGAATGATCTTTTTTTATTATTCTGAAAGGGGAATGCAAACTTTTGACCTCAACTGTATACAAATATATACTGTTTTTTAAATATTAATTTGTGTAACTTTTGCCACGGTAATTATATTGTGAATCAAGAAGGGTATGCATACTGCACACGTTATACAACCTAAATACTGCATGAACTGTAATAGCAGTATTTCAGCATGTTATTTCTTGTGTTACATCAGATTGAGTTAGCGTCACTCACCTCTCGCAGTGAACCTTTGGCCGTGCTCAGTTTAGAAACAACCCACAGCGGGATGCAAACCATAGAGGAGAGCGCCAACAGCCAGCCGAGAGCGTAACCCCACCACGGGTACACATACTCGTTATTATACTTCAGAGGAGTGTATTTGATCAGGGAGAACGCAAACGTACCCTGCCAAGACAAGCGGAGGAAATAAGATTAGAGCGGTTGATCTTTACAAAAGGGAGAGTTTCTTCAAATGCATCAGCAATCAAAGACTTCATGATGCAGTCACACCAGTAGATGTCACTATAAAGCCCAAGAACACTGTCTTGGAACTTAATGCATCTTCAAATTCACAGGCATTCAAAACTGATTTCAATCTTTAAAGCAGCTGAAAAAATAGAATGCTTTAAAAAATGTTTAATTATATATTGACTAAAGTCAAGTAAACTAAAATTTAATTATTTTTTTGATTTGTTATAGATGTATAAACAGCAAAAACAGTAAAATTGTGAAATATTTTTACTATTTAAAATAACAGTTTTCTATTTGAATATATTTTTAAATGTAATTTATTCCTGTGATTTTAAAGCAAATTTTTTAGCATCATAACTCGTCACATGGGCCTTCAGAAATCATTCTAATATTTTGCTGCTCAAAAGAACATGTATTATGTTGAAAACAGCTGAATATATCTTTTTCAGGTTTCATTGATGAATAGAAGGTTCAGAAGAACAGCATTTATCTGAAATAGAAATATTTAATAACATTATAAATGTCTTTATCATCACTTTTGATTTAAAGCATCCTTGCTAAATAAAAGTATTCATTTCTATAACCCCCTATTTAAAACAACAACAACAACAACACATTTTATTGACTCCAAGCTTTTGAATGGTATGGTGTATAACGTCACAAAGACTTTTTTTTTTTCAGAAAAATGCTGATCTTTGGATCTTTCCTTTAAAAAAAAAATGTAATCAACTGTTTTAAACATTAATAATAATAATAATAATAAATGTTTCTCATCGTTAAATATATGCAAAATAAAAAAACTATTTATATTTGTAAAAATATTTTACAATTTTTAAAAATATTTTACATTTAAATTTTAAATTGTAATAATATTTGACATTTATACTGTATTTTTGATCAAATAAATGCAGCCTTTGTTAGCATTAGACACATCTTTCAAAAATGTTCATTTATTCTAAACTTTTGACTGGTAGCATGTATTTATGTATTTGTTGTGATTGTGTATAACAATGATAATGCCTGTTATTTTTAATAGGTTTAATAAAGGTTAAAAAACTTATTTATCACTTATTATGAAGGTACATGAAGTATAGAAAGTAAATGACTCACAAAACATGTGGCGGGGGTGAAAAAGAGCCAGCAGTATTTAATATATGGCCCAGGACGGTAACCAATCATGTCCTCGATATTGTCATAAAAGCGATTAGCACCTGAAAAGCAACAACAACAACAAAAAAAAGCAAGGATATTACAAAAAATGTGAAAGATAGCAGATTAGTACTGTTTCAAAACCTTTATCAGTTGTGACCCTGGATCACAAAACTAGTCTTAAATAGCACAGGTATATTTGTAGAAATAGCCAAAATGATGCAAAAAAACATTAGGAAATTAAGTAAAGATCATGTTCCATGGAGATTTTTTGTAAATTTCCTACCATAAATATATCAAAACTTATTTTTTGATTAGTAATATGCAAGAACTTCATTTGGACAACTTTAAATGTGATTTTCTCAATATTTAGATTATAATTTTTTTTTGCACCCTCAGATTCCAGATTTTCAAATCGTTGTATCTTGCAAATATTGTCCTTTCCTAAACCATACATCAATGGAAAGCATATTTATTCAGCTTTCAGATTTTTATAAATTGACCTTTTGGTTTTGTGGTCACATTTATGTAATTTAATTAAAATAATATGTGACTCTGGGCCACAAAACCAGTCATATGGGTCAGTTTTTTTAAATTGATATTTATACATCATCTGAAAGCTGAATAAATAAGCCAGTGATGTATGGCTTTATTAGGATAGGACAATATTTGGCCAAGATACAAACTATTTGAAAAAATCCAAAAATCCAAATACTGAGAAATTTGCCTGTAAAGTTGTCCAAATGAAGTACTTAGCAATGCATATTACTAATCAAAAATGATGTTTTAATATATTTACCATGCAAAATTTACAAAATATCTTCATGGAACATGATCTTAATATCCTAATGATTTTTTGCATGAAAGAAAATTTAAATTTTGACCCATATAATGTATTTTGTAGCTGTTGCTATGAATATACCTGTGCTACTTGTGGTCCAGGGTCACATAATTAAAAAAAACAGCATGACATAACAAGCATCTCACCGTATATCCAAGCAATGCAGACGGTCTCAAAAATAGCTACAAAGAGTAAACACATCCCACTGGCTGCGTAGTAATCAAACAGCTGGAAGACATACATTCCACCCTGACAAACAGACAGAGACAATTTATAAATCTGGCAATCACATAAAGCAAATGTATAAATGTATCCACATCAGAGTCAGATGAGATTGTCCAGTACCTCTGTGAGCATAATGAGACCCACGAGGAAGGACACGATGGCCACAACCAGTATGAGCAGCTCTCTGCGGTTCTTCTGGCGGAAGACAGACGGGTACATGTCCACCATAGCCGTGACCAGACTCTCCACACACACGAACTACAGCAGATGAACAAAACCATGTCTGAACTCTGTGTTTCTTGTGGCTTATTGACTATTATTAGCCACTTGACTAATTATTTGTCAGTTTTTTGCAATTTGATTGCATGCAAACATTTTTAGAATTCAGGGTTATGCACAAAATCAGATGTTGAAATGCATGCATGAACTGTGAAGCACAAAAAAAATGTATACCTGACTGTCCAAGCCCAATAGCACAATCATGATGAAAAAGAAACAGGCCCACAGCGGGGAAATGGGCATCATGGACACCGCTCGCGGATATGCAATGAACGCCAAACCGGGACCTGAAAGAGACCATTCCATAATTTATGACAGATTGCCTGTAATATGTTATTCGTTTGCTTGAACATAAATAGTCATCATATGGAGCACTAAAAATAAGTACGCTGTCTGAAACATGAACCCTGTGACATTTAGCGAGCAGAACCGATTAAACCGGCCTTGACATATTAAAAGAAAAAAGGGGCATTTACAAACAAACTTTACCCAGACAAATGTGTGCATTGGGACAGACAGCGATTAGCATGTTTGTGAGCTAAAGGTCGATTATCTAAAAATACCCGACTGGAAACGTTTATGGTTTAGTAATGCTGTATATAATAATATATACACTGCAAAAAATGCTTTTATTGCTTAGAATTTTTGTCTTGTTTTCAGCCAAAATATCTAAACATTCTTAAATCAAGAAGGGTTTTCTAGACAAGTAATAATTATTATCTTGTTTTCAGAAAAAAAGTTCAAATTAAGTTTTCAACAAGCAAAATAATCTGCCAATAAGGTCTGTAAAATAATCTAGTTTTCTGCTTGAATTAAGATTATTTTGCTCACCCCATTGGCAGATTATTTTGCTTGTTATAAGCAAAAACTCACTTAATTGTGACTTTTTTTTTTTTTCAGAAAACAAGATAATAATTTGTACTTGTACTAACATTAACTAACTATGAGCAATACATTTGTTACTGCATTTGCTAATCTTCATTAATTAAGTTAAAGAAAATACGGTTGTTCATTGTTTATTCATGTTAGTTCAAAGTGCATTAACTAATGATAACAAGATCTGAATAATGTATTAGTAAATGTTAACATTAACATTAACAAAGATTAAAAAATGCTATATAAGTACAGTTCATTATTGGTTCATGTTAACTAATGGAGTTCGCTAATGTTAACTAATGAACCTAATTGTAAAGTGTTACCGAAAATCCTTCTTGATTTAAGATTTTTTAGATATTTTGGCTGAAAACAAAACAAAAAATCTAAGTTAGAAAAGCATTTTTTGCAGTGTATATATATATATATATATTAGTGAATTTGTCAATTTTACATTGCTTTAATTTGTTAGTATATATCTAAATACTAAGTAAAATAATTCCATAATAAAAAAAAAACAAAAAAAAACATAATTAACACTCACACACTTACATTTACATTTCAGGTACTAAATAAAACTTATTGTATACGGGCCATTTTACAGAATTGGTGTAGCCAAAAAACAACAACAACAGCAACAACAAAAAACAAAAACACATTTAAAAAGCATTTAAGTATTCAAATAGATGTTTACTAAGATCCTTCTATTATCTATTGAAACTCACAATAATATTTCAATATATTAGTAAACTTAAAATATATAAATTCATCATTTATTGGGTACACTGCAAAAAATGTTTTTCTTACTTTTTTTTCTTACTCAAAATTAAGTGAGTTTTTGCTTAGAACAAGCAAAATAATCTGCCAATGGGGTAAGCAAAATAATTTTATAAATAATCTTATTTCAAGCCGAAAACAAGATTATTTTGCTTACCCCATTGGCATATTATTTTGCTTGTTCTAAGCAAAAACTCACTTAATTTTGACTTATTTTTTTCTAAAAACAAGACAATCATTTTTGCTTGTCTAAAAAATCCTTAATTTAAGAATTTTTAGATATTTTGGCTGGAAACAAGACAAAAAATCTAAATAAGAAAAGCATTTTTTGCGGTGTACTTTCAGTTGGGAGGTGGCTGTCCTGACCCTAACCCCTACATTTCTATATCATATTAAATAAAAAAATAGTTTAAATGAAATTATATTAAAATCATTTTATTACATCTACAGTGCCGCTTAAAAATTTGTGAACCCTTTACAATTCTCTATATTTCTGCATAAATATGACCCAAAACATCATGGGATTTTCATAAAAGTCCTGAAAGTAGACAAAGAGAACCCAGTTAAACAAGTGAGAGAAAAATATTTGCTTTGTCATTTATTTATTGAGAAAAATGATCTGTGCATTGCAAAAGTATGTGAATCTTTGCTTTCAGTATCTGGTGTGACCCCCTTTTGCTGCAGTAACTGAAGGTAAAGTTTCTTGTAAATGCTGATCAGACCTACACAATAATATGGAGGAGTTTTAGCCTATTCCTTAGTGCAGAACCACTTCAGCTCTGTGATGTTGGTGGGTTTCCTCCTATGAACTGCTTGCTTAGGTTCTTCCACAACATTTTAATTGGATTAAGGTCTGGACTTTGACTCAGCCATTACAAAACATTAATGTTGTTGTTCTTTAAACATTCTTTAGTAGAATGACTTGTGTGTTTGGGTTTGTTGTCTTGTTGCATGACCCACGTTCTTTTGAGACTCTGTTCTTAAACAGGTGTCCTGACGTTTTCCTTTAGAATTTGCTGGTATCATTCAGAATTCATTGTTCCATCAATGATGGCAGGCTGTCCAGGCCCAAGCCATGAAACTACCACCACCATGTTTCACAGATGGGATAAGATTCTTAAGCTGGAATGCAGTGTGTGCTTTTCTCTGAAAATAATAGCTTCTCATTTAAACCAATATGTTTTTGGTTTCATAAATCCATTAAACCATTCTGCAATAGTCCTCTGGCTTGTCCACATGATCTTTAGCAAGCATTTTTCTTTTTGGAGAACAGTGGCTTTCTTCTTGCAACTCTGCCATGTGCACCATTGGTTGCTCAGTGTTCTCCTGATGGTGGACTCATGAACATTAACATTAGCCAATGTGAGAGAGATCTTTAGTTGCTTAGAAGTTACCCTGGGAACTTTTTCAACCTCACAGACTATTACACATTCTGCTTTGGAGTGATCTTTGGATTTGTGGAGACCAAACTCTTTATAAACAAGCTACAGTTAGTCCAAAATGCAGCTGCTAGAGTCCTTACCAGGTCAAGAAAATATGATTAAGGAGGTAGAGCTTTTTCACACTTGGCTCCCAAACTCTGGAATAGCCTTCCTGATAATGTTCGGGGTTCAGACACACTCTCTCTGTTTAAATCTAGATTAAAGACACAACAAACTTAAAATTTAACACATTTTTATTATTGTACAAACTTTAATTATTGTTCAAACTTCAATTTAACGAACTTTAATTATTGTACAAACTTTAATTTAACAAACTTTATTGTACAAACTTTAATTTAACAAACTTTAATTATTGTACAAACTTTATTTTAACAAACTTTAATTATTGTACAAACTTTATTTTAACAAACTTTAATTTAACAAACTTTATTGTACAAACTTTAATTTAACAAACTTTAATTATTGTACAAACTTTATTTTAACAAACTTTAATTATTGTACAAACTTTAATTTAAGAAAATTTATTGTACAAACTTTAATTTAACAAACTTTAATTATTGTACAAACTTTAATTTAAGAAAATTTATTGTACAAACTTTAATTTAACAAACTTTAATTATTGTACAAACTTTAATTTAACAAACTTTAATTATTGTACAAACTTTAATTTAAGAAAATTTATTGTACAAACTTTAATTTAACAAACTTTAATTATTGTACAAACTTTATTTTAACAAACTTTAATTATTGTACAAACTTTAATTTAAGAAAATTTATTGTACAAACTTTAATTTAACAAACTTTAATTATTGTACAAACTTTATTTTAACAAACTTTAATTATTGTACAAACTTTAATTTAAGAAAATTTATTGTACAAACTTTAATTTAACAAACTTTAATTATTGTACAAACTTTAATTTAACAAACTTTAATTATTGTACAAACTTTAATTTAACAAACTTTAATTATTGTACAAACTTTAATTTAAGAAAATTTATTGTACAAACTTTAATTTAACAAACTTTAATTATTGTACAAACTTTAATTTGACAAACTTTAATTATTGTACAAACTTTAATTTAACAAACTTTATTGTACAAACTTTAATTTGACAAACTTTAAATATTGCACAAACTTTAATTTAATAAACTTTATTGTACAAACTTTGATTATTGTTCAAACTTTATTTTAACAAACTTTAATTGTTGTACAAACTTTAATTTGCGGTAAAGCTGCTTTGAAACAATATGTTTTGTAAAAAGCGCTATACTAATAAACTTGACTTGACTTGACTTTAGAGAAGGTTTAGTAAGCTTTTCTAGCTTGATGAGCAACATCAACTGTTTTTCCGAGATCCTCAGTAATCTCCTTTGTTCGTGACATGATTCACTTCCACAAACATGATCAGACTTTGATAGATCCCTGTTGTTTGAAAAAAACAGGTCACATACTGACATTTGATAGTCATTGCACTGACTGAAAACACATCACAGATGAACTCTAATTTCACCTTTAAATGAACTGCTAATCCAAGAGATTTGCACCACACAGATATGTAACACTGCATAATTTTTCTCAATAAATAAATGACAAAGAAAATATTTTTCTCTCACTTATTTAATTAGGTTCTCTTTGTCTACTTTCAGGACTTGAAATGAAAACCTGATGTTGTTTTGGGGTCATATTTATGCAGAAATATAGAAAACTTTCAAGCGGCACTGTATATTTTTAATTTTGTAAAAAAGTGAAGTTCAAAAAATAAATAATGAAACTTTATGTAAAAACATGTCCCGTCACTACCGAATATGTTTTAGTCGATTGGATGAGACTGATTTTAACTACACTCCTACATTTACGATCAGGAAATATTCCTGTGTCACTCTCTCTCTCACAGCTACAAGGTCATTTTGAGGCAAATGTGTTCAAAAGTCTGAAAATCTGTGTGTAACTTTAAGGAACATCAATACCAAACACCTTTTCCCTGCAATTAAGTAGACTTTTTTGGGTGTTACTCAATAACATTTAGTTTTTATGTGTGTACAACTGTTCAGAACTGTGCTAGCTAACCATGTGCTGATTAGCATCTTTAAGCTAGGCTCAAAAGTATCTAAAATTGTCACTTGTCATCATTGTTTCAGTAGTGACAACAGGGAAAACATAATCTTTTATTTTGGGGAAATAAATACATTTTTAGTATGTTTTAGTAGTCTTTTATTACGCAAGTTAAAATTCTGTAATGTAATGTGGTCGCTACCAAAAAATTACTGTTGCTACTGAAACATAGGATGTTTTGACAAAAATAAAGCATACTGAACTATCAACTAAGATGTTATGATAGTGTTTAGTTCAGTTTATATACAAACTAATGAATCCTTAACTTTGAAATCTGTATGATCAACGTTTGGTTGTATACAAAGGAAAAAATTGGATTCAAAATACAACAAATCTCATAAATCACACTTGAAATATTGATAAAATTGTAACTGTTATTAATTTACCTCTGAAAAAATAGCAAAAAATATATATTTACATGGTAGATGTAAGCAAAATCTTAATAGGTCAATATAGACCCTTCTTATTAAATTATATATTACTGTGTTTCGGTAGTGACCAATTTGGGGAGAGGACAAATATTCCAAAACTTCCTGAAAATACAATTTGAGAATTAACTGCGCAGTTACTAGAAATGTGTACCTTGGACATTATACAATTTGCATACATACAAAATTTGTGAAAAAATATGTTTTTAACTCTGACTTTGCACCAGTTCTATAGAATGGCCCATTTACCTCCACCTCAAAATGCACAAGACACAAATGTACTGCATAAAATAAAGCAAACACATGAGTGAAACAGCACCCACCAGACTCGGCCACTTCTGAAATCGGGACGTTCTGTTCGTAAGACATAAAGCCGAGAATCGAGAAAATGGCAAAACCGGCGACAAAACTGGTTCCACTGTTCAGGAAACACAGGGCCAAAGAATCCCTAAAAACAGACAAACACAAAGAAAAAAAAATAGCAAATTTGAAGTGATCCGATTTAAAAAAAGTATGTGGCAATAAAATTAAATTCAGAGGAGCAATGAAGAACAATGAGAAAAAAAGTTTCATTCCTTCATTTAGTTGCGTAACACAACAGAACATTAAAAAAGTTATATAGATATATATATTTTTAAAGTATTGGAACCAAATGATTCTAATGAGTCAATCTTAGTGAATCAAACACATACTTTACAACCAATGGTGAGATTTAAATAAGCGTACTTAGTGAATCTTCACTTATGGCCAAAGATACACATTATAAATGCATGTTTTTATTTAGTGGTTTAATATATAGATATGACCAGTTATTGGAGCCATTAGGAACTGAAATTGTTCAAAAGAATCAGAACCAGAATCTATGATTCCCATTCATAATATACATCACTTATTGCTAAAACGACTTGAAATGCATCAATTGGGATCAGTGTTGGGGGCATTACAAGTAACGCAAGTTACGTAATAATATTACTTTTTTCAAGTAACTAGTAAAGTAACGCATTACTTTTTCATTTCCAAGAAGATAGAAGATATAAGAGTTACTTAAAAAAAAAAAAAAAGCAACTACAGGTACTTTTTCTTTCCTTTATGTATTTAATCCCATTTTATTAACCAAAGGCTTTGTTGCTGACCTTTGTTGATCCAAATATACTTTTCTTACTTACATTTTTTGTCTTGTTTTCAGCCAAAATATAAAAAAAAAATCAAGGATTTTCTAGACAAGTAAATGAAACTTACTTTATATTAGCTAACATTTGTGCTTCATTTTTCTCATTGCTGAAGAGTGTTTTTTTTCCTACAGTTCTGTACAGGCGTGAATTTAATTTTCCTTTAGCATTAGGCTTATTCACTTAATTTCATTTGGTGTGAAAGGGCTATTTGCTGAGAACTGAACATTTTTAAACTAAAAACAAACAAGCAAGCCCTGCCCAGATTTAAAAAGTAACGTAAAAATAATGTAACACATTACTTTCCATAAAAAGTAACTAAGTAACGTAATTTTTGCATTACTTTTAAAAGTAACTTTCCCCAACACTGATTGGGATTATCATCTGAGGCTGAGATGAAAATGGGTTTACGATGTGTAAAGTGGCATTTGCCTTACAGTAGATGCTCATGTTTTCTGATGGTTATCTCACCTGTAGCAGTTGTTGTTGTATTTGTTGTAGCTTCCAAGCGCGGTGAGGCAACCTAAACAGATGGCATATGAGAAAAAGATCTGCGTGCCTGCGTCCATCCACACCTAAAACCAGAAAAGATACGCTTTGGCTTTTAAAACCACATCACATTTACATTTCTTTTCTAATGCATTCATTTCGTACTGTTTTTAAAAGTTGCTTAAAGTCGTATTTGTGCTCTCTAGGTTTTTGGATTCTCGTGATTGTTTATTATCGTTTCATTTTTCATATAATTTATTAACCATGTTGATTATGATTATTTAACCTCCATGACATCCAATATCACAAACACAGTATACGCTACAGCAGACAAAGCGTGTCAAATGTTGAGTGATGTGAGTTACCTCTGACGTATTTAACAGCTTGAAGTAACTAATTTGGCTTCAGGTAATAAGCCTGAATGGACAAGATGAAAGACTAGAGCTGTTGTAGGATTCCTGGATCTTGTGTAACCTCTTGTTTATTAGTCTTAAATGCCTGAAACAGGTTTAGACATGATCTGGGAAAAACAAGCTGACAGTGGTTTTCCTATTAGCCTGTCAATCGAACGCGGATGTATTAAAGCATTCATGATACAAAATGCTAAAATGTTACACACCTATGCTATACAAGACCTCTGTCCTACTACTACTTTTCTGGTCTCTCTGGTCACTGTTTTGTCGTCCAGCAAGTGAAAAGCATGCTTTCGATCACTTCATTTATGTGGCCAGGACTACACGAAGAAGTGTTTTTCCACTGAGAAAATTCCTCACACTTTCTTTAAAACCTCACATTTATCACCTGAAGTTCAGAACTGTGCTAAAAACACCACGGATGTCCGAGTGCGACGTAAGTATTTGACCCATGATGCTTACATTTTTCAAACCTAAGTTCACAGATTTGAATTTGTCCAACCATTTACTTTTCTTGCTGTAAGCTTCATTCATTTTGGCCTAATTTTTACACATCAAAGATCAAAAGATGTCAAAACAGCAGTGGATATCTCTCAAATCCAACCTTTGCCAAATTAAAATTAGTTATGTATGTCAGTTCACATTGATTTTAAAGAATCTGACCCATGATGCTTAAGTTTTTGAAGGCTTAGATCATTGATTTGACAAAGTTGAAATAGCTGTTTACATAAACCCACAATATTCTGTTGAATTGGCCTTATTTTATACTTCTAGGATGAAATAACATCAACACAGCAATGGTTATTTCTCAGATTTAACCAAATTTGACTCAGATTGGCAACTATTAACTTTTCTAGCTAAAAGTGTTATTCATTTTGGCCTTATTTATATACATTTCAGATAAACAGATGTTAACAGCAGCTATTATCTTATAAATCAAACCTCTAGAATAAAATAGATTATGAATGTCAGTTCGTGTTGGTTTTTATTGAAAATGATTTTCAAGTTTATGGAGCCTTAGATTACTCATCTGATCAACCTTGCCCAACCGTTTGCCTTGTTTAGCGTTTTTTTTTTTTTTTATCTAAGATCAAAAGATGTCTAAACAGCAATCATTATCGATACAGTCCAAACAAAAATTCCATACTTTGTCTACATGTTCATGTAAACCCATAGACTTTTGTTGAATTTACCTATTTGTTTATATTCAAAGATTGAATATTGTCAACACAACCAATGCTATCTCTCAAATCCAACCAAAAATGCCAAACTTGGTCTGGCTGTACACATAAACCCATAAGGTTTGGTTGAATTGGCCTCATTTTTATACTTCTAAAATAAAATAACGCCAACACAATCAATGCTATCTCTCAAATCCAACCAAAAATGCCAAACTTGGTCTAGCTGTACCCATAAACCCATAAGGTTTTGTCGAACTGGCCTAATTTTTCTACTTCTAAGATAAAATAACGTTAACCCAACCAATGCTATCTCTCAAATCCAACCAAAATTGCCAAACTTGGTCTGGCTGTACACATAAACCCATAAGGTTTGGTTGAATTGGCCTCATATTTATACTCCTAAGATAAAATAACATCAACACAACCAATGCTATCTTTCAAATCCAACCAAAATGGCCAAACTTGGACTACAGCTGTACACGTAAACCCATAAAATTTTGTTGAATTGGCCTCATTTTTATACTTCTAAAATAAAATAACGTCAACACAACCAATGCTATCTCTCAAATACAACCAAAATTGCCAAACTTTGTCTTACCTTTTTGCAAAAATCCTTGAAATTTTGCTGAATTGGCCTCACTTTTATCCTTCTAAGATGAAAAGAAGTCAACCCAACCAATGCTATCTTTCAAATCCAACCAAAATTGCCAAACTTGAACTAGCTGTACACGTAAACCCATAAGGTTTTGTTGAATTGGCCTCATTTTTATACTTCTAAAATAAAATAACGTCAACACAACCAATGCTATCTCTCAAATCCAACCAAAATTGCCAAACTTTGTCTAACTGTTTGCAAAAATCCTTGAAATTTTGCTGAATTGGCCTCATTTTTATCCTTCTAAGATGAAAAGAAATCAACCCAACCAATGCTATCTCTCAAATCCAACCAAAATTGCCAAACTTGTACTAGCTGTACACGTAAACCCATAAGGTTTTGTTGAATTGGCCTAAATTTTCTACTTCTAAGATAAAATAACATCAACACAACCAATGCTATCTCTCAAATCCAACCAAAAATGGCAAACTTTGTCAAACTGTTTGTATAAATCCTTGACATTTTGCTGAATTGGCCTCATTTTTATCCTTCTAAGATGAAAAGAAGTCAACCCAACCAATGCTATCTCTCAAATCCAACCAAAATGGCCAAACTTGGACTAGCTGTACACATAAACCCATAAGGTTTTGTTGAATTGGCCTCATTTGTCTACTTCTAAGATAAAATAACATCAACACAACCAATGCTATCTCTCAAATCCAACCAAAAATGGCAAACTTTGTCAAACTGTTTGCATAAATCCTTGACATTTTGCTGAATTGGCCTCATTTTTATCCTTCTAAGATGAAAAGAAGTCAACCCAACCAATGCTATCTCTCAAATCCAACCAAAATGGCCAAACTTGGACTAGCTGTACACATAAACCCATAAGGTTTTGTTGAATTGGCCTCATTTGTTTACTTCTAAGATAAAATAACATCAACACAACCAATGCTATCTCTCAAATCCAACCAAAAATGGCAAACTTTGTCAAACTGTTTGCATAAATCCTTGACATTTTGCTGAATTGGCCTCATTTTTATCCTTCTAAGATGAAAAGAAGTCA
Source organism: Cirrhinus molitorella (assembly GCA_033026305.1). Classification (NCBI taxonomy): domain Eukaryota; kingdom Metazoa; phylum Chordata; class Actinopteri; order Cypriniformes; family Cyprinidae; genus Cirrhinus; species Cirrhinus molitorella. The sequence goes on from CM065141.1 coordinate 30,172,533, forward strand.
ACCCAACCAATGCTATCTCTCAAATCCAACCAAAATGGCCAAACTTGGACTAGCTGTACACATAAACCCATAAGGTTTTGTTGAATTGGCCTTATTTTTCTACTTCTAAGATAAAATAACATCAACACAACCAGTGCTATCTCTCAAATCCAACCAAAAATGCCAAACTTTGTCAAACTGTTTGCATAAATCCTTGACATTTTGCTGAATTGGCCTCATTTTTATCCTTCTAAGATGAAAAGAAGTCAACCCAACCAATGCTATCTCTCAAATCCAACCAAAATGGCCAAACTTGGACTAGCTGTACACGTAAACCCATAAGGTTTTGTTGAATTGGCCTCATTTGTCTACTTCTAAGATAAAATAACATCAACACAACCAGTGCTATCTCTCAAATCCAACCAAAATTGCCAAACTTGGACTAGCTGTACACATAAACCCATAAGGTTTTGTTGAATTGGCCTTATTTTTCTACTTCTAAGATAAAATAACATCAACACAACCAGTGCTATCTCTCAAATCCAACCAAAAATGCCAAACTTTGTCAAACTGTTTGCATAAATCCTTGACATTTTGCTGAATTGGCCTAATTTTTATCCTTCTAAGATGAAAAGAAGTCAACCCAACCAATGCCATCTCTCAAATCCAACCAAAATTGCCAAACTTGGACTAGCTGTACACATAAACCCATAAGGTTTTGTTGAATTGGCCTCATTTGTCTACTTCTAAGATAAAATAACATCAACACAACCAATGCTATCTCTCAAATCCAACCAAAAATGGCAAACTTTGTCAAACTGTTTGCATAAATCCTTGACATTTTGCTGAATTGGCCTCATTTTTATCCTTCTAAGATGAAAAGAAGTCAACCCAACCAATGCTATCTCTCAAATCCAACCAAAATGGCCAAACTTGGACTAGCTGTACACATAAACCCATAAGGTTTTGTTGAATTGGCCTCATTTGTTTACTTCTAAGATAAAATAACATCAACACAACCAATGCTATCTCTCAAATCCAACCAAAAATGGCAAACTTTGTCAAACTGTTTGCATAAATCCTTGACATTTTGCTGAATTGGCCTCATTTTTATCCTTCTAAGATGAAAAGAAGTCAACCCAACCAATGCTATCTCTCAAATCCAACCAAAATGGCCAAACTTGGACTAGCTGTACACATAAACCCATAAGGTTTTGTTGAATTGGCCTTATTTTTCTACTTCTAAGATAAAATAACATCAACACAACCAGTGCTATCTCTCAAATCCAACCAAAAATGCCAAACTTTGTCAAACTGTTTGCATAAATCCTTGACATTTTGCTGAATTGGCCTCATTTTTATCCTTCTAAGATGAAAAGAAGTCAACCCAACCAATGCTATCTCTCAAATCCAACCAAAATGGCCAAACTTGGACTAGCTGTACACGTAAACCCATAAGGTTTTGTTGAATTGGCCTCATTTGTCTACTTCTAAGATAAAATAACATCAACACAACCAGTGCTATCTCTCAAATCCAACCAAAATTGCCAAACTTGGACTAGCTGTACACATAAACCCATAAGGTTTTGTTGAATTGGCCTTATTTTTCTACTTCTAAGATAAAATAACATCAACACAACCAGTGCTATCTCTCAAATCCAACCAAAAATGCCAAACTTTGTCAAACTGTTTGCATAAATCCTTGACATTTTGCTGAATTGGCCTCATTTTTATCCTTCTAAGATGAAAAGAAGTCAACCCAACCAATGCTATCTCTCAAATCCAACCAAAATGGCCAAACTTGGACTAGCTGTACACGTAAACCCATAAGGTTTTGTTGAATTGGCCTCATTTGTCTACTTCTAAGATAAAATAACATCAACACAACCAGTGCTATCTCTCAAATCCAACCAAAATTGCCAAACTTGGACTAGCTGTACACATAAACCCATAAGGTTTTGTTGAATTGGCCTTATTTTTCTACTTCTAAGATAAAATAACATCAACACAACCAGTGCTATCTCTCAAATCCAACCAAAATTGCCAAACTTGGACTAGCTATACACATAAACCCATAAGGTTTTGTTGAATTGGCCTTATTTTTCTACTTCTAAGATAAAATAACATCAACACAACCAGTGCTATCTCTCAAATCCAACCAAAAATGGCAAACTTTGTCAAACTGTTTGCATAAATCCTTGACATTTTGCTGAATTGGCCTAATTTTTATCCTTCTAAGATGAAAAGAAGTCAACCCAACCAATGCTATCTCTCAAATCCAACCAAAATTGCCAAACTTGGACTAGCTGTACACGTAAACCCATAAGGTTTTGTTGAATTGGCCTCAATTTTAAATTTCTAAGATAAACATAACATCAACCCAACCAATGCTATCTTTCAAATCCAACCAAATATGCTTTTGTCGCTAGACAGAGATTTACCAGGAGATGTTTTAAGCTGTTCTGTCTGATGTTAAGGAATGCTGGGATGCATCTGGGTGGCCGTGCCGTGGCCTGTTCTCAGATATCACATGGCATTGTGGGGTCTTCTAGATGTGAAAGGTCAAACGCACAGATGGACGCAATCAAAGAAGTACAGAAAACAACATTTCCCTGCTGGGCATCCTGCTCCGGGCCACGACTAAAGCACCTGGGTAGACAAACCACGTGACCTTTCGGCTCAAAACACGCCGTGTTTAAGAGAAAACAGTTCGCTTGTGTTCCATAGGAATTAGCAAAACACAATCCTAGATAAGATATTTAAATAAACCATGAACTAATATTAAATACTCAAATAATTAAACATTTAATTTGCATTGCTAAACCAATCAGATTTTTGCCCAAACAAGTTCAGACCGCCCCTTTCTGTTCACGACAAGAAGCATTACGATACCTGCGGGTCCGCTAACCGCCCCAGGTCAGGATAAAGGTAAAACTGGATCCCACGGGATGCTCCTGGCAGCGTGACCCCTCTGATAAGTAAAATCAACAGCATCAAATACGGGAAGGTCGCAGTGAAGTACACCACCTGTTGGGCGACCAGAAAACAGTGTGAGGCTAAACGCTAACATATGTAAGGATATTTACCATGATGCAGTTTAATGATAGCAAATATAATGCACACAAAAATGAACACAATATTTAGATATTAAATAATAAAATATACAAAGATATAGAAAGACAAACAGGGTTCCCACGGGTCATGGAATTTCTGGAAAATCATGGAATTTTAAAAGGTCTATTCCAGTCATTGAAAGTCAGGGAATTTAATATTTTTTGGTCAAAGTCATGGAATATCAGGGATTTTTGTTTGTTGCTTTAAATTTTAGTTTCCATTTAGCAAAATGTAATTTTTCTATTTGTATTTTACCATTTTATTCCCTTCCCCCACGTCAACTAGCAATCACTTACGTCAAATACAGGCACCAGGCTGTACCTGATAACTAAGGCAAACATGCCTGGAAAATGTACATTTCAAGAGCTACATAATGTCCACTTCAAAGACTGGGCGTGAAAAGTAGATGATAGAGAAGCAAAACTAAATGTGAAGAAATAAAAAAAACTGAATGATGAACTTGATTACAAACAGAAAATCCTTCAGATTGTTTAACCCCTGAGATCATAAAAAACATAAATGAATTTCTGTAGAAATAGTACAGAAAAAGCCAGTTTCCGCCACTAAATAAAAAATAAAAAAAAGTTTTTTTTTTTTTTTCATTTAGTGACGGGCTTCCATAGTTTTGTACTGACAACGTTTGTAAACAAGTAAATAAAGCTTGCAAATGGATGGATCCGTTCATTATAGATCATGGAAATTCAGCTTTTTAGTCAGTGAAAGTCAGGGAAAAGTCAGGGAATTTGACATTTGGCTTACAGTGGGAACCCTGGACAAAAATTATTTAAAAAATAATAAAAATGATAATATATAATAATAATAATTAATTACCTTGCCAGTGGATTTGACTCCTTTCCAGATGCAGAAATAACAGAGAACCCAGGCCAACAACAGACAGAGGACCAGATCCCAGTGCAGCGTTCCTATCTCCTCAATCCCAGACGAGATCCGCAAAACTCTGCGTCTACAGAAAGACACAAATGACAGCTGATCAGCTGCAACCTCCTTCAAACAATGCTTACTTGGTTAGTTGGAGAACTTTCAGAGTAATGTGGCAAAAATGTAGGGTTTTCTCTAGAAAGCAGGTTTGAGAAGTGAAAAAGGTTGTTTTCAGTTTAATTTTAAGCTTTACTTAACTTGAACTGAAACGTTAAGAAACTTGTAGGTTATCCAAAAAACATGTTTGCATCCTCAGAATAGTTCAATAAGTCAAACTTGCTTAATCCAAGGTATTTTTGAGACCTTTGTGTAATTTGAACAGTAGCAACTAGGGGTGTGTTGAGACACTTATCCCACGAGACGAGACGAGACACGAAACTGGGTTCACAAGAATGAGGCGAGACAACATTTTTAAACTTTTTTAAAGAAATATATAGGGAAAAATAGTATTTTATTCAACTGAAAAACAAAAAAAATATAGGTGCATTTTGATATTAACTTGTACTTTATAAAATTACATTTCTATTTTAATGAATTATATGCAGTAATAAACGTAAACTTATGCTACATGATTCTGGTTAAATAAAAAAAAAATTTTTTTTTTAAATTGGAGATCACGATTCTCTCATGATTCTAAAGAAAAAAAGATTTGATTAGAAATCTAAACTAAATAAGATACTTTACTAGTGATTCTGACACAACTGTCATTGCTTAAGTCTTTTTTAAAAATATTCAATCAAATTAATTAATAAAGACTTAATTTACTATTGGAATCTCCTGAATGAATAATTAATTGATCATTAATGATCGCTTTTAAACGTACAGTTGTCGCCATCTCCTGGTGGAAGAGGATAAACAATACAATACATACATGTGTTAAGATACTTTCTTTTTGATCGCTATTATAGACATTAAGTGTTTATCCCCAAACTATAAACATTTATTCTAGTACTTCTGTTATTTAAATGTCTGTAACACAGAAATAATGATCATTATTGTGGTTGAAAGACAGGAATAAGATTGCGTTGGCATTCGAACAGAGATTGCAATCTTTTTAGGATTAATAGTGCAGCTCTAATGTAAACACTGCAGGTACTATCACGTTCAAGCCACGAGATCTTGTCACATCCCTAGTAGCAACATCAAGATGAAGACTCAGTGATTCAAGAATAAGTAGACAACTGACAAGATGATACTAATAAAACTTACTCCCAAAACTCAATCACAGGCGATGTTCCATTTTCAAGGTAACTTTGGTCAACAGATTCATTTCGTCTTTGGAATTCAATGCAGGAATCTGAAAAACAACAGGAATGTCTGGATTATATACAGTAGAAACTATTGAGCCTAACACACCAATGCAGAAGAAATGTTTAAATACAGAGTTCTGGCATGAAACTCTAGAATGCAGTCTGATGGGTCTAACTCGGTCTGATAACATACATGGCACAGCTGATTGGTTTTCTTCTGTATCAGTAGCCAATGAGCTCACTGCTCAACATTCAACAAAAATAACAACAAAAATATATGTCGATAACAATGATAAGCTCAAAGCATTTTTGCTCGATATGGAATAATATAAGAGCCAATCACACAGCAGAAATATGCAACAACAGCCAAGCAGCGTGCAGCTTTTAACGTTCACGTCCAAGAACAAAGTCAATCTCCTATGGCACTTTGCAGAGCAAACCCGACACAAGGACGAAAAAAATGAGTGGAGGCACCGACAAAAGTGAAACTAACCTCGAGTTATTATCCAAAAATTATGAAATTGTAAAAAAGTTAGCACGAATTGAGAGATTCATCACGCAGTGTAGAGAAATTCGTTGATTATGATGAACTAAGATGAGTGACAGCTTTTAATGATTTTTAAGCGAGTTTATAAGTTAAATATTATTTAATACATCAGAAAAGAAACAAGAAGTTAATATTAAGTGACTTACATTGACTATTGTCTAACACCATTGCCCGATTTGGCTTTATTTCGTCGTCAAAATTATCCAGAGATTATTTCCATTCATAAAGACACTTGCGTCATTTCTGAATGAATCGGCTGTTCGAACGAATCAAATGAATATGATTCAGTAATTAAAATCAACGACTTACCGCCCCCTACCGGCAGTTGCAGTTTCATTTTTAAAGTATCTTTTCAGTTATTTAAATCATTTAATATTTCTGTATTCAAAATGGTATATTAAAAACAATAATCTCAACATGAATTTATACATTTGACTGCCCTCATGCCACTTCTGAGCCTCATGAAGCATATGAAAACACCTACAAGCCACTTTTGTGTTCTTCTGTGCCACCTCTGTAGTACAAATAAATTGTTAATAGTGATTTCATTTGATTGATAACTTATGCTTATTCTACTTGTTCTGATTCTGCTGTTTTAGTTAGACATATAAAGATTATAAATGTATATATTTTTAAAAATAACATAAAAGATTACATAATTTTAATGTAAAAGAAATGCCATTATAAAGGTAAAAACAAAATGCCCCTGAAAATCTTTAATTAGAAGACAAATTTTTCATCAGATTTTTTTTTTATTGTTGATTAGATGGTGCTCCTAAATTTTTGACTGTGCTCCTAAATGTTTTAAGTTAGGAGCACAAGTACTTCTAAAAAGAAAAGTAAGCGTAGAGCCCTGTTTTATGCAGCAAACACATAGTTGTTTAGAGTTGTAAATGTGAAAGACATTAATGTGGCTTCTAAATATTTTTTTAGAATATTAAATATTTTTTATAGTTTTTGTTAATAAACTATACTTTAAAATGTAATTAATGAACCCATTTTGTGGCTTCAGTCATAGTTGGGATACTCTTTTAAAGCTGGCAACATTAACAGTTTATTTATCTAAATATATATATATCGTTATCGATCAATATGGGAAAAAATTATCGAGATTACATTTTTGCCATATCGCCCAGCCCTAATTCAAATACATGACTAGTGCTAGATGTAGCAGTTTGCAGCATGCATCAGAAACCCTCCACCTTCCCCAGCTCCACCTGTATAGATTTGCTATGAGGTGATTCATGTATGCTATAGGGGATATTGATATGTTATATGTGCAGCAGCAGCATTTCTTACATGCTTACAGCAGCATGTTGTGAATGTATTGCCAGTAGCAAGTCTGCCGCAACAGCAGTGTAGCAGATCTATTCCGCCAAGACCAAATACATTAACACTGTCATGTACATTACCTTGCCAGTCCCTCAGAGAGTTGTCATGACCGAGCTATAATACTAAAGCTACAGGTTTCTGAACTGATGTTAACCTCACCTGTGTTCCAGGTGTTGTTGCAGGAGGACCACGGCAGGTTCCAGGAGAAGGAGAAGGACAGGTAAAATATTCCCCAGGCCAAAACTATTATATAGTAGAAGTTCAGCAGAGCCACGATCACCTGAGTTGCGTATCCAATACCTGTAGTTTAAAATACAGATCCAATAACACCACAGTTTGTGTCAAGATGGGATTTGTGCCTTTATTGCATTGAAGAATAAATCATTCTTGTACCATCGGTGCTCTACAGATGCTTCTTGTGCATTTACAGTTGAGGTCAAAAGTTTACACCCCCTTTCAGAATCTGCCAAATGTTAATTCTTTTACCAAAATAAGAGGGATTATACAAATTGCATGTTATTGTTTATTTAGTATGGACCTGAGTAAGATATTTCACATAAAAGATGTTTACATATAGTCCACAAGATAAAAAAATAGCTGAATTTATAAAAATGACCCATTTCTAATTGATTCTTAATACTGTGTTGCTACCTGAATGATCCACAGCTGTTTGTTTTTTTTAGTTTTAGTGATAGTTGTTCATGAATCCCTTGTTTTTCCTGAACAGTTTAACTCCCTGCTGTACTTAAAAAAATCCTTCAGGTCCCACAAATTCTTTGTTTTTTTAGCATAAAGAATGTTTCCATATAGTCCACAATAAAAAATAATAGTTGAATTGTATAAAATTAGCCCGTTCAAAAGTCCTGAACAGTTAGACTGCCCACCGTTCTTCAAAAAATCCTTCAGGTTCTCACAAATTCTTTGGTTTTTCAGCATTTTTGTGTTTAAACCCTTTCCAACGATGAATGTAAGATTTTGAGATCCATCTTTTCACACTGAGGACAACTGAGGGACTCATATGCAACTATTACAGAAGGTTCAAACACTCACTGATGCCCCAGAAGGAAAAAACATGCATTAAGAGACAGGGGTGAAAACTTTTGAACAGAATGAAGATGTGTATATTTTTCTTATTTTGCGTAAATTATATATATATATATATATATATATATATTTAGTACTGCCTTCAGAGGCTACAGAAGCTGGTTACATGAAAACTTTTGGAATTTGAAGATCAGGGTAAATTTAACTTAAATTTGTCTTCTGGGAAACATGTAACCATCTTCTGTAGCCTCTGAAGGGCAGTACTAAATAATAATAATAAAAAAAAAAAATAATATATATATATATATATAATTTAGGCAAAATAAGAAAAATGTACACATCTTCATTCTGTTCAAAAGTTTTAACCCCCGGCTCTTAATGCATGGTTTTTCCTTCTGAAACATCAGTGAGTGTTTGAACCTTCTGTAATAGTTGCATATGAGTCCCTCAGTTGTCCTCAGTGTGAAAAGATGGATCTCAAAATCATACAGTCATTGTTGGAAAGGGTTCAAATACACAAAAATGCTGAAAAACCAAAGAATTTGTGAGACCTGAGGATTTTTTGAAAGAACAGTGGGCAGTCTAACTGTTCAGGACTTTTGATTGGGGTATTTTATATAAATTCAACTATTATTTTTTTCTTGTGGACTATATGTAAACATCCTTTATGTGAAATATTTTATTCAGGTCAGTACTAAATAAAAAATAACATTCATTTTGTATGATCCCTCTTATTTTTGTACAATAATTAACATTTTGCAGATTGACCTCAGCTGTATATAGCAAACAAACTGGCTGTTTCATAATAAAATAGTTTCCAACTTCACATGCTTCACTTTCAAGGTCTGCAGAACCAGCATCACCTTCAAACAGCGGGCTGATCTTCCTCCAGCATGTGATTCCTCCCTCGCTGGTGTATTGACCCAGAGAAATCTCCAGGAAAAACACGGGAATGCCGCAGGTGAAGAGGAAGATCAGGTAGGGAATGAAAAATGCACCTGGAAGAGGATAAAGACATCATTCTTATGGTCTCTGAGGAGAATCTGAGCACAGTTTGAAACTCTAGAGGGGAAACGTGTGATATTACTGGGGTCTTTTTCTCAGGAGAAACATCTGAGAAGCTGCAGACTTCAGCAAACGTAAGAAATGTTTCTGAAGGCTCAAGCGTCTCTGTGTGGACACATGCTATGGGTTGATCAAACAACAGCTGTGGCCTCTCACCTTCTGAACGGGTAACGCTTTCATAAGGCCAACTGCTGGATCAATGGGTCAGTTTCACAAACACCTGGCAAACGCTAAACACATTCAGGATCTGTGTCCTTATCAAATCCTCAACTTTTGCTGCCCAGTTGGATCCTGTAAACCAAGGGCTTTCAAACTGGGGTTCAGGGAGTGCTAGTGCTAATACATTGATTAAAATAAATACATTGTTTACCCTTTAACTGTCACCGTCACCGGGACGCCTACATTTACTTCACCATGTTTCAAATAAATCCTAATCTAATCATGACAAACTATATATCGTTGGAAAGGTCTAAGTTGCCTAAATTGATATTTTACCACTGTTTTGTGTTACAAATTATTTAGGAAAAGTAATAGATTAATTTATGACAAGAGTGCACCTCAAAAAATTTACTTCATAACAGGAGTTCAGACCTTTTTCACAAAAAGACTTTCTTTGTTGCCTTTTTTTTATCACGCTTTAGAAATCATAAGAAATTATAATTATAAATAAAATTTCAAAATTCATCCTTTGGAAACCATTTTAAAATCAGACATTGCATTATCATGGAAATTGTACATGAAAATCATATTACAAATGTTTTTGTTTATGAATGATAAAAAATTACATTTGGATTGGATAGTGCATTTTCATGTCTATATTCACAATAGGGAGTGACAGTTAAAGGGTTAAAATGAATTTAAAAAATGTAAGTAAATAAATAAATAATAAATCTAACAGTACAATTTTGAGTAGAAAACCACAATAATGTGAAAAACAAGATCAAACTGATTAAAATGATTTAAATAAATAAATAATAAATTAATACATTTGAGAAATAAACAAATAAATAAATAAGTAAAAAATATAAATGTATTAAAATAAAAAATACATATTTGAATAGTAGAAAAAATTCAATGATTTTACAAATAATATTTTACACATTTATAATATAAAATTTTTCACAGTTTTAAATGGGTCTTTACATATGAAAATATATAACTGCCTTTTCAATTGTGAAAAGCTCAGTTCCGAACTATTATGCATTAAATAAGCTGATTACAACCAGCTCTAGATCTGAATGAACTGGAGCACCTCCGTGAGGGAAAGTGTCCAGACATGCCCCGCATTATCTGTCCGCTCACGTCTGTCAGTCGGTGACTGAACGAATGCTCTTTTACTCAAAGGGATGTTAACTAGCCGTGTGTTAATGAGTCCAGGCTTTGTTGTGGCATTCTGCGATTGGGTTCCAGAGCGAGGGCTGGTCTGAGGTCAAATATCTGCACTAGCACTGGAGTGATGTTGACTCACTGTTTACCTGCTGTTTACCTGCTAAACCTCTCCTCTGTGAGTCATGAGAGCTGAGAGACAGTGGTATGTTACCCCATATGAACTTCTCAGACAAAACTTTTATTGGTGCTGATTATATTTGTTTGGGCATGTACCATGATCATACATAGTTTTTTCCCCACATGTACAATAGTGATGCCATATTTATATTTTTTTAAACATAAAAAATTTACATTTTTGGACATGTACTATACTAATACTGTTTTTATTTTGTTTTTGTTTTGCATGTACCATATTTTTTTGACATTTATTCTGGTAATACCATATTTTTGGGACATATACCATGATAAGTTTTTTAGACGTACAATGATATTGCCATGTTTTTGTACATGTACCATGGTAATCCTGAGCATTTGGACATGTAGCCTGGTAAAACACGTTTATTTTAAACATGTACTATGTAAAATGTTTCTGGACATGTACCATGATAATACTTAGATTTTTGTACATGTACCCTGTAAAACATAACAAAAAAACATGTTCTATGTAATTAACATGTTTTGGACACGTACCATGATTATACTTAGATTTTTATGCATGTACCCTGGTAAAAACTGTTGTTAAAAAACGTCCTTTGTAAAAAACATGTTTCTGGACATGTACCATGATAATACTTAGATTTTTGTACATGTACCCTGTAAAACATAAAAAAAAACATGTACTATGTAAAGAACATGTTTTTGGACATGTACCATGATGATACATTGATTTTTATATATGTACCCTATAAAACATAAAAAAAAAACATGTCCTATGTAAAGAACGTTTCTAGACATGTACCATGATGATACTTTGATTTTTGTACGTGTACCCTGTAAAACATAAAAAAACATGTCCTATGTAAAGAACATGTTTTTGGACATGTACCATGATGATACATTGATTTTTATATTATGTACCCTATAAAACATAAAAAAAAAACATGTCCTATGTAAAGAACGTTTCTAGACATGTACCGTGCTGATACTTAGATTTTTGTACATGTACCCTATAAAACATAACAAAAAAACATGTTCTATGTAATTAACACGTTTTGGACACGTACCATGATTATACTTAGATTTTTATGCATGTACCCTGGTAAAAAATGTTGTTAAAAACGTCCTTTGTAAAAAACATGTTTCTGGACATGTACCATGATAATACTTAGATTTTTGTACATGTACCCTGTAAAACATAAAAAAAAAACATGTACTATGTAAAGAACATGTTTTTGGACATGTACCATGATGATACATTGAGTTTTATATATGTACCCTATAAAACATAAAAAAAAACATGTCCTATGTAAAGAACGTTTCTGGACATGTACCATGATGATACTTAGATTTTTGTACATGTACCCTGTAAAACATAAAAAAAAACATGTTCTATGTAAAAAACATGTTTTGGACACGTACCATGATTATACTTCAATTTTTATGCATGTACCCTGGTAAAAAATGTTGTTAAAAAACGTCCTTTGTAAAGAACATGTTTCTGGACATGTACCATGATAATACTTAGATTTTTGTACATGTACCCTTGTAAAACATGTACTATGTTAATACCATGTTTCTGGATATGATACCATGATTTTTAGAACATTTACTATTGTAACACCATGTACAATGAATGTTTAATGCATGTAAATAGCATGTTTTTGAACATGTTCCTCATGCTAATATTATGTTAAACTGAGATTTATCATGGTAATACCATGTTTTTGCAGATGTACCATGGTAAAACATGGCTTTTTGAAAACAGTATCATGGTAATACCATGTGTTGTCTATTTTGTTAATGTACAAAGAACATGAATATGATAAACATTCAGTACCATTGTATATATTAGTAACCTTTGCATCATCTCACCTCCACCGTTCTTGTAGCAAAGATACGGGAAGCGCCACACGTTTCCAAGTCCGATAATTTCTCCAGCCACTGACAGGACAAACTCCAGCTTGTTGCTCCACTGTCCTCTGTCCTTCATCTTCACCTCTGTGTGTGGGACAACCTCCAGCGGCCGGTTCAGCCCATTAGATGGGTCCATCTTGGTTGTGATTTCTTTCTCTCCTGTTTGAAAACAAAAGCATGTTTAGATGATTTTAATGACTGCTATGATGAGTTAGGTCAAGAGTAGCACTGTTATTCAATGCAGTTAATTACAGAATACAATGTAATTGATCATATGTGGTTATTTCAATTAATTAATCAGTGTATGGTCTAATTAATTTAATTTAAAAGATGGTTAGATTTTCACTCACAGTGACTGTATGAAGTTTTTATCTTGTAAAACATGAAGATGTAAAACCTGACCACACCCATTCAGACCAGATCCTTTCATAAACATGGGTTGTAAACCAGTCTGAGCATAAAAGCCAGCAGAAGACTGTGTGTTTGTGTAAATGCGGTGGACCTACTTAATTCCAAGCATATTATTGCATGTTTTGTCATGACATTTGTAACCGTCACATTCAGAAGCCACAAAACAACTGATCTGTTATGATGTATTACAAAAGAGACTGCAAAAACAGCATGTGGAAAACTCACACAAGGACATAAAGGCCTGATGTATATCATTCAATTAAAAAAAAACACTCACAACATTTCAGTTTCACCATGACAACATGCAAAAAAATTAATAAATGCACAATTAAAAATCAGAAAACCACAGCAAACTCAGAGCAACATTTAAAAAAAAAAAACAAATTGATCACAACTGGGCAGTAACCAAAATACCCTAACAACCACAGAAACATGCTAAAAAAACACGCTCTTTGAGCACCTTAGCAACTGCATAGCAACACATACACAAAAAAAACTTGCTTTTACAACCACATAGCAACATGTTAAATAACATTTGGAACACCAACAAAACACTATAGAATGCTTTTGTCACTCAGGACTTCTTAGCAACCATATTGCAATGCCCTAGCAACTGTATAGCAACACTCTAAAAACACAATGACTGCTTTTGCAACTTTCTAACAACATGTTAACATTCAGGCTACCTTAGTAACCGCATAGAAATGCCATAGCAACTGCATAGCAACAGGTTAAAAAAACACTTAAGACTTGTTAACAACCACATAGCAACGCCCTACTAACTGCATAGCAACACACACACACACACACACACACACACACACACACACACAAACTTATTAGAATGCTTGTGCAACTGAATAGCAATGTTAAAAAAACACTCAGGAATCCTTAGCAACCACATAGCAATACACTAGTAACTGCATAGCAACATACAAAAACTTACTGGAACTCCTTCTGCAACTGCATAGCGACACGTTAAAAATACTCAGGAATCTATAGCACATAACACATAGCAATGCCCTAGCAACTGTATAGCAACATGGAACAAAACGCTTATGAAAGAATGCTTTTGACAATGCATAGCAACCACTCTGCAATGCCTTAGCAACTGTGTAGCAACAATGTAAACACACAATGACTTCTCCTGCAACTGTATAGCAACATGTTAACACTCAGGCTACCATAGCAACCACATAGCAATGACCTAGCAATTGCATAGCAACATGATAAAACGCTCAAGACTCGTTAAATACCACATAGCAATGCCCTAGCAAGTGGATAGCAATATGCAATAAAACACTTACTGTAGCAACATGTTAAAACATTCAGAACACCTTAGCAACCACACCTCAATGCCCCAGCAACTGTACAGCAACACTCTAAAAACACACTGACTGATTTTGCAACTTGATAGCAACATGTTAACACTTAGGCATCCTTAGCAACCACATAGCAATGTCCTAGCAACCGCATAGCAACACACACACACACACACACACACACACAAACTTACTGGAGTGCTTTTGCAACTGCATAGCAACATGTTAAAGACACTCAGGACTCCTTAGCAACCACATAGCAGTGCCCTAGCACCTGCATAGCAACATGTTAAAACACTCAAGACTTGTTAACAACCACATAACAAATCCCTAGCAACGGCATAGCAATATGCAATAAAACACTGTAGCAACATATTAAAAGCACTCAGGAATCCTTAGCAACCACACTGCATAGCAACACACACAAACTTAATGGAGTGCTTTTGTCACTGCATAACAACATGTAAAAGACACACAGGACTCTTGAGCAACCAAACTGCAATGCCTAGCAACACACACGCACACACACACACACACACACACACACACACACACACAAACTTACTGGAATGCTTAGCACCATTTAAAAAAACATTTAGAAATCTATAGCAACGCCCTAGCAACAGCCTAGCAACATGCAACAAAACACTTACTATAGAATACTTTTGTCACTGCATAACAACATGTAAAAGACACACAGGACTCTTTAGCAACCAAACTTCAATGCCTAGCAACACACGCACACACACACAAACTTACTGGAATGCTTAGCACCATGTTAAAAACATTTAGAAAGCTATAGCAACACCCTAGCAACATGCAACAAAACACTTACTATAGAATGCTTTTGCCACTGCATAGCAACATGTTAAAAAACATTCAAGACTTGTTAACAACCACATAGCAAACTCCTAGCAACTTGCAGAATGCAATAAAACACTTACTGTAGCAAAATGTTAAAAAGTAATCAGAACATCTTAGTAACTACATAGCAAAGCCCTAGCAACTGCATAGCAACACACACACACACACACACACACACACACACACACACACACACACACACACACACACACACACCTTACTGGAATGTTTTTGCCACTGCACAGCAACATGTTAAAGACTCTTAGGACTCCTAAGCAACCACACTGCAATGTCCTAGCAACTGCACAGCAATACTCTAAAACACACAGACTGCTTTTGCAGTTGTATAGCAACATGTTAACACTCAAGCTACCATAGCATCCACATAGCAAAGCCCTAGCAACTGCATAGCAACACACACAATCTTACTGGAGTGCTTTTGTCACTGCATAACAGCATGTTAAAGACTCACAGGACTCCTTAGCAACCAAACTGCAATATCCTAGCAACCATATAGCAACACTCTAAAAACACAATGACTGCTTTTGCGACTGCATAGCAGCATGTTAACACTCAGGCTACCTTAGCAACAATATAACAACCCTAGCAACTGCATAGCAACATGTTATCACTCAGGCTACCTTAGCAGCCACATAGCAACGTCCTAGCAACTGTACAGAAACGCTCTAAAAACACAATGAGTGCTTTTGCAAATTGATAGCAACATATTAACTCTCAGGCTACCTTAGCAACCACATAGCAACACCCTAGCAACTGCAAAGCAATATGCATTAAAACACTTACTGTAGCAACACGTTAACAACACTCAGAACACCTTAGCAACCACATAGCACTGCCCTAGTAACTGCATAACAAAATGTTATGTAGCATCATGTTAAAAGCACTTAGGGCTCCTTAGCAACCACATAGCAACTAGCAAATGTGTAGCAACATGCAAAAAATCACTTACTGTAGAATGCTTAAGAGGCTGTTCACATGCCCCACCTAAAAATGCCAGCCATTATGTTGTCACGTAATGGTGTTGCAAAATAACTGCAACTGCATAGCAACACCCTATAAAAAACAGGCGCTTATGATTGCAAATTTTTACTGAAATTGTGACCTTTTGTCATACAAGTTTGACTTGGTTAGTAATGACGAAACGATTGCAAAACTCATTTTTGCCTGAACTGTCCTTGTTACTGGAGACAGCATCATGTCTGCTGCACCCTCACGGGACCCCATGTGTGCAATGACAGTGACAGATCACACGAGCATTGTGGGATACGGCACTGCTGAAAAGACTCTCTCTGTGTGTGGAACAGAAGACTCACTCACTGTACTCATATCTGTCAGCTTGAATTAACGGGTTGGACTCATCTGTGCGCTCAGTGGCCCCATCACAATCAAGACCAAATCAAAGACATTAAAGGAATAGTTTGGCAAAAAGTAAAAAGTCTGCCATTATTTAGTTGATTTGAAGCAAATTTTGCACCCTAAACAACTCTAGTGCTGTGTCCTCCAGGGGTCCAGGGTTCAGAAGTGTCCCCGTCTCCGTCCCTCGAAGGACAGACGTCTGTTCCACATACTTGAGGTTTCAAACAACAAGAATGGTGGACGTCCCGCAGAGCCAGAGGCCTTGAGAATGTGCTCTTTCTCTCGTGCAGAAACAGCGCCAGCGCCTCTGCTGTCACAGCTGTGAGTGAAAAGCATTACCAGGCTGGTAAAAATAGACTCTTGCATTAACAAGACACCTGAAGGAATGAAGGGCTGGCAGCGTGAGGGAAAACAGACTTCTGGGTTGGTAGGCCATTTGTTTGGAAGATGACCTCAGAGCGAGGCGGTTTGATCACAGTTTACTGCAGTTTTCACAAGGCCAGAGATGAGATCACACATTAGTTCTATAGAGCTTCTGTGTGCTGTTTGCTCGTAGGTATGAAAAGAACACCAATAATAGATGGAGAGCAAATTGTTCTCCGCTTCTCAGATTTTTCTCTTTTGAAAAACACAACGTCTGACCTCAAGACTTTCAGTATAGGTCTTCAAAACATCTCAAACTGTGCTCAAATTTACCAAACTCTACATTTGAAAATCTTATGCTGGAAAAAAGTACATGCAGGTCTCTGTAGTGTCGCAATTATTTAACCCTTGATACGAAAGATATTACATTGAGACCAAATTGAGTCTGCTTAGGTCTCCTGCCTCTCAGATTGTACTCACTAGAAAAAAAAACAGTACATCCTTTATACATTCAAGGTAGATCCCAAAAATGTCTCAAACTATGCTCAGATTTCCCATAGGTACCAAAATCAAGAAGAACAGCACTTTAAACTAGAAAAAAAGTTTGTCAAGACAAACTTTAAGTTGGCTTGAGAAAGCCTGACCAAAAAGTTTGAAGTTTAAAAATTTAGAACTGATTTTAAGCTTTAAAAGTTTTAAGATTTATAGTTTACAGTCTGAAATAGTTTATAGTAGATTTAAAGCTTAAAGCATGAATGTTTTGAAGACAATACAGTCAGATAGGTAGATAGATAGATAGATTAGCATGTTACTAGCAAGCTACTAACATGATTAGCAAGCTACTAGCATGTTGCTAGCATGACTAACAAGTTGCTAGCATATCGCAAGCATGATTAGCATGTTATTAGCATGTTATTAACATGATTAGCAAGTTGCTAACATGTTTCTAGCATGATTAGCATGTTATTAGCAAGTTGCTAGCATTTTCCTAGCATGATTAGCAAGTTGCTAGCATGGTCAGCCATTTGCTAGCATGTTGTTAACATGACTTTAGTTTGATTAGCAAGTTATTAACATATTTTTAGCATTACTAGCATTTTTCTAGCATGATTAGCATGACACTAGCATGTTGTTAGCATGAAGAGCAAATTACTAGTATGTTGTTAGCATTAATAGCAAGTGACTAGCATGTTTCTAGCATGATTACCATGCATGTTGCTAGCCTGATTAGCAAGTTACTAGCATGTTTCTAAAATATTTAACACATTGCTAACACATTGCTAGCATAATTTTAGCATGATTACCATTTTACCAGTACGCTTCTACCATGATTAGCAAGTTGCTAACATGTTTCTAGCATGATAATCAAATTGCTAATATGTTGTTAGCATGATTAGCAAGTTAATATCATGTTTCTAGCATGATTATCAAATTGCTAATATGTTGTTAGCATAATTAGCAAGTTAATAGCCTGTTTCTAACATGATTAACAAGTTGCTAGCATGTTATGATTCTAGCAAGATTAGCATGTTTCTAGCATGACTAGCAAGTTGTTAGCATGTTGTTTGCATGACTAGCACGTCATCATTTAAATAGTCTTGGCTCATTTGACCATTCCTTCAACGTAAGTCTAATTTTATTCGTTATTTTTGGGAAAAAAAAAAGAAAATTCAGAAAATTTTGGCTAGGAAGAAGAACAATAAAAAGTTTAAATAGCAGATCAGTCAGTTGGCTTTCTCAGGTCACCTTAAATAGATCTCTTTAATACCAACCGTTTCTCATAGACATAGATGAGCTTAAATGGAGAGCAGAAAGTCCTCTGCTTTTCATGTGTCTCCTGAGAAAATGACTGTTAAAGTCACATTTCACAAGTTTCAAAAGAGATCTCAAAATGTCTCAAACTGTCCTCAGATTTTTCAAAGGTACAGAAAGAAAATAGAAATTGCACATAGATCTCCTTGGAATGCTAACTGAGTCCTCCTGCTCAGATGTTTCTCCTGAGGACAAACACCCTGATAATCTCACATAAATCATTTCCTGAGTTTCAAAAAGGGTCTCTGAAATGTCTCAAACTCTCAGATTTATCAAAGGTACCAAACGATGTCTCACAAATGAGGAGAAGAGAGTAATACACATAGATCTCTTCAATGTCTCAACCGTTTCTCCTAAACACCAATGAGACGCAAACTGATCCGCTGTAGTTTCCTGCTTCTCAGATGCTTTTCATGAGAAACCCTTGCTAACTTCATATAAATCACTTCGGAAGCTTCAAGAGAGATCTTAACCTGAAGAAATGAGGAACTGCACAAAGATCTCTTTAATATTTTAAATGTAATGAAAATAGACCTGCTGAAGTCTCGTGCTTCTTAGACATCTCTAGAGTTACAAAAGAGATTTAAAAAAATCTCAAACAGTTCTCAGATTTAAGAAAGAAAATCTAAAAGAAAAAAAGAATTCCACAAAGATCTTATTAATATCTTAGCTGTTTCTTATACACACCAATGAGACACAAACTGACCTCCATAGTTTTCCTGTTGTTCAGATGTTTCTTATGAGAATAGAAACCCTATTGATCTCACACATTATTTCTCAAATTTCAAAAGAGATTTCAAAAATGTCTCAAACGGTCGTCAGATTCCTCAAAAATACCAAAATAAAAGAGGAATTGCACATAGATCTCTTGAAGGACAACATGTCAATTTATACGACCGACGTAAGTCGTTTTCACAAATCCTCAAATACGTCTCTATAGAGCGTATTCAACATCAAATACGTCTCTATAGAGCGTATTCAACATTTGCTCCCTTATCAGTAACAGGTATCTATTTCAACCTTAGTATTATGTGTAGGTCCATTAGTAGCGCGTTGCACTGCGAAGTGGTATAATCATATGAACACAGGTTCGAAACCAGAGAACGCATATGTTTTCATTGTATGTTTTTTTTTTGGAATATGCACTAGAAATCATGATTTTGCACTATTTCTGTAAGGGGTAGGTTTAGGGTGGGGTTAGGTGTGGTCATTTATACGAGTTACACCTAGTAAAACATGTTTAAATTACCGTGAAATCGGTATAAAAACTGATACGTCATTCCATGACGTCAGATCCAACGCGACACTGTCGTTATTTTTATGACCGCTAGAGGGCGCTTAACTTTAAAACGTAAACATCGTATTTTCTTTGAGGACAGTCTGCTTTTATATACCAATGAGATACTGCATTCTCCTGCTTCTCAGATGTTTCTAATTTCTAATCTCACATATACCATCTCTAGAGTTGAAAATATCTCAAAACAGTTCTATGATTTCTCAGAGATTCCAAAGGAAAGAAGAATTCAACAAAGATCTCTTTAATATCTCAGATGTTTCTCCAAGATACCAATGGAATGCAAACTGACCTGCTACATTTTCTGGCTTCTCAGATGTTTCTCCTGAGGGAAAACCCCCCTGCTAATCTTACATATATCATCTCCAGAGTTACAAAACAGTTACTCCAGAGTTACTCAAACAGTTCTCAGAGATTCCACAGGAAAGAAGAGTTCCACCAAGATCCACCAGTGAGATGCAAACGGACCTCCTTAGATCTAAACCGTGTTAATCTCACATAACATTTCCCAAGTTTCAAGAGAGATCAAAAATGTTTGCTTAGATTTCTCAAAACTACCAAAAGATAAAAGGAATTGCACACAGATCTCCTTATTATCTTAAATGTTTCTCCTAGACACCAACAGACCAGCTGAATTCTCCTGCTTTCAGTTTTTTCTCCTGAGGGGAAAAACCTTGCTAATCTCAAATATATGATATCTAGAGTTACAAAAAAGATCTAAAAAAAATTTCAAACAGTTCTTAGATTTCTCAGAGATTCCACAGGAATGAAGAGTTCCACAAAGATCTCTTTAATACCTCAACTGTTTCTTCTAGACATTAATGGGATGCAAACTGACCTCCTTAGATCTCCTGTTTTTCAGATGTTTCTAATGAGAAAAGAAACCCTGTTAACCTCACATATTATTTCCCAAGTTTCAAAAGAGATTTCAAAAATGTCTCAAAAGAACAGAGAAACTGCACAAAGATCATCTTATTATCTTAACTGTTTCTCCTAGACACCAATGGAATGCTGCAGTCTCCAGCTTCTCAGATGTTTCTCCTGAGGACAAAACCCTGCTAATTTCACATTAATCACAACCAGAGCTTTAAAAGAGATACTGAACTGTTTCAGACTTCTCAAAGATTCAAAAAAGAAAGGAGAATCTGCACAAAGATCTCTTTAATGTCTCAAATGTTTCTCATAGACAACAAGATGCAAACGGACATGCTTAATTCTCCTGCTTCTCAGATGTTTCTCTTGAGGAAAAAAAAATGCTAATCTCACATGCATCATCTCTAGAGATACAAAAGAGATTTAAAAATATCTCAGACAGTTCTCCAATTTCCCAGAGATTCTAAAGGAAAGAAGAATTTCACGAAGGTCTCTTTAAAATCTCAGCTGTTTTTCATAGACACCATTGAGATGCAAACTGACTTCCTTAGCTTTTCAGATGTTTCTCATGAGAAAAGAAACCCCGGTAATCTCACGTATAATTTTCCAGGTTTCAAAAAATATCTCAAAAATGTCTCAAATATTGCTCAGATTTCTCAAAAATACTAAAGGAAAAGAGGAATTGCACATAGATCCCCTTTTATCTTGTTTCTCCTAGACACCAACAGAATGCAAACGGACCTGCTGAATTCTCCTGCTTTCAGTTTTTTCTCCTGAGGGGAAAAACCTTGCTAATCTCAAATATATGATATCTAGAGTTACAAAAAAGATCTAAAAAAAATTTCAAACAGTTCTTAGATTTCTCAGAGATTCCACAGGAATGAAGAGTTCCACAAAGATCTCTTTAATACCTCAACTGTTTCTTCTAGACATTAATGGGATGCAAACTGACCTCCTTAGATCTCCTGTTTTTCAGATGTTTCTAATGAGAAAAGAAACCCTGTTAAACTCACATATTATTTCCCAAGTTTCAAAAGAGATTTCAAAAATGTCTCAAAAGAACAGAGAAACTGCACAAAGATCATCTTATTATCTTAACTGTTTCTCCTAGACACCAATGGAATGCTGCAGTCTCCAGCTTCTCAGATGTTTCTCCTGAGGACAAAACCCTGCTAATTTCACATTAATCACAACCAGAGCTTTAAAAGAGATACTGAACTGTTTCAGACTTCTCAAAGATTCAAAAAAGAAAGGAGAATCTGCACAAAGATCTCTTTAATGTCTCAAATGTTTCTCATAGACAACAAGATGCAAACGGACATGCTTAATTCTCCTGCTTTTCAGATGTTTCTCTTGAGGAAAAAAAAATGCTAATCTCACATGCATCATCTCTAGAGATCCAAAAGAGATTTAAAAATATCTCAGACAGTTCTCCAATTTCCCAGAGATTCTAAAGGAAAGAAGAATTTCACGAAGGTCTCTTTAATATCTCAGCTGTTTTTCATAGACACCATTGAGATGCAAACTGACTTCCTTAGCTTTTCAGATGTTTCTCATGAGAAAAGAAACCCCGGTAATCTCACGTATAATTTTCCAGGTTTCAAAAAATATCTCAAAAATGTCTCAAATATTGCTCAGATTTCTCAAAAATACTAAAGGAAAAGAGGAATTGCACATAGATCCCCTTTTATCTTGTTTCTCCTAGACACCAACAGAATGCAAACGGACCTGCTGAATTCTTCTGCTTCTCAGATGTTTCTCTTGAGGGGAAAAAATGCTAATCTCACATACATCATCTCTAGAGATACAAAAGAGATCTAAAAATATCTCAGGCAGTTCTCCAAATTCCCAGAGATTCCAAAGGAAAGAAGAATTCCACAAAGGTCTCTTTAATTACTCAGCTGTTTCTCATAGACACCATTGAGATGCAAACTGATTTCCGTAGCTTTTCAGATATTTCTCATGAGAAAAGAAACCCTGGTAATCTCATGTATCATTTTCCAGGTTTCAAAGAATCTCTCAAAAATGTCTCAAATATTGCGCAGATTTCTCAAAAATACCAAAGGAAAAGAGGAATTGAACATAGATCCCATTATTATCTTAATTGTTTCTCAGAGACAAAAACAGAATGCAAGCGGAGCTGCTAAATTCTCCTGCTCTCAGATGTTTCTCCTGAGAAGAAATAACAGCAAATTTTACATATATCATCTCTAGAGTTACAAAAGAGATCTAAAAATATCTCAAACAGTTCTCAGATTTCTCAAAGTTTTTCCTAGACACCAATGAGATGCAAATTAACATTTCAGATGTTCCTCACAAGAAAAGAAACCCTGTTAACCTCACTTATCATTTCCCAAGTTTTTAAAAGTGATCTCAAAAATGTCTCAAATATTGCTCAGATTTCTCAAAAATACCAAAGGAAAAGAGGAATTTCACATAGATCCCCTTTTATCCTAATTGTTTCTCCTAGACACCAACAGAATGCAAATTTACCTGCTGATTTCTTCTGCTTCTCAGATGTTTCTCTTGAGGGGAAAAAATGCTAATCTCACATGCATCATCTCTAGAGATACAAAAGAGTCCTAAAAGTATCTCAGGCAGTTCTCCAATTTCCCAGAAATTCTAAAGGAAAGAAAAATTCCACAAAAATCTCTTTAATATCTCAGCTGTTTCTCATAGACACCATTGAGATGCAAACTGACTTCCTTAGCTTTTCAAATGTTTCTAATGAGAAACGAAACCCCCTTAATCTCACATATGATTTTCCAGGTTTCAAAAAAGTTCTCAAAAATGTCTCAAATATTGCTCAGATTTCTCAAAAACACCAAAGGAAAAGAGGAATTGCACATAGATCCCATTATTATCTTAATTGTTTCTCCAAGACAACAACAGAATGCAAGCAGACCTGCTGAATTCTCCTGCGATTAGACGTTTCTCCTGAGGGCAAAAAATGCTAATCTCACATACATCCTTTCAAGTTACAAAAGATCTAAAACAATCTCAGACTTCTCAAAGATTCCAAAGGAAAGAAGAATTCCACAAAGATCTCTTATATAGAAGCTGCTTCTTCTAGACAGAAATGGAATGAAAACTGACATGCTAAATTCTCCTGCTTCTCAGATGTTTCTCCTGAGGGAAAAAAAACCCGTGCTAATCTCACATATATCATCTCTACAGATTCAAAGGAGATCTAAAAATATCTCAAACTGTGCTCAGCCCTCTCAAAGATACCAAAACAAATATAGATGTCAAGTGGATACTAGAAGTCTCCTGCATCTTAGATGTTTCTCCTAAGAAAAACCCTAATCTCACATGTATCATCTCTAGAGAGCTCTCCATGCAGGTAGATACTTGCAGGACAAAAAAAAATGGCATCCTGCCAAAAGTTGCTGTGTGCCAGAATCTCATGCCTGTTCAGTAAATCTCTCAACTTTCTGACATAAAGTTGGAACGTACAGGCAGAAAGCTCATCAAGTAATCCAAAACCACATATTACAGCACAGTCAGTGTGGGGCCAAACTCCACAGGAGCGTCCATAAGTCACACTCGTGTGTCATTTAGGACCTCCAGCTTGGCAGCTCATTATTTGGATTCGTAGCTCTTGAACGGATTCGCAAACATTTATTTCATGGGCGTAGCTGTCAGGATTTTGATTAACCATTGACAAATTGAAATTAATGAGTTTATTTTGTGACTTTGCGGCTTCATGTTCAATCATACAAGCAGAATAACACATGTCGCGAAGGGGTATGGGAATCTCAACATGCTAGTGGAAAAATCCCAGAGGAACTGCATAGCTGAAAACATCTACACACTGTATATCACACATGTGACAGATTTGCATAGATGCACGAAGGACTGAAGTTCCTCAGTTTGCATTCATTCTCACCACCTTTTTTATATTAAGCAAAAATAATGAATTGCACTTTTAGAACTAATTGGTTCTTCTTTTTAGCCATCTTCAAAAATGATCATAAAACAGGTTTTAATGCGTAGATGAATAGAATTACTATGCAAAAGTTTGGAATTGGTAAGATTATTTGATGATTCGAATTCATTTTGTGACATTAAAAATATTTTTGCATTCAGTTTTGATCAATGCAATCAATGCATCCTTGCTCAATAAAAGTATTAATTTATTAATAAATAAATAAATAAAAGCTTACTGACTCCAGACTTTAAACAGTAGTATAAATTGTGCATGCATACAAATATTTTAGTGATGGAAAAGCATCATTCTCATTACACATGTTCCAACTTCAATAGTTCTTAAAAAAACATCCCAAGAATGAGCAAAGCTGGAATCTGGACAATCAAGATGCTTGAGTTTTTAATTTGTGTCATGTTTTGCTCATTACTTTGTTCCCCTACTTTAATTTATGTTATTTAAAGTCTTTAATAGACTTTACTAGTAGTCAAAAAACTGTCATACTGCAGTCAGGTATATACTGTCATTATAAATCTAGCAGTTGCATGTTTTTTTATTATTATTATTATTTAGAAAAGTAAAGAAGTCAAACTGTGTTGAAAGTGAAAATAATATCTGCTAGAGTACAAACAGGTTTTGATAAGAATCAAAGTGATACACCTACACAACTATGTACTTTTAGAGTTGCATTTACCTGAATAAAGTCATGCATTACACTGAAAAGGCATGAAGGAGCATGAAATAGCAGGAGAAAACTCACCTTTCATTAGGATGTTGCAGGGCGGCCGGTAGCAGTCAAGTGTCCTGTATATTCTCAGGTTGTGCTCTTTAATGTGGAGGTTTTCTGGTTTCGTGGAAGCCGTCAGTCAGCCCTGGATGGTCCAAGTCCAACTCCTCCCCCCTGTACCTCCCTCTTGCTCCCATTCACAAAACACTGAGAGCGTGAGGCTTCAGTGGGGCACTGACGGATTGCATAACGCCGTCACCCAGCGCTCGTTCGGCCTGTGAAGCTTTTTTTTCTCTCTCTCAGCTGAAGGACACCAGAGAAAGGAAACATTCTGGCTCCGTCTCAAAAGACCACCCTGATCACACCAGCTTCTCAAGAGATGAATAAACGGTCTTCACACTCGATCTCTAGAGAGGATCATGGGATATTGGTCAAAAGCAGGCACACAAAAAACTTTTTTTATTTGAAAAGTACACTCAGGTTGTTGTTTTTTACTGAATCATCAGTATGTTTTGGTTGTACTTTGCTAGGCAACAACAGTGAACAAACATTCGGAACACCTCATCCACCACATGGCAACACCTTGGCAACCACCCAAAACATCACACTCTAAAAACACTTTAAAGCGAAAATCACCCTAGCAACCACCTAGAACACTAAAAACATTCTGAATACATTAGTAACTGCATAGCAATGCCCTGGCAACAATACCCTGGAAACCACTCAGAACACCATAGCAACTGTGTAGCAAACTCAAAAAATACTCAGAAAAATATGCTAACAACTTCTAAGCAGAACTCTAGGAAATCACTCACCCACCCAGCAATGCCCTGGCAACCACATAGAACAATCTCACATCCACATAGAAACATATTAAAAGTCACTTGGTAACCACCCAAAACACTCTAGCAACCACAAAGTACTCTAAGAACATTCTAAATACATTAGTAACTGCATAGCAACACCCTGGCAACCACCCTGAAAAACCTAAAAACTACCCAGAACATCATAGCAACACTTTAAAAGCACTACGAATAATACCTTAACAAGTTTCTTAGCTAAACCCTGTAAGATCACCCTAGCAACCACCTAGCAATGCCCCAGCAACCACCTAGAACAATCTCTGAGGGAAATAGCAGTGCATTAAAACCTCTCAGTAGACCTTAGGAACTGCATAGCAACACAGTGGTAGCCACCCAAAACACCCTAGTAACCACGAAGAACACAAAGAACATTCTGAATATATTAGTAACCACATAGCAACACCATGGCAACCAACCAGAACACCATAGGAACACTTTAAAACACTATAAATAATACCTTGACAAATTTCTTAGCAGAACCCTGTAAGACTACCCTAGCAACCACACAGCAACACCCTTGCAACCACATAGAACACTCCTGCAGCAACACAGCAGTGCATTAAAAATCACTCGTAAGACCTTAGCAACTACATAGCATCACAGTTGTATTTTTTTTTTTTTAATTTTGCATTAATTAGTAACCACATAGAAACCTCTGGCCATCACCCAGAATGCCCTAGCTACCACAAAGAACACTAAAAACATTCTGAATACATTCTGAATAGTAACAAAATAGCAACTACTGGCAATCACCCAGAATGCCCTAGAAACCCAAGAAAATCACCCTGGCAACACCCTAGCAACCACATAGAACAATCTCACAGCCACAAAGAAGTGAATTAAAAATAACTCAGAAGAGCTTAGCAGCCACATAGCAACACAGTGGCAATCACCCAAAATACTCTAGCAACCACAAAGAACACTAAAAACATTCTAAATACATTAGAAACCTCGTAGCAACACCTGGCAATCACCCAGAATAGCCTAGCAAACACCCAGAACACTGTAGCAACCACACAAAACACTAAAAACTTTCCACACGCATTAGTAATCGCATAGCAATATCCCACATAGCACCCACAATATCATATCCTTGAAACCGCTCAGAAGAGCAACTGCATAACAACACTCAAAAAATAATGTTAACAACTTTTAAATAGAACCCTAGAAAATCACCCTAGCAACTCCCTAGCAACCACATAAAACAATCTCACAGCCACAAAGAAGTGCATTAAAAATCATTTAGAAGAGCTTAGCAGCTGCATAGCAGCACAGTGGCAATCACCCAAAATACTCTAGCAACCACAAAGTACACTAAAAACATTCTAAATACATTAGTAACCTCATAGCAACGCCCTAGTAACCACACAGAACACCATAGCTACCGCTTAGCAACACTATTAATCACTATAAATACTACCTTAACACATTTCTTAGAAAGAACCCTGTAAGATTACCCTAGCAATCACCCAGCAATGCCCTAGCAACCACCTAGAACAATCTCTGAAGCAAATAGCAGTGCATTAAAAAACACTCAGTGGACCTTAGGAACTGCATAGCAATGCAGTGGTAACTACCCAGAACACCCTAGTAACAACAAAGAACACTTAAAACATTCTTAGTACTTTAGTAACTACATAGCAACGCCCTGGCAACTGCCCAGAATACCCCAGAAACCACACCATAGCAACTGCATAGCAAAACTTTAAAAACACCTATCTAGAAAATTCTTAAATAACAATTTATTAAAACACTCTTGAGACCTTAGAAACTGCATTGCAATGTAGGCTTAGCCACGCAGAACAACATAGAAACTGCATAGCAACACTTTAAAATTGCTATGAATAATACTGTAACAAATTTCTTAGCAGAACCTTGTAAGATCATCCTAGCAACCACCCAGCAATACCCTAGCAACCACAAAGAACACTAAAAACATTCTGAATACATTAGTAACTGGATAGCAACCCCTGGCAATCACCCAGAATACCCTAGCAACCACAAAGAACACTAAAAACATTCTGAATAAATTAGTAACTGCATAGCCACCCCCTGGCAACCACCTAGAATACCCTAGCAACCACAAATAACATTAAAACATTCTGAAGAAATTAGTAACTGCATAGAAACACCCTGGCAACCACCCAGAATACCATAGCAACCACAAATAACACTAAAACATTCTGAATACATTAGTAACTGCATAGCAACACCATAGCAACCACAGAGAACACTAAAACATTCAGAATGCATTAGTAACCACATAGCAAGACCCTGAAATACCATAGCGACCACCCAGAATACCCTAGCAACCACAAAGAACACTAAAAATATTCAGAATGCATTAGTAACCGCATAGCAACGCTCTGTAAATACCCTAGCAACCACTCAGAATACCCTAGCAACCACAGAGAACACAAGAAACATTCAGAATGCATTAGTACCCACATAGCAACACTCTGGAAATACCCTAGCAACCACCCAGAATACCCTAGCAACCACAAAGAACACTAAACACATTCTGAATACATTAGTAACCACATAGCAGCCATTGGCAATCACCCAAAATACCTTGGCAACCACAAAGAACACTAAAAACATTAAGTAAGCGTTAGTAAATCACATAGCAACTCCTGGCAATCACTCAAAATACTCAAGCAACCACAAAGAACACTAAATACATTCTCACTACATTAATAACCGCATAGCAACAACCTGGAAATACCCTAGCAACCACTTGGAACAACATAGCAACCACAACGAACACTAAAAACATTCAGAATGCATTACTAACCTCATAGCAACACCCTGGCAACCAGCCAAAAATGTTGTAACAACTTAGAACACCCTAGAAACTACATAGCAATGCAAGCACCCTAGTATCCCAGTCCATTAAAGCACTGTAGTAGCAAGTTTTCTTAAGAAAATGTAAAAAATGGCTGTTGATTTAATTTGGATGTTTTTTCCTGTTAATTCCGTTTGTCTGTGAATTCAAACGGTTACTCATTCATTCCTTTCTCTTGCTCATTCTTTGTGTCTTCAGTCGTTCTCTGCATACTGATGCTCCAGGAAGAGTGTTTTTCTTCCCAGTGGCTCAATGATGCTCATTTAGGTGAATAAACCGCACATTTCGCTTTCCAGGAACACATGAGCTTACAGCTCAGATTGTCTCTCAGGGGTTTAATGGAGTTCTTCTCAGTTGTATTTCATTATGGCATCAACTGCATGTTTCAACTTCAACTGTTTCTTCTAAAATTCTTCAGAAGAGATAAAAACAAATGAGTACACTTGGGCTAGAGTATAGGGCTATGAAGAGCATTGATGAGAAATGTTTGAGTTTATATTGAGATCTCTTCTGAAACGCATGCGAGATTACTGGAGACATTTAATCTTCTTGCTTTCAGAGAAGCAGACAGCTGCACGTTCCTTCAGAAGAGGTTTGCAGTATTTCATTACTCAACTGTGCTAAAGGTGATCCGTTAGTGAAAGTACGCAGGGTTCTTCAGCTCCAGGTAATACAGCACGGGCATGTTCATACGACACACCGCAGTCCATCACATCTGCTTGATGCTTGTTATCTTGTCAAAAAGTTCACACACAAAGAACATCAGACTAATAGCAGAATGAGTGTTTGCCAGTAGAGCCATCTCAAAACAAGCACGTTAAAGCAGAGATACATTATTTACTTTACAGTAAGTTTATAATACACTGTTATACAGGGGGTCTGCTTTTTAAAAAATGAATCTTGTAAACCTTTAAGAACATTTTTAGGAGTGTTAGGACGGTGAAATTTGTTGGGGAATAAGAGCGTTCATCAGTTTTGACATTTTATAAATATTTTAAGCAACCACAAATAAGCTCATTTAATGGTTCTTTGATATCAGGTCTTATTTTCAATCTCAATTTTTTTCGTGAAAATAATAATAAGTAAATAAATGCACTAATAATAATTATTATTATTATTACAATACAAAAACAATTTGGTTTTTTTATTACTGGAATGTGGGGGAAAATAAATACATAAATGCACTAACAATAATTATTATTATCCAAAAACAATTTCATTTTTTTTACTGGAATGTGGGGGGAAATACATAAATAAATGCACTAATAATAATAATAATTATTATAATCCAAAAATAATGTAGTTTTTTATTACTGGAATGTGGGGGAAAATAAATAAATAGAATGTGTGGGTTAATAAATAAATAAATCAATAAATAAATGCGCTAATAATTATTATTATTTTTTATTATAATCCAAAAACAATTTCATTTTGTATTACTGGAATGTGGGGGGAAATTAATTAGTTAATTAATGCACTAATAATAATACTTATTATTATTATAACCCAACAACAATTTAATATTTATTATTGGAATGTGGGGGAAATAAATAAATGTGCTAATAATAATTATTATTATTATAACTCAAAAACAATTAAATTTTTTATTACTTGAATGTGAGGAAAAATAAATAAATAAATGCACTAATAATAATAATTATTATTATTATTATAATCCAAAAACTATTTCTTTTTTTTTTCTTTTTTTTACTGGAATGTCGGGGAAAATAAATAAATGAATGCACTAACAATAATTATTATTATCCAAAAACTATTTACATTTTTTTTTTACTGGAATATGGGGGAAAATAAATAAACAAATCCAGCAGTAGTAGTAGTAGTAATAATAATAATAATAATTATTATTATTATTATTATTATCCAAAAACAACTTAATTTTTTATTACTGGAAGGTGGAGGAAAATAAATAATTAAATATAATAATAAAAAATAAAAAAAATCATTTTTTTTTTTTATTACTGGAATGTGTGGGTTAATGAATAAATAAATAAATAAATAAATGCACTAATAATTATTATTATTTTTATTATAATCCAAATACAATTTCATTTTTTATTACTGGAATGTGTGGGAATGCACTAATAATATTCATAATTATTATTATCCAAAAATGATTATTAATTTGTTATCACTGGAATGTGGTGGAAAACAAATAATAAAAGCTGAAAATACTATATTGCATTAAGAATGAGAATAAAAAAAGTAAATATATTTTTTTTCTCACTGATTTTTAACCAACGCATGTTCTTTTTCAGATTTGCCCAATTAAGGGGTTGGTCGTCCAGAAACTCTTACTCCCTGTAATTGTAAATACGGTAGCTAATACATACAATTTAGATCTCCAGGCAAACTTATTGTGCTGAAATTCTCCGTACGGCTCTCTGGCATCTTCTGGAGCAGCAGCACATGTTGTGAAGGATGTTTACAGACCATTAGAGGGTGTTCACTGCTCTCTGAGCGTCTAATTACACACATTCCTTTCTCAGAAACGGGGAAAAGGGGAAAACGGCAAGATCTTGTCCAAACGTATTGTTCCACATTGTGATTTCGAAACATTCAGCATCAATAAAGAGGAACTCGGGGATGTTTTTCTTGCCCCTTTTGCCTAAATCTCCCCACATCACTTCCACAGGTCACCGGTCCGTCCGAACGGAGGAAGCTGCCCCGTCTCTCTCGTTTAGCATCACCTCGTCTTAGCCGTGACGGGAGCGCTGTTAATTATGAGCTGGAGTTAACGGCTGTGCTGTGCTCCTAAAGACGCAGTAGGAGACTGCTTGCATAAAAGATTCTGGCAGAAGAAAAACAGGACAGAAAGAAAGCGCGAGAACGGCCCGAGACAAGAATGTTTCTAATTCATGGGAAACTCACTCGCTCTGTCACTTCTGCCACCTCAAAGATGTATTAAAGGAATAGTTACACCGAATATTAAAATGTGCTGAAAATGTACTCACCCTCAGGCCATACAGAATGTAGACGAGTTTGTTTCTTCATCAGATTTGGAGAAATGTAGCATTGCATCACTTGCTCACCAATGGATGTGAATGGGTGCCGTCAGAATAAGAGCACAAACTGCTGATAATTAATAACTCACAAGTAATCCACACCACTCCAGTCCATCAGTTAACATCTTGAGAAGTGAAAAGCTGCGTTTGTAAGAAACAAATTCATTATTAAGACATTTTTAACTTTAAACTGCAAATTTAAAGTTAAAATTTAAAATGTAACAAAATAAATTGCTGTTTTACAGTACAAATAAAAAATTTGTACTGTAAATATTTCTTACATTCCTTTTAATAAATTGCTGTTAAATTGTGCAAGTTTCATGATTGAAGTTAATTAGAAATGCTTTTTGTTTACATTTTTTTATTTAAAACAGTCTAGAAGAATTAAAACAGAAAAATTTTTAAAATAAAACTGATTTTATAGGGCCCTACATCTGACATATTTATTTAATAATTATGTAATATGTGCTGATTTTGTGATAGCACTATAATATTAACATAAATAAAAATACTTATTACAAGTATTAATATTATAACTATTATTATTTTAATATATTTTATATATTATTACAGTTTATTAAAAATACTTTTTGTTTACAGTTTTTTTTTTTTTTTTTTTAACCATTCAGACAGTCTAGAAAAATAAAAATAAAAACAAATTGGGAAAAATTAAACTGATTTTATAGGGCCCTACATCTGACATATTTATTTAATAATTATGTAATATGTGCTGATTTTGTGATAGCACTATAATATTAATATAAATAAAAATACTTATTACAAGTATTAATATTATAACTATTATTATTTTAATATATTTTATATATTATTACAGTTTATTAAAAATACTTTTTGTTTACAGTTTTTTTTTTTTAACCATTAAAACAGTCTAGATAGAAAAATAAAAATAAAAACAAATTGGGAAAAATAAAACTGATTTTATAGGGCCCTACATCTGACATATTTATTTAATAAATATTTAATATGTGCTGATTTTGTGATAGCACTATAATAATATTATAACTATTATTATTTTTTATATATATATTAACCAATTAACAAACAAGCAACATGAATATTTAACATTAAAATTAATATTTTTTTATAATATTAATGTTTTTTAAGTCTGTATTTATTTGATCAAAAAATTTAAAAAAAATCAGTAATACTAAAATAATGATAATAATAATAATCGTTATTTTATGTATTATTATTATTATTATTAATACAAGTTTAAAACAAAACAGCAGTATTACAAATGTAATAATAAAATGCTAAATAAAAATGTTTATTTAACAAAATAATATAACAATTTTGTTTTACTGTACAAATGTCAAATAATAAATATTTCTTACATTCTTTTTAATACTTTGCTGTCAAACAGTGCAAGTTTCATGATTACAGTTCATTAGACATGCTTTTTGTTTAATATTTACCATTAAAACAGTGTAGAAAAATTAAAACAGAAAAATAAAGCTGATTTCATAGGGCCCTACATCTGACATATTTATTTAAGAATTATTTAATATGTGCTGATTTTGTGATAGCAATATAATAATATTATTATTCATTCACATAAAACACCTTGAAGATCTATCAAATGGGAACGATGGCTTGTTCAACCTTCTGCTTGTTTATAGATCAGCGCTCCTTTAAAGCATCTGTAGTTCATGTCAGTCAGCAGCTTCACAGACTGAAGAATCAGGAGAACATCTCATATGTCCGTCTAACGCCCCCTAATGTCATTATAATGCACCTGAACAGAAAACAGAAAACTGTCATGTTTTCAAAGAAGTCTCTTCTGCTCATCAAGGCTGCATTTATTGGATCAAAAATACTGAGAAAAAAAAAAAACAGTAATATTGCAAAATGTTATTACGATATAAAATTAGATAAAGAAGTTTAAAAGGTTTGAAGTTTGATGGTTTTCAATTTGCTTAATGTTAGATAGATAGATAGATAGATAGATAGATAGATAGGAAGTTACTAGCATGTTTTAGCATGATTAGCATGTTTCTAGCATGATTCTTTGATTAGTATGATTACCAATTTGCTAGCATGGTTCCAGCATGTTACTAACATGTTGTTAGCATGTTTCTAGCATCATTACCGAATTGCTAACATGTTTCTAGCATAATTGCCATGTTACTAACATGTTGCTAGCATGATTAGCAAGTTACTATCATGTTGCTAGCATGATTAGCAAGATACTAGCATGTTGCTAGCACGATTCTAGCATTATTAGCAAGTTACTTGCATGTTGTTAGCATGATTAACAAGTTACTAACATGTTGTTAGCCTGATTAGCAAGTTTACTGACATGTTAACATTATTAGCATGTTACTATCATGTTGCTAGCGTGATTAACATGTTACTAGAATGTTGCTAGCATGATTCTAGCATGCTTAACATGTTACTAGCATGACAAGCAAGTTGCTAGTATGTTTCTAGCATGATTAGCCAGTTGTTAGCATGTTGTTAGCATGATTAGCAAGTAACTAACATGTTGCTAGCATTATTCTAGCATGATTAGCATGTTACTAACATGTTACTAGCATGATTCTAGCATACTATAAGCATAAAAAGCAAGTTGTTAGCATGTTTCTAACATGATTAACAAGTTGCTAATATGTTTCTAACATGATTAACAAGTTACTATCATGTTGCTAGCATGATTAGCAAGATACTAGCATGTTGCTAGCACGATTCTAGCATTATTAGCAAGTTACTTGCATGTTGCTAGCATGATTAACAAGTTACTAACACGTTGTTAGCCTGATTAGCAAGTTTACTGACATGTTAACATTATTAGCATGTTACTAACATGTTGCTAGCGTGATTAACATGTTACTAGAATGTTGCTAGCATGATTCTAGCATGCTTAACATGTTACTAGCATGACAAGCAAGTTGCTAGTATGTTTCTAGCATGATTAGCCAGTTGTTAGCATGTTGTTAGCATGATTAGCAAGTAACTAACATGTTGCTAGTATTATTCTAGCATGATCAGCATGTTACTAACATGTTACTAGCATGATTCTAGCATGCTATAAGCATGAAAAGCAAGTTGTTAGCATGTTTCTAACATGATTAACAAGTTGTTAATATGTTTCTAACATGATTAACAAGTTACTATCATGTTGCTAGCATGATTAGCAAGATACTAGCATGTTGCTAGCATGATTCTAGCATTATTAGCAAGTTACTTGCATGTTGTTAGCATGATTAACAAGTTACTAACACGTTGTTAGCCTGATTAGCAAGTTTACTGACATGTTAACATTATTAGCATGTTACTAACATGTTGCTAGCGTGATTAACATGTTACTAGAATGTTGCTAGCATGATTCTAGCATGCTTAACATGTTACTAGCATGACAAGCAAGTTGCTAGTATGTTTCTAGCATGATTAGCCAGTTGTTAGCATGTTGTTAGCATGATTAGCAAATAACTAACATGTTGCTAGTATTATTCTAGCATGATTAGCATGTTACTAACATGTTACTAGCATGATTCTAGCATGCTATAAGCATGAAAAGCAAGTTGTTAGCATGTTTCTAACATGATTAACAAGTTGTTAATATGTTTCTAACATGATTAACAAGTTACTATCATGTTGCTAGCATGATTAGCAAGATACTAGCATGTTGCTAGCACGATTCTAGCATTATTAGCAAGTTACTTGCATGTTGTTAGCATGATTAACAAGTTACTAACACGTTGTTAGCCTGATTAGCAAGTTTACTGACATGTTAACATTATTAGCATGTTACTAACATGTTGCTAGCGTGATTAACAAGTTACTAGAATGTTGCTAGCATGATTAGCAAGGTACTAGCATGTTTCTAGCATGATTACCAAATTGCTAACATGTTTCTAGCATGATTGAGATGTTATTAGCATATTGTAGCAATATTAGCAAGTTTTACTTAGTTTGACTGAGTTTGAATGGGATTGTGGGAGTTTTGTCAGTTGGAGTTTGAATATTTGAACATTCCATCAGTGTAAGTCTATGGGCTTTTTCACAGCTTTAATCAGCATTTTTAGGAAAATTGTGAGTCCGATCAGGAAAAGATATAACAACTCAGTTAGTGTCGACATATTTAGTCTCAGAATAATAATAATAATAATAATAATAATAATAATAATAATAATGTTTAAATATAATTTCAGTAAGTTGTGCTGCCAAAAAATGTTTTGGAACCTGGAAACTTTTTTCAGGACGAATAGAAAAGTTAAAAAGAACAGCATTTATTCAAAATAGAAATCTTTCTTAACCATATCAGTGTTAGGTATCACTTCCTTGCTGAATAAAAGTACAAGTTTCTATCAAAAAAAAAAAGTACTGACCCCAAACATTTGAACAGTAGCGTATATTGTTTCAAAATATTTCTATTTTAAATAAACACTGTTCTCTTTAACTTTTTATTCACCAAAGAATCATGAAAAAGGTATCACAGGTCCCCCCCCCCCCCCCCCAAAAAAAATCTAATATTTTAATATCAAATACAAAATAAGTAAAAAATAATTATATCAAATTAATACAATATTAATATTAAACAAATGTTTTATATTTTAAAAAAACATAGAACATTTTTTTCCACCAGAGGAAATTACCAATAAAACATTAACTGTAACATTTGATTATGGCACTATGGTAATATATAAAGAGTACCATGGTGCCAAAACACTAATGAATATGTCATTTAGATTTATTTCACAAAATAGCAGATTACTGTTAATTACAATTAGCCTCTCATCAAAGCATCTATAGTCCATGTCAATATACACACAACATCTCATATGTCAGTCTAACGCCCCCTATTGTCAATCACATTATAATGCAACTAATTATTTTTTTTTATTGATATTTTATAATGCACATTAAACAATCTACCAAAAAAAAAAAAACAGTAAAGTATTTCTATTTTTGTTGACTTGTTTTCGTATTTTTTAAGTATTTAGATTTTTGAGACATAATAATGTATAATTTCATTTATATTTTTTAAGCATTTAGTTTTTTTCCCCAGATATAATTATTTATAAATAGTCTATTTGATTATAATTATAATGTACAAATTATAAATTGTATTATAATTTATATATTATTATTATTATGATTAATAATAATAATAATAAATATATTTATATATAATTTATTTCAACAAATGTTTTATTATGAAAATAAAATGTATGTATTTCCAAAAACAAAAGATACTCAACATAGTTATATAGCATTATAAATACATATATACTATGTAACTATGTACAAACCTTGTTGAAACCTTCAAAAGCGCTGATAATGCAGCATAACACTATGATCATCCTCAATAATACCATCAT
Source organism: Cirrhinus molitorella (assembly GCA_033026305.1). NCBI lineage: Eukaryota > Metazoa > Chordata > Actinopteri > Cypriniformes > Cyprinidae > Cirrhinus > Cirrhinus molitorella. The sequence continues at coordinate 30,210,249 of CM065141.1, forward strand.
AAATTGTCATATCAATAATTTTTAAGTAAGTATTTTATTTAAATAAACACTTTTTATTTCAAATAAATAATTATATTTAAATATAGCACATTTTTACATAAATACTTCTATTTTAATTAAAATATTTTTTACATAAATACATATTTTATTTACACTAAATAAATATTTAATTTAAATAAACACTTTTTATTTTAAATCATTACATTTAAATATAGTATGTTTGTAAATAAATACTTCTATTTTAATTAAAATAGAACTGGCTGCTCTAAATTTTATTATTATTCCCCTATATGTTTTATTTATTTTATTGTTTTATATTTTTTCCTAATAAATAAAACAAGAGGTGATATGACACACATTACTTATTTAAAAAAAACACATAAATCATTTATTTATTTATTTAAATAAACCGTTTTTATTTTAAATAAATATTTTATTAGTTGCTAATTTGCTTTTTAAATAAATTAGATTTTTGTATTTTTATTTTTATTATTTTATTTACTCAAATTGTATATTTTTAATGATATTTTTTATTAACTGATTTAATATTTAATTATTAAAAAAAATAAAACAAGAGGTGATATGACTCACATTACTTATTAAAAAATCATATATAAAACATAACATTTTTATATAAATATTTTATCAAAACAAACATTTTTATTTTAAATAAATAAAACAATACATATAGTTTTTAAATAGTGCTTTTTAAATAAGTTTGATTATTTTTTATCTAATTTTATTATTTTATTAACTCATATAATATAATTTTATTTTAGTTTTATTATTAATTGAATTCATATTTATTTATTTATTTATAATTTTTAAATAAATAAATATTTTTAAATAAATATTTTATTTAAATAAACACTTTTTTATTTTTAATTGATATATTTAAATATAGTGCTTTTAAAATACATGTTATTATTTTTTTAATTTATTATTTTATTTACTCAAATTTTATTTTATTTTTTAATAATATTAATTGAATTAATATTTATTTATTTAAAAAAAAAATAAAACAAGACATGATGAATGATAAATGAATAAACCCATTTAAATATACTGCTTTTTAAATAAATTGTATTTTTTAATTTATTATTTTATTTACTCAAATTTTATTTTTATTTTTTAAATAATTTAATATTTAAAAAAACAAAACAAATAAAACAAGATGTGATATGACTCACATTATTTACTTTAAATAAATACATGTATATTATAAATATTTTAAACACATTTATATTTTGAATACATTTAAATATAGTGCTTCTTAAATATTTATTTTATTGCTTTATTTACTCAACTTTTTCATTTTATTTCAATAAAATTTTCAAATAAAAAAAAGATGTGATTTCTCACATTATCTACTTTAAATAAATACTTATTTTAAATACATATTTTATTTAAATAAACATTTCAAACACATTTAAATATAGTGTTTTGTTTTTAAATATATTTGATTATTATTTTTATTTTATTTACATTTTTTATTAATTAAATTAATATTTCATTAGCTATTTAAATAAAAATGAATAAATAATTCCTCTAATATGAATTTTAATTTTTTATTAAATTTATATTCATATTTCATTATTTGTTTAAATGTAAAATAATAAATAAGGCAAGACGTGATATGTATAATTTTTAAATATATATATTGTCACAGTTCGGTGTGTATAAAACATGCAGGCTCAAGATGATGAATATCAATAGGCTTTTAATAGTCCACAAAGAAAGATTCCAACACGGGAGGTTCACCAACACACGTACACATAGACGAAGACCGGACAAAAAGCATTGAACAGGACAGAATTTATAAAGGGGAGATAATGACATACACCTGAATTAAATGAACCAATCAATGAACAACAGAAACTAGGTCAGACAGAGCACATGGGGAAGAAAACACAACAAAAACAGTCCAGGGGCGTGACAGTACTGCCCCCTCCCGGATGGCGCGTCCTCGCGCCACAAACAGAAAAAGATGGAAACTTGGGAGGAGGCTCAGGAGGAGGACGAAAAAACAGAGTCCAGGGAGGAGACAAGAGGGAACCGGAGCAGGAGGAAGAGCCAGGTGGAACCCAGGCCACAGCCATGATGATGGCCCCCGGTGGAGCCGACGGAGGGAGGAGCCATGGAGGAGGAATGGCCACCGACTCCAGGGGGCCGACCAACGGCGGTGGAGCAGGAGCCCGAGGCGGAGACGGATGAGAGCTGATGGGCCAGGGCGACGGGGAGGATCCGGAGGGCCAAGGCGGAACAGATGGCACCGGCGACCGATGCGGAGATGGGGATCCAGAAGGCCGCGGTGGAGCCGGAGCGACCAAGGACTGAGGAGGAGCCGGAGGGAAGGAGGAGCCTGACAGAGCCGGAAGGATGGAAAGAAAAGGCATAGCTGGAGGAATGGAATCCTGAGGCGGCAGACGGTCGACGACAGACCAAGGCAGAGCCGGAGGGACGAGGGAGCCCGGCGGAGCTGGTGGACTGATGGGCCACAGTGGAGAGGAGGGAGCTAGGAGCCATGGTGGAGCCGACGGGTCGAAGGGCCGAGGCGGAGTCCGGGACTCAGAGGCTGGAGGCAGAGATGAGGGATCCTCCAGCCATGACGCCGATGGAGACTGGCAGACCCGTGGCGAATCCAGCACGCAGATGTTGGGCTGAGGGTGAGCCGTGGGGCTCACAGGAACCAGCAGCGGAGTAGACAGGAAAGGGTGGGTGGGCGGGACCTTGTGAATATCCTCAGGGCTGAATTCAGGAGGGCGCTCTTGAGGAGTGGGCACTGGAGGGCGCTCTTGAGGAGCGGGCACTGGACGGCGCCGACGAGGTGCTGGCACTGGAGGGTGCTCTTGAAGAGTGGGCACTGGAGTTTCTTGAGCCTCTTCTGGGCTGGACGGGACCAGTGGAGACGAAGGAGGGAGGAAAGGCGCAGGATCTAACTCCAGTTCAGTTTCCCAGTCAATTAATTATTTTTCCATATCTAGCAGCCCTAGATACACGATCAGCTCACCCTCAGCCATGGTGCAGTGGGCGGAGCTCCACTCCGCGCTCTCGCTGTCCGTGGCGTTCTCCACTGTGGCGAGCTCTGTTGCCGGCTCTCGCACCTGGTCTGACTCTAAGGGCTCGGGCTCCGAGGCGATCCTCTGCTCTGACGCGCTCCATGACGATGACTCTTCGGTTGCGTTGGGCTCTGGCTCTCCGTCAGCGGTGGGCTCGGGCTGTGGCTCCGCGCAGCGGGGAGATGGTGGGCTGGGCTCTGGGTCCGGAGTGGCGAGATCTTCCTCAGGGCAGACGGTGAGGGGGGGATCTGTTTCTCGCCAGTGTCCACTCCACGAAGGTGGCAAAGTCCGCTCGAGGACCATCTTCGGACGACAGCGCTCTGCACGCGGTGTTGAGGCTGGCGTTGTAAAACGTGCAGAGCGCGCCGTCCGGATAACTGGCATAGTGAGTGATGGAAAGAAACAGTCTCGTATGGTCCTCGAGTGATCTCTCCCCCTGCTCCAGCATGAGGAGGAGAAATTCAGGGCTTCACAAAGAAAGATTCCAACACAGGAGGTTCACCAACACACATAGTACACATAGACGAAGACCGGACAAAAAGCATTGAACAGGACAGAACTTATAAAGGGATAATGATATACACCTGAATCAAATGAACCAATCAATGAACAACAGAAACTAGGTCAGACAGAGCACATGGTGAGGAAAACACAACAAAAACAGTCCAGGGGCGTGACATATATATATATATTTACTCAATTTTTATTTTCATAATATTTTCATTTTTTATTCATTGAATTAATATTTATTTATTTAAATAAAAATAATAAATAAACATGATTGTTTATTATTGATTGTATTTATTGTTTTTATTTCAAATAAATTTAAATATAGTGTTTTGTTTTTAAATACATTTGATTATTATTTTTATTTTATTACATTATTTACTCAAATTTTATTAAAATTTTTTATTAATTAAATATTTCATTAGCTATTTAAATAAAAATTAATAAATAATTCCTCTAATATGAATTATTATTTTTATTTTTTATTAATTTAATTTATATTCATATTTCATTATTTGTTTAAATGTAAAATAATAAATAAGGCAAGACGTGATATGTATCATTTTTAAATAAATATTTTGAATTTTTTAAAAAGCATATATATATATATATATATATATATATATTTACTCAATTTTTATTTTCATAATATTTTCATTTTTTATTCATTAAATTAATATTTATTTATTTAAATAAAAATAATAAATAAACATGATTGTTTATTATTGATTGTATTTATTGTTTTTATTTCAAATAAATTTAAATATAGTGTTTTGTTTTTAAATACATTTGATTATTATTTTTATTTTATTACATTATTTACTCAAATTTTATTACTTTTTTTATTAATTAAATATTTCATTAGCTATTTAAATAAAAATTAATAAATAATTCCTCTAATATGAATTATTATTTTTATTTTTTATTAATTTAATTTATATTCATATTTCATTATTTGTTTAAATGTAAAATAATAAATAAGGCAAGACGTGATATGTATCATTTTTAAATAAATATTTTGAATTTTTTAAAAATCATATATATATATATATATATATATATATTTACTTAATTTTTATTTTCATTATATTTTCATTTTTTATTGATTGAATTAATATTTATTTAAATAAAAATAATAAATAAACATGATTGTTATTTCACATTTTTATTTCAAATAAATTTAAATATAGTGTTTTGATTTTAAACAAATTTGAATATTTTTTTATTTTATTACATTATTTACTCAAATTTTATTTTTATTTTTTTGTATTAATTAAATGAATATTTAATTAGTTATTTAAATAAAAATGAATAAATAATTCCTCTAATATAAATGATTGGCAGGGAAAATGCGCAAACATTTTGTCAATAGAGAAATCAGCGTTGAATCGAAAATGCAAACTAATATTTTTAACCATCAAATGCCAATTCTAGATGAAAGCACGCTTTAATGATTGTGTCCTCAGCAGCTTGTTTGAATCTAAATGACGGCATTGGGGCCTTGAACTCGTTTGCTCATAAAGTCTAAACAGCAGAGACGTTTTGTTCTGACGCACCGCAAAACCAAAGCCATCGCAGCCCACACAAAAAGCCCAGTGTGCTTGTGCAACGGCGAGAAGAGCCAGCGCAGACGCGAGGAGTCTAGACTAAACACTTGAATACAGCAGACGTCAACAAAGACTGGATTCGCTGCTTGGATTTCAGATCCTGACACTGCGATGGATGTCAGCTCCATTTGGGACGAATCTGTTGGGTTATAAAAGCGAGGTCTGGCAGGGTGTGAGAAGGGGTCGTAAACATGAGCCCCTTGCTGGGGCCCGGTGGGGACTGGCCCTGTGATGTGGCCCCCCGCTGAGAGCCCTGATGATGTGGGGTCTGCTGTCATGCCGCTATCAGTAGAAATGTAAACAGGGTACTACAGTTGACTACAATTCAGAACAGTCAGTGTGTAAATAAAATTTGGATTTATTGTTTTTTTAATTATTATTTGTATTTATTTTTTTATGTATTATATTAAAAATATTATTATTTTTTTAATACATATTTCATTTTTTAAAATGTAAAATAATATATACGGCAAGACGTGTTATGTATCATTTTTAAATAAATATATTTAATTTAAAAAAATAATTATATATATATATATATATATATATATATATACTTAAATTTTATTTTTATTATTTTTCATTTTTTATTAATTATTCTTACATTTTATTTTTATTTTATTTTTTATTAATTGAATTGATATATATATATATATATTATTAACATAAAAATAATTGTGTGTGTATATATATATATCTTACATTTAATTTTATTTTTTATTAATTGGATTGATATATATGTAATTTTTTAATATAAAAATAATTATGTATGTATATATATATATATATATATATATATATATATATATCCATACATTTTATTTTCATTTTATTTTTTATTAATTGAATTGATATATATTTATTTATTTAAATAAAAATAATAAATAAGCACGATTGTTTTAAATAAATACATAAATATTTTTTAAATAAATATTTTATTTAAATAAACAGTTTTTATTTTAAATAAATAAATACATTTAAATATATATATATATATATATATATATATTTCTTACATTTTATTTTCATTTTATTTTTTATTAATTGAATTGATATATATTTATTTCTTAACATAAAATAATAAATTATAATAATAAACACATTATTTGTTTTAATAAATCAATCAACATCAATATTTTTAAATAAATATTTTATTTAAATAAACACATTTTTTATTTTAAATAAATAATTTCATTTAAATATAGTGATTTTTAAATAAATCTGATTGGTTTTTTACTTTTTATTTTATTTATTTACTCCTATTCAATTTTTATTTTATATTTATTGTTGTATTAATTGAATTATTATTTCATTATTTGTTTTATTATATAGTTTTAAATAAATAAATAAATGGTTTAATTAATGGTTACATGTAAATGTAATAAAATAAAACTGTTCATATTATCATCATATTTATTAATTTTAATTTGCTTTAAACAAAATTGCTATTTTCTGTCTATTTATTTATTTATTTATTTGTTTATTTAACAGTGAGCTTTGCTTGTAAGAAAAATACAAGCTTTAAACACAATTGTGTTATTTTATTTTATTTCATTTTATTTTATTTTAGTTAATAGGTCACGTGACCTGCAGGTAAGTAAATAAAAAAATGTAATTATTTTTTTTATATTTATTCATTTTATTTTTTACACTTATTTAATGATAGCTTTTTATTTGTATGAAAAATAAAAGCTTTAAACAAAATTGTATGAATGTATGTATGTATTTATTTCAGTCACATGACCTCAAGGTAAACAAATAAATATTGTTCATATTTTCATAATATTTATTCATTTTAATTTGACATATTTTTATATATATTTATCTAATGATTAGCTTTTTTTTTGTATGAAAAATACAAGCTTTAAACAAATTGTATGTATGTATTTATTTTTTTTTTCATATTTTCATTATATTTATTCATTTTAATTGTACCTTTTTTATATGAGACGTCCAAGCTTTAAAGAAAATTATAAATATTAATGTATGTATGTTGGGTGAGCTTAATTTAATTTTCTTTTAGGGCTTTTATGTTATATTTATTTTAGTATCACTGCTATGCAATAATAGCTTTTGTTAATATTTTACTTTAGATTTTATATATTTTTAAAGTTTCTGCCTTCTGTTTAATTTTAGTTTTAGTAATTTCTCTGTATGGTTTTGTCACTTTTATTTATTTATCTTTTTTAAATATATGTATCTATGGTACTTATTAATTTGTATTTATTCATTGTAGTTCATTTAAGTTAATTTAATTTAATTACTTCAATGCAAAAATAAAATGGATTTATCACAAAAACAAACAAACAACTATTTAATTGGTTTATTTTTTGCATTTAGATGACTGGGGGAAATGCCTCAGTAATCCTAAATAAACCCTCATTTTATTTGGAACTTTTTATTTAAATAAAATAAAATGAATTCATCACAAATAATATATAAAAAAACATAAATAAATAAAATTTAAAAAATAAAATAAAATAAAACAAATTTACCACAATTTTTATTATTATTATTATTATTAATTTAATAATAGAAATGAAATAAATGGAGATTTTAATTTACATTTATTAAATAATAATAAGATAAAAAATAAAAATGATGATTTTTTTGCTGTTGTTGTTGTTTTGCTGCTATAGGGGGAAATACCGCAATTATTCAAAATTAACCCTAATTTAATTAGGACATTTTTATTGACATTTATTAAATAATAATAATGAAAAATAACATAAAATAAAATAAAATAAAATGGATTTATCATCAAAAAAAAAAAAAAGCTTTAAATAATTTACTTTTTTTTTATTCTAAATTAACCTTAATATAATTAGGAACTTTTTTTTTATTTCTTTGAAAAAATAAAATAAAAATAATAAAATAAAATAAGATAAAATAATTAAAATAATATAAAATAAAATAAAACGCCTTTTTTGAAAAATTTGCCTTTTTTTTTTTTTTTGCATTGAGGTGACTAGGGGGGGTAATGCCCCAATTATCCTAAATTAACCCTAATTTAATTAGGAACTTTTTATTTAAATTTCTTTTAAAAAATAAAACAAAATAAAATGGATTTATCACAAATAATTGAATTTATTTAAATTTCTTTAAGAAAATAAATAAGATTAAAATATAAATAAAATAAGATTTTAAATAATGTAATTAATTAAGATAAAATTAAAAGGATTCATCTCACAAAAACAAAAATTATTTGTTGTTTCTGGTTGTATTCTAATTTAATCTACAAACCTAAATTAAACACACTCATTTCTTCAATCTAGAGGAAACAATTTAAGCCACATTGTCATAAAAGCATACAATAATACTTTGCTGCTGACGTTGTTTTGTCTCTATGAATTGATTCATTGCTTAAGTTTTGTCTTGAATGCAAAGCACAGTCAGCAGATCCCAGAACAGATAGATTATTGTTGATTTAGTTCATGACTTGGTTAGATACAGCACTTTTATCCAGCGCTGAGGAAAAAAACACTAGTGGGCACCAAAGAGCAGCTCTTACATTCAGATCATCCCAATAAAACCTCCAGAAGATTACCCAGAATCCCCTGCAGCAGCCGCCGCCAGTGAAAAACTAGAGATGGAAAGAATAGAGAAGATTAGAGCATGTTTGTGGTCTGAGATAAGTGATCTGACGAATCATAAAAACACATTTCCTCTGGGATTGTAAGTTTCCTTGCAAACAAACAGCAGGCCAAGACTAAGAAAGCTGTAGAGCAAACGTATAATAATACAAACCAGCGAGTAATGGATTACAAAACACACATAAAACAGCAGATCAGGAAGGACATAAACTTGAGTCGCGCTGAAAGCTTTTTTTTGTGTCTTTTGCAATGGATCAAATGCTCTTGTAATAAAAGACTGTCCTCGTAAAAATGAATGATTTCACTTTAGTGCATCTGCTTCAACGGTTTGTGTGTCTAAAGTGAAATTTGTCATCTGTTTCATCACAAATCAAAAAGGTAGAGGTTAATATAAGTATTCATTCCAATGAATTCATTTTACAGTTTAATTGAAATCATATTTTAAGAAATAACTATGTGTGTGGGGGTTTTTATAACATCTTTTTTTTTAAAGTATGAAATTAAAATGCAATTTAAATATCTATCTATCTATACACGGACACATTTTATTACTTTTAATTTATGCAATTATGCAAAAAAAATATTTAAATATCTCTATACACTAACACATAAATTATTTTTTAAATGATGTGATTAAAGATGCAATTTAAATATATCTATACACTGACACATTTTATTTAAATGTCTGTAATAGTGCAATAATAAAATGATGTATATTGCATTATTACAATAATTTAAATAATATATATTAAATTTTAATGATTTTTTAAACTATGCAATTACAATGCAATTTAAATATCTATCTATACACATTTTATTTAAATGACTGTAATTGTGCAATAATTAGAAATGTGTATATTGCATTATTACAGTAATTAAAATATATATATATAATTTAAATCAAATTATTTTATTTTAAATTATGCAGTTAAAAATGCAATAATGTATATATTCAATTACATTTTTTTAATTATGCAATTAAACTGCAATAATGTATATTAAATGTAAATAATTTTGTAATTATGCAATTTAAATGTCTATCTATACACATTTTATTTAAATGTCTGTAATAGTGCAATAATTCAAATGATGTATATTGCATTATTACATTAATTTAAATAATATATATATATTAAATTTAAATGATTTTAACTATGCAATTAAAATGCAATTTAAATATCTATCTATACACATTTTATTTAAATGACTGTAATTGTGCAATAATTAGAAATGTGTATATTGCATTATTACAGTAATTAAAATATATATATATATAATTTAAATCAAATAATTTTATTTTAAATTATGCAGTTAAAAATGCAATAATGTATATATTCAATTACATTTTTTTAATTATGCAATTAAACTGCAATAATGTATATTAAATGTAAATCATTTTGTAATTATGCAATTTAAATGTCTATCTATACACATTTTATTTAAATGACTGTAATTGTGCAATAATTCAAATTGTGTATATTGCAGTACTACATTAATTTACACACACACATATATATATATAGGTAAACAACTACATATTGTTCATATTTTCATAATATTTATTCATTTTAATTGTACATATTTTTTTATACATTTATTTAATAATTAGCTTTTTTGTATGAAAAATATAAGCTTTAAACAAATTGTATGTATGTATTTATTTTTTCATATTTTCATTATATTTATTCATTTTAATTGTGCCTTTTTTATATGAGACGTCCAAGCTTTAAAGAAAATTATAAATATTAATGTATGTATGTTGAGCTTAATTTAATTTTCTTTTAGGGCTTTTATGTTATATTTATTTTAGTATCACTGCTATGCAATAATAGCTTTTGTTAATATTTTACTTTAGATTTTATTTTTAAAGTTTCTGCTTTCTGTTTAATTTTAGTTTTAGTAATTTCTCTGTATGGTTTTGTCACTTTTATTTATTTATTTATTTTTTTAAATATATGTATCCGTAGTACTTATTAATTTGTATTTATTTATTGTAGTTCATTTATGTTAATTTAATTAATTACTTCAATGTAAACAAAAATGAGAAATGAGTTTGCAAAAAAAAATGGATTTATCACAAAAACAAACAAAATCGCATAATTTGTAAAATAATTTTATTTAAATTATATATTTTTTTTAATTACTGTAATAAATAACCATAATTGTGTGATAATTCAAATGATGTATATTGCTTTATTACATAAATTTATATATATATATATATATATATATATATATATATATATATATATATATATATAATATATTAAATTTAAATAATTTTGTAATTATGCAATTTAAATGTCTATCTATACACATTTTATTTAAATGACTGTAATTGTGCAATAATTCACATTGTGTATATTGCATTACTACATTAATTTACACACACACACACACACACACACACATATATATATAATTTAAATACATTATATATAATTTAAATCAAATTATTTGACAAATTATGCAATTAAAAATGCAATTTGAATTTTTGACACATTTGGTTTAAATAAAATAAAATAAATAAATAAATAAAAATGCAATAATTAAAATGATGTATATTGCATTATTACAATAATTTATATTTTTACATTTAAATGATTTTTTAATTATGCTAATGCAATTTAAATATCTATCTATACACATTTTATTTAAATTACTGTAATTGTGCAATAATTCAAATTGTGTATACTGCATTATTACATTAATTGAAATCAAATTATTTTGCAATTAAAAAGCCATTTAAATATTTGACACATTTGATTTAAATTACTGTAATAGTCCAAGAATTTATATATATATATATATATATATATATAATAAATATAATAATAAATTATTATTTATTTATTTATACACACACAATTTGATTGTAATTACTGTAAAAACATAATTTATGTTGTAAATACCTATCCGTCCACATATATATATATATATACATATATATTACATAAATAAATAAATATTTTTTATTTTACTGTTTGTTCCACTAAATGTATTTATTTGACTATTCTTTACACAATAAATAAATAAATCAGTCCATTCAAATACACATAAAGTGTAGGATCCGTTGTTCGTTGAAGCTAACCGTATCATCATTAACCATTTATAAAATCAACCAAAAAAAACACGTTGAGCGCTCTTCCAGCTATTACTGTAATTACGAAACAGAGCAGTTACTTAACATCTCACTGTGACAAAATAATCTCTGTTAAAAGTGAAAAGCGGCTCTGTTCTGGTTCCTCGGGCCCTTTGAAAGCGGTCTGAGGGGGTCTGCGGCTGATTGCGGCCCACCGCTGTGTGACACAGATAAGGCGGGACGGACCCATTCGGAGTTCAAAAGAGCGCTGGAGCCCCCTGCGAGATTACCGTCATTTAAAGATGACCTCTGCCGCGCTAATTTCCTCCTGAAAACCGCAGTTTGGCTCTGCGCTGGTCCTCGTTAAACCCTAAAGAGACGGAGAGACAGAGGAATAAAGATAGCAGAGGGCTGAGAGCTGGCCTTTAGACGTCTGTGGAGTTTGTGCTGAACAGACCTGGAATCTGGGACCCATTATCGGCTCTTTAGGGGCCCTTATAAGGCCATGTTTATTCATACAAACACACAGGCTCAGATTCACACACATATTGTAATACATTCAGAGCTAGTCACGCTACAGATATTCAAATATTCAGTAAAGACATGAAGGTGCCTCAGATTTAAACGCTCATATAATACATTAAGCAAACTTATGTTGGCGTTCAGAAGTTTTTCCCCTTTTCTGGTCTTCTGATCGAAAATACAGTAAAAACTGAAATATTTTTACAATTTCTATTTGAAAGCATTTTAAAGTGTAATTTATTTCTGTGATTTCAAAGCTGAATTTTCAGCATCATTACTCCAGTCTTCAGTGTCACATGATTCTTCAGAAATCATTCTAATATTTGCTGCTCAAGAAACATACTTGTCTCACAGTTAGATTTAATGAATTTGAGATAAATAGGAAAAATAATAATATAAAATAATCTAATAATAATATATATATATATATATATATATATATAATAAATGGCAATTGCAGATTTTTATCTCACAATTTTGACTGAATTTTGAAAGAAGTTTTTAAAAAGGCAATTGTGATTTTTTTAATTTTGAGATATGTTATGGATTTTTATCGCACAATGTATTTATTTTACCATTCTTACACAATAAATAAATATATCAGTCAATTTTTATTTAAATACATATAAATTAAAAAAGGCAATTGTATATTTTTATCTCACAATTTTGAATTTTGAAAAAAGTTTTTAAAAAGGCAATTGTGTCGGCGCCGATAGCCTTGTGGGCAGTGCGCCGACATACAGCGCCGTTGCGCAACGGGCGTCCCGAGTTCGATTCCCGGCTCGAGGACCTTTCCCGACCCTACCCCCTTCTCTCTCTCCACTTCGCTTCCTGTCCCTCCTGATCTGTCCTATAATAATAAAAAAAGCCAAAAATAAATCTTTAAAAAAAAAAAGGCAATTGTGATTTTTTAACATTTTTATAGAATTTTTTTAATTTTCAAATATTTTATGGATTTTTATCGCACAATGTATTTATTTTACCATTCTTACACAATAAATAAATCAGTCCATTTTTATTTAAATACATTTAAATAAAAAAAGGCAATTGCACATTTTTGTCTCACAATTTTGACTTTTTCATTTTTAGATACATTTTTAAAAAGGCAATTTTTATCTTGAAATTGTGACTTTTGTGAATTTTGAAATTAGTTTTTAAAAAGGCAATTGTGATTTTTTTTTTTACATTTTTATATATTTTTTTTAATTTTCAGATATTTTATGGATTTTTATCTCACAATGTATTTATTTTACTATTCTTACACAATAAATAAATACATTTGTCCATTTTTATTTAAATACATTTAAATAAAAAAGGCAATTGGACATTTTTGTCTCACAATTTTGATTTTTTTATTTTTAGATACATTTTTAAAAAGGCAATTTTTTTAATTTTGAAAAAAGTTTTTAAAAAGGCAATTGTGATTTTTTAAATTTTTAGATATTTTATGGATTTTTATCTCACAATTTTGACTTTTTTATTTTTTTAGACACATTTTTAAAAAGGCAATTGCACATTTTGATCTTATAATTTTTACTTTTAAATTCTGAGAAGTTTTAAAAAGGGAATTGCACATTTCTTAATTTTTAGATACATTTTTATCTCACAATTTTTTGAGAAAGTTTTTAAAAAGGCAATTGAATTTGGAGATAAATTAAAAAATAAAAGGCAATTACAAATTTTTATCTCACAAATTTGACTAATTTTTAGATACATTTTTCAAAAAAGGCAATTGTGAACTTTTGAACTTTTAGATGAATTAAAAAATAAAAGGCAATTCTAATATTTTTTTCTCACAATTTTGACTTTTTTGAATTTTGAAATTAGTTTTAAAAAGGCAATTGTGAATTTTATAATTTTGAGATAAATAAAAAAGGCAATTATAATTTTGACTTTTTTATTTGGAGATAAGTTTTAAAAAGGCATTTATGGATTTTTATCCCACAGTTTTTACTTTTTAATTTTTTAGATACATTTTTAAAAAGGCAATTGCAAATTTGTATCTTATAATTTTTACTTTTTTCATTTTGAGAAGTTTTAAAAAGGTAATTGCACATTTCAAAAAAGCCAGTTATGAATTTTTATCTTGAAATTGTGACTTTTTGAATTTTGAAATTAGTTTTAAAAAAGGCAATTGTGAATTTTATAATTTTGAGATAAAAAAAAAGTAATTCTAACTTTTTTTCTCACAATTCCCAGTATATACACACAGGATTGCAGGAAATTCTCACAATTCTGAAAAGAAAATCTAGAATTGTGAGATAAAAAGTGGCACTTACCTTTTTCAATTTTCATGAAAAAAAAAAACAGAACTGAGAATTCTGGAAGAAGATCAGAATTGAAAGAAAATAAAGAAAATCTAGAATTGTGAGATAAAATTGTATTTTTTTTTTATTATTACATTTTTTTAAAAACAAGTTTATATCTATAATTGTGAGTTCATATCAAACTAAGTCATTTGTGAGATATAAATTCAGAATCTCACAATTTTGACTTTTTGAAATTTTAAAATAAATTGCAATTGCAAACTTTTTATTTTTTATTTTTATTTTTAGATAAAATTATAAATAGAAAAGTAATTGTGACTTTTTATCTTGCAATTCTGAGTTTATTTGAAATGATGAGTTCACAGCAAACAAAGTCAGAATTGTGAGATATAAATTTAGAATCTCACAATTTTAACTTCGGAATTTCGAGACAAATTTTTTAAATGGCGATTGCAAATTTTAGAATTTTGAGATAAAATTAAAATAAAAAGTAATTTTTCTCACAATTCTGACTTTTTTTTTCTTACAATTCTCAAAATATAAACACAGAATTGCAAGAAATTCTAAGAACAAAAGCTAGAATGGTGAGATAAGTTGCAATTAGCTTTTTTTTTTATTTTTCATTCAATTAAAAAAACAGAATTGCAAGATGTAAACTCAGAATTCTAAAAAAAACTTGAAAAAATTACGATAAAGAATTAGAGCACAATTCCCAGTATATACACACAGGATTGCAGGAAATTCTCGCAATTCTGAAAAGAAAATCTAGAATTGTGAGATAAAAAGTGGCAATTACCTTTTTCAATTTTCATGAAAAAAAAAAAAACAGAACTGAGAATTCTGAAAGAAGATCAGAATTGAAATAAAATCAAGAAAATCTAGAATTTTTATATATATATATTTTTTTTATTATTATTACATTTTTATTAAAACAAGTTTATATCTACAATTGTGAGTTCCTATCAAACTAAGTCATTTGTGAGATATAAATTCAGAATCTCACAATTTTGACTTTTTAATTAAAGCCATTGTGAATTTTTGTCTTACAATTTTGACTTTTTGAAATTTTAAAATAAATTGCAATTGCAAACTTTTGATTTTTTTTTATTTTATTTTTAGATAAAATTATAAATAAAAAAGTAATTGTGAATTTTATCTTGCAATTTATTTGAGTTTATTTGAAATGATGAGTTCACAGCAAACAAAGTCAGAATTGTGAGATACAAATTTAGAATCTCACAATTTTAACTTTTTGGAATTTCGAGACAAATTTTTTAAATGGCGATTGGAAATTTTAGAATTTAAAATAAACAGTAATTTTTCTCACAATTCTGACTTTTTTTTTCTTACAATTCTCAAAATATAAACACAGAATTGTAAGAAATTCTAAGAAGAAAAGCTAGAATGGTGAGATAAGTTGCAATTAGCTTTTTTTTTTTATTTTTCATTCAATTAAAA
Source organism: Cirrhinus molitorella (assembly GCA_033026305.1). NCBI lineage: Eukaryota > Metazoa > Chordata > Actinopteri > Cypriniformes > Cyprinidae > Cirrhinus > Cirrhinus molitorella. The sequence continues at coordinate 30,226,344 of CM065141.1, forward strand.
AAACAGAATTGCAAGATGTAAACTCAGAATTCTAAAAAAAACTTGAAAAAATTACGATAAAGAATTAGAGCACAATTCCCAGTATATACACACAGGATTGCAGGAAATTCTCGCAATTCTGAAAAGAAAATCTAGAATTGTGAGATAAAAAGTGGCAATTACCTTTTTCAGTTTTCATGAAAAAAAAAAAAAAAAAACAGAACTGAGAATTCTGAAAGAAGATCAGAATTGAAAGAAAATAAAGAAAATCCAGAATTGTGAGATAAAAATTGTAATTTTTTTTCTTATTACATTTTTTTTTAAACAAGTTTATATCTAGAATTGTGAATTCATATCAAACTAAGTCATTTGTGAGATATAAACTCAGAATCTCACAATTTTGACTTTTTAATTTTTAGATCATTTTTTTAAAGCCATTGTGAATTTTTGTCTTACAATTTTGACTTTTTGAAATTTTAAAATAAATTGCAATTGCAAACTTTTGATTTTTTTTTTTTTTTTTTTAGATAAAATTATAAATAAAAAAGTAATTGTGACTTTTTATCTTGCAATTCCGAGTTTATCTGAAATGATGAGTTCACATCAAACAAAGTCAGAATTGTGAGATATAAATTTAGAATCTTACAATTTTAACTTTTTGGAATTTCGAGACAAATTTTTTTAAATGGCGATTGCAAATTTTAGAATTTAAAATAAACAGTAATTTTTCTCACAATTCTGACTTTTTTTTCTTACAATTCTCAAAATATAAACACAGAATTGCAAGAAATTCTAAGAACAAAAGCTAGAACAGTGAGATAAAAAGTTGCAATTAGCTTTTTTTTTTTATTTTTCATTCAATTAAAAAAACAGAATTGCAAGATGTAAACTCAGAATTCTAAAAAAAACTTGAAAAAATTACGATAAAGAATTAGAGCACAATTCCCAGTATATACACACAGGATTGCAGGAAATTCTCGCAATTCTGAAAAGAAAATCTAGAATTGTGAGATAAAAAGTGGCAATTACCTTTTTCAGTTTTCATGAAAAAAAAAAAAAAAAAAACAGAACTGAGAATTCTGAAAGAAGATCAGAATTGAAAGAAAATAAAGAAAATCCAGAATTGTGAGATAAAAATTGTAATTTTTTTTCTTATTACATTTTTTTTAAACAAGTTTATATCTAGAATTGTGAATTCATATCAAACTAAGTCATTTGTGAGATATAAACTCAGAATCTCACAATTTTGACTTTTTAATTTTTAGATCATTTTTTTAAAGCCATTGTAAATTTTTGTCTTACAATTTTGACTTTTTGAAATTTTAAAATAAATTGCAATTGCAAACTTTTGATTTTTTTTTTTTTTTTTTAGATAAAATTATAAATAAAAAAGTAATTGTGACTTTTTATCTTGCAATTCCGAGTTTATCTGAAATGATGAGTTCACATCAAACAAAGTCAGAATTGTGAGATATAAATTTAGAATCTTACAATTTTAACTCTTTGGAATTTCGAGACAAATTTTTTTAAATGGCGATTGCAAATTTTAGAATTTAAAATAAACAGTAATTTTTCTCACAATTCTGACTTTTTTTCTTACAATTCTTGAAATATAAACACAGAATTGCAAGAAATTCTAAGAACAAAAGCTAGAACAGTGAGATAAAAAGTTGCAATTAGCTTTTTTTTTTATTTTTCATTCAATTAAAAAAACAGAATTGCAAGATGTAAACTCAGAATTCTGAGAAAATTACGATAAAAAATTAGAATTCTAAACGTATATCTCACAATTCTGGCTTTTTTCCACTCAGTATTGCAAGTTCATATCAAACTAAGACAGAATTGTGAGAAAAAGTGGATATTTTTTTATTCCATGGCAGAAACGGACATAGATTTTCACCTGATGGATAGACGCACACAGTATCTAGACCAGAAAATTAGAGCATAATGCAAGATTAATGTTTCTATTTCAAGGAAAGACGTATGATTTTCTGCTAAATGTGTAAATATATAAACACAGATCAGCTTTTTACACATGCAAACAGTTTTATAATTCAGAATACATAGAAATCTGCTTATTATTATTAATACTTGTACAATTCGAAGCAGACAGAGCATGATATATATCTGTTTGCATTTGTCTGAAGCCTGAATGCACAACTCAATCTGCACCAGAGTGTGTGTTTCTCCAGCTGCGAGCATGTGGCTTTGATTATTGTCCGCTCTGCCCAGGGGGAGCGCCTGATTGAAACTCCAGACTCTGGCCTGGCAGAGCACTGTTTATTATATCGTCTGGCAATTATTTCACTCATGATTGCTAATTTCAGGAAATTAGATTTGTGTGAGGGAGAGACACATGTGCGTCCGAATGTATAAGGCATATGCAGCAGAGGGATGACGAGGGTGGCTTCACAAAGGTAGTATAGCCCACTCATCCAATCAGACTTCAGTAGTTTATATCGAAACTTTTTCAGCAGCTATGTTTATATCTCGCTATTCTGTCTTCTTTTCTCAAAAAAGCTCGCAATTCTGAGAAAAAAGTCATTTTATTTTTCAGAATTTCAAGTTTATTTATCAGAATTGTGTTTATATCTCACAGTTCAGACTTTTCCCCCTCAGGATTATGAGCTTAATTCATTAAATCAGTTTTTTTCCCAATCTTCCAAAAGTTTCTCAATTCTGACTTTATAATACATTTTTAAAAAGTCAATTGCCATTTTTTTGCTTACAATTTTGACTTTTTTTATATATATATTTTAAAAATAAATAAATAAATAAATAAATAATAGGCACTTAATTTCACTCTCATAATTTTGACTTTTACATTTTAACATAAATTTTAAAAAGTTTTTATCTCGTGTATTTTTATCCTATAATTTTGACTTTTTTATGTTCAGATATATTTTTAAAAAGGCAACTGGAAATGTTTTCATTTTTATTTAATTTTTATAAAACAAAATCTTGAATTGGGCTATTTAAATAGTAAAATAAAATTTAAATAGTAATTGTTACAATTTTGACTTTTTGGAATTTAGAATTTTCAAAAAAGGCAATTGCGAATTTTGGAATTTTGAGATAAAATTAAAAATAAAATAAAGTGATTGTGACTTTTTATCTCACAATTCCAACTCTTTTTTCTCACAATTTTTAAAATACAAACAGAATTGCAAGAAATCCTCGCAATTCTGAAAAGAAAAGCTACAATTGTGAGATAAAAAATGACAATAACCTTTTATTTTTAATTACATTTTTATAAGAAAAAAAAAATCAGAATTGCAAGATGTTAACTCAGAATTCCAAGAGAAAACTCAAAATTGTGAGAAAGAAATTTAGAATTCTGAGTTTATATATAATATTCATATATTCATAAACAAAGTGAGATAGAAATTCAGAATCTCACAATTTTGACTTTTTAGAATTTTGAGATTAAATTTAAATAAAAAGTAATTCTGACTTTATAATGCACAACTGTGTGTTAAATTCTAAATTGCTAGATATAAACTCTCAATTCTGAGAAAAAAGTCACAATTCTGACTTTATAACGCAACTGTGTGTAAAATGAAAAACTGCTGTATAAAATTATAAACTGACTTTATGTCTTAGAATTGCAAGTTTATATCTGGCAATTCTGACTTTTTTCTCAGATTAATGAGTTTAAACGTTTCTAACTCGCAATTCTGAATCTATGACGCAACTGTGTGTTAAATTTAAAATTGAGAGATAAGCTTGCTGTGTAAAATTATAAACTCGCAATTCTGAGAGAAAAGTCACCTTATTTCTAAGAATTGCAAGTTTATTCCTCAGAATTATGAATTTATATCATAATTCTGAATTAGAACGAATGAATTATATCTGAATTAAACTTCGAGATATAAACTGACAAAAAAAAAGTCACAATTGCGACTTTATTCCTCAGAATTGCAGCTTTATTTCTCAAAGTGGTGATTTATTTCTCAGAATTGCAACTATTTCTCAATATTGCAATTTTATTTCTCAGAATTTAGACTATTTCTCAAAATTGCAATTTTATTTCTCAGAATTTAGACTATTTCTCAAAATTTCTCAAAATTGTGACTTTATTTCTCAAAATTGCGACTTTATTTCTCAGAACAATTTTTCAGTTTCTCAGTCTTAGTTTTTTTCTTTCGACATTGGGGTAAATTTTGACCGTCAGATTCACTTCATTTACTTCAAAACTGTCTTTTTAATGCTTTTTAACACAGAAATACATTCTTTTAGCAAATTTCTCAGAATTGAACATTTTTATCATGCAATTCTGACTTTATGACTCACAACTGTCTGTAAAATTAAAAACTTCTGTGTAAAATTATAAACTTTACTTTATTTGTTAGAATTGCAAGTTTATTTCTCAAAAATTATATCTGTTTATATCTGGTCATTCCGACTTTTTTCTCAGAATTGAGTTTAAATCAATTCAGTAAATCCGAATTATGATTTTAAATTTAGATTTTTTCCCCAAATTATCTCGCAATTCTGACTTTATAATGAAATTGTGTGTTACATTCAAAATGGCGAGATATAAACTCTTTTTTTCTCAGAATAGTGGACTTATATCATGCAATTCTGACTTTATAACTTGCATTTGTGACTTTATATCTCAAAATTGCAGCTTTATTTCTCAGAATTGTGACTTTATTTCTCAGAATATATACATGTTAGAATAATGAAAAAAATGCAAATGGCCCTAAAAATAGTCTTATTGTTTTTTCTTTCGACATTGGGGTAAATTTTAAATTTTACTTCAAAACTGTCTGTTTTAATGCTTTTTAATGCAGAAATGCATTCTTTTAGTGTATTTCTCAGAATTGAAAGTTTTTATCATGCAATTCTGACTTTATGACTCACAACTGTGTGTAAAATTAAAAACTTCTGTGTAAAATTATAAACTTTACTTTATTTGTTAGAATTGCAAGATTATTTCTCACAAATTATATTATATTTGGTAATTCTGACTCTTTTTTTCTCAGAATTGAGTTTAATCAATTCAGTAAATCAGAATTATGATTTTAAATTCAGATTTTTCCCCAATTTATCTCGCAATTCTGACTTTATAATGAAATTGTGTGTTACATTCAAAATGGCGAGATGTAAACTCTTTTTTTCTCAGAATAGTGGACTTATATCATGCAATTCTGACTTTATAACTTGCATTTGTGACTTTATATCTCAAAATTGCAACTTTATTTCTCAAAGTTGTGACTTTATTTCTCAGAATATATACATGTTAGAATAATGAAAAAAATGCAAATGGCCCTAAAAATAGTCTTTTTTTTTCTTTCGACATTGGGGTAAATTTTGACCGTCAGATTCACTTCATTTACTTCAAAACTGTCTTTTTAATGCTTTTTCTCAGAATTGAGTTTCAATCAATTCAGTAAATCAGAATTATGATTTTAAATTCAGATTTTTCCCCAATTTATCTCGCAATTCTGACTTTATAATGAAATTTGTGTGTTAAATTCAAAATTGCGTGATATAAACTCGACACAATTGCGAGTTTATTTCTCAGAATTACAACTTTTTTTCTCAGAATTTCAAGTTTATGTCTGGCATTTCTCATTTGTTTTTTCTAAGAACTATGAGTTTAAATCTTGCAGTTCTTTTTTTTTTCTCTGAATAGTGAGTTTAATTCCTAATTCAATAAAGCAGAACTATGAGTTTAAATTTTAACTATGGGTTAAAATTGTGTGTTAAATTCAAAACTTCGAGATTTAAACTCACAAAAAAAGTCACAACTGCGAGATTATTCCTCAAAATTGCGACTTTATTTCTCAGAATTTAGACTATTTCTCAGTATTGCGACTATATCTCAGAATTGCGTCTTTACTTCTTAAAGTTGTGACTTTATTTCTCAAAGTGGTAACTTTATTTCTCAGAATTGCAACTTTAATTCTCAGAATTGCGACTTTATTTCTCAAAATTGCGGCTTTATTTCTCAGAATTGCAACTTTGTTTCTCAAAACTGTGACTTTATTTCTCAAAGTTGTGACTTTATTTCTCAGAATTGCAACTTTATTTCTCAAAACTGCGACTTTATTTCTCAGAATAATTTTTCAGTTTCTCAGTCTTCATTTTTTTCTTTCGACATTGGGGTAAATTTTGACCGTCAGATTCACTTCATTTACTTCAAAACTGTCTTTTTAATGCTTTTTAACGCAGAAATACATTCTTTTAGTGTATTTCTCAGAATTGAACGTTTTTATCATGCAATTCTGACTTTATGACTCACAACTGTGTATAAAATTTAAAAACTGCTGTGTAAAATTATTAAATTAAATATTATATTATATATAACTTTATTTGTTAGAATTGCAAGTTTATGACATCTGTTTATATCGAGTAATTCTTTTTTTTACAGAATTGAGTTTAAATCAGAATTATGATTTTAAATTCAGCTTTCCCCCCCCAATTTATCTCGCAATTCGGACTTTATAATGAAATTGTTTTTTAAAAATGGCGAGATATAAACTCACAATAATTTTTTTCTCAATATTGCGGGCTTATATCATGCAATTCTGACTTTATAATTTGCAATTGCAAGTTTCTATCTCGCAATTCTGACTTTTTTATACGCAATTGTGTGTTCAATTAAAAATTTCTGAGGAAAAAATGTACAATTGCGAGTTTATTTCTTTATTACTTTTTTTATTCAGTGGCAAAAACAGGCTTCCATACTATCTAGTGATGATATGAATTAAAATGTTGTTTAAACATGGAAAAAGTCTGTTAAAATGATTAAAAATAGAGCATATTTGACATAGTTTATGAGGCAGCTACTTTGTTTTGATGTATTATTTTCAGAATTATTGGTGGTGTAGTTATTCAGCAGGAATTACACAGTTATACACTCTCTCTGGGAAAACTAAATGGGATTTTTTACTTCCGGAGCCCGGGTTGAAATAGTCTTCATGCCTCATAAACGGTTTCTCAACGTCTAGAAGGCTTCTCCCCGCGTCTGTGAATCTTTGTTGGGCCATTTGGAGAGATGAAACCAGAGGTTTACCGCGGAGGCGTCTGGAAAAAGCAAATAAAATTAATCAGTCAGAGTTTCGTCAGCCTGATTTATTGCTCAACAGCTTCTATGGCTGATTGAACGGTCCAAAACATTGGCAGCGTGGACGGATTTCATTCTTGAGATTTCAGAGCGTATGATTTCTAACCAAGAGTTTGTCGAAATATTTCATATGTCTGCAGATTGTATGATATTGATCCTCTCCAGATGTACGGCGAGGGAACGCGAACCCTCGGCAATCATAATTCAAGCCCTCTTGAGATGTTATGACAGAAATGTAATTAAACTTTAATCACACTCTTTAATCAAACCAGCCCTCATCCAAGAAAAAGTGTACCATGACATATCTGAAAACCTAATTAACTATCTGTCATGTGTAAATCAGATTAAAAGATGTCAAATCATGAACTTTTAAAAAAGAGCTTTTGTTCTAGACAGTTTTTACATGACAGAAATGCATTTAAAATCTTAAATGTTTAGTTTTCCATATTCATTTTTAAATAAACATCAGTTTTATCATCACTTACCACTGGTTTCATTTAACATGCATAAAAGTGTTAAATATAACTTTCGCAACAACAGTAATTTGTTTTATAATGCGTTAAATGTGTTAAATAAAAAATTGCGAAAGATAAACTCGCATTTCTGAGAAAAAAAGGTCACAATTGCAAGTTTATTTCTCTGAATTTTGAGTTTATATCTGGCAATTCTGCCTTTTTTAGAATTATGAGTTTCTATTTCACAATTCTGACTTTTTTTAAGAATTATGAGTTTAAATCTCACAATTTAGTTTTTTTTTTCCTCAGAATTCAACAAATCAGAATTATCAGTTTAAATTCAGACTTTTCCCCCAATTTGTTTTTCTCGCAATTCAGACTTTATAATGCAATTGTGTGTTAAAAAGATAAACTCACATTTCTGAGAAAAAAGTCACAAAATTGCAAGTTTATTTCTCAGAATTACAACTTCATTACTCAGAATTGCGAGTTTCTATCTCACAGTTCTGACTTTTTTTAAGAATTAGGAGTTTAAATCTTACAATTTAGACTTTTTCCCCTCAGAATTATGAATTTAAAATCTGACTTTCTCCCAATTTTTTTTTTTTTTTTTTTGCAATTCTGACTTTACAATGTGTTAAATTCAAAATTACGAAAGATAAACTTGCAATTCTGAGAAAAAAAGAGTTTCTATCTCATAATTCTGGCTCTTTTTTAAGAATTATGAGTTTAAATTCTAACTAAATAAATCAGAATTATGACTTTTTTTGAAGAATTATGAGTTTCTGTCTCAAAATTCTTATTTTTTTTTTAAAGAATTATAAGTTTAAATCTTACAATTCAGATTTTTTCTCAGAAATTTAAATCAGAATCAATAAATCAGAATTATCAGTTTAAATTCTGACTTTTTTCCCCAATTTTTTTTTCGCAATTCTGACTTTATAATGCATGTGTGTTAATAGTAGTAAGATAATAGTGCAAGTTTGCGAAAAAAGTCTATCTAAGAAGAGTTTCTATCTCACAATTCTGACTTTATAACACACAACCTTATGTAAAATGCAATACTGTGAGAAAAAAGTCACAATTGCGAGTTTATTTCTCTGAATTACAACTTTTTTTTCTCAGAATTGTGGTTTTATATCATGCAATTCTGAACTTATACCTCGCAATTGCATGTTTCTATCTCATAATTCTGACTTTTTTCTTGCAACTCTGAATTTATAACGTGATTGTGCGTTAAATTTAAAATTGAAAAATTTAAACTCGCAATTCTGCCAAAAAGTCCCAATTGCAAGTTTATTTTTTTCAGAATTGCTTTTCTTAGAATTGTGGTTTATATCATGCAATTCAGAATTTATTACCTCTCAACTGAGAGTTTCTATGCGCACCACAAAAGTAAAATAAATAATAAATAATACTTAAACTGTGGAAGACTATGTATTTTGTTGATTTTAATAACTACTTGGAACACCTAAGAAGCCTCAGAATCTCAATTTATTGTGTAAATAAACTTAATTTTTGCTTAAACCACAAATCTTTGTTTGCAAAAGGCTAAAAAAAGCATCAGGGTTGCCAGGTTTTCAGACCAAAACTCGCCCAATTGCTACTCAAAACGAGCCCAATTGAGTTTTGAGGGGGGTCCCCCATTAAAAACAGCGTTCCAGGGGGTAAAATACACTTTTTTGGCGGGGTTTCCGTGGTAAAGTTAGCATTCCAGGGGCTAAATGTTGCGTTATTAGGGTTGCTTGAAAAACAACCAGCGGCAACATTGGTAAAGTAGCCAAATTCCGCGGGAAACCGCGGATTTGGCAACCCTGGTTAGCATGGGACGCGCTAAAAACAAATAGCAACGCACTGTATCTAGCATCGTGGAAGCCTTTTTTGTGTGCTGCTGTAAAATAATTGTAGCCTAAATTAATATGGGATCAGCTGTAAACACTGCACAAAGTTTTAACACTCTTTCTGAGATTTTGGATAGTCTTTTATCGAATCAAAATGGCATCTGATTGAGTTTACCACAGCGAGAGTATTCATAAACTCGATCTGGACGATCTATATTGGTGAATTACTCTGATAAAGCTCGTACTCGACGCCAGGGAAGCCAAAGAAGCGCGCGTCTGTGAATGCGCGTGAGTGCTCAGTCCTGCCCCCCGAACGCGCAGCCGGACACGCGCTCATTAAAGCCCTGACAATCAGTGTGAACGCGACTGTCTCACTGTGTTTCTCCTCTACAAGACTTTTAAAAGTCCTCCGAACGCGTTTGGATCAATGGATCTCTGTGTGATCGTGCTGTTGTCTTTCTTCGGGCTGCTGCGGGGCCAAGGTGAGTTTAACGATACCTCGGTTTACCTCAAAACATCACCTCACTCTTCACATCACTGCTGCTATTCGACTGCGTTTAGACGGAGTTTGCAGAAAAGCCGTTAACCGTGAATGAAACACGACGTTATGACATCACATATCACTACAGCGTACTCGCGTAATGTCGATGTGAATTTGATCAGATTCAACAGATTTAATGTACTTTTCTTCAGATTGTTGTGGTGTAAAATTGTTTAAACGTGTTTTGAATGGAAAATAAGATAAGAACAGAAATTACGGTTGGATAGTGTGCTATAAAATAGTAGCCTACATAAAGTCACTTGGTATGCTACTTTACAAAAATACTACATTACAATAATAATATTATAATAATTATTACCTGGTATTCATTGGTATACCATGTAAATGTATGATTCAGTGTAGTTTATAGTAAGTATATAGTAGCCTATATATATATATATATATATATATATATATATATATATATATATGTATTAAAATGTGGAGGGTAAAGTGTAGTATGTATGTATGTGTGTATATATATATATATATATATATAATATATATACATACATGATCAAAACCTTTCGTCAAAGTTGTCCTAAACCCAAAACAATACCAATTCTTGTCTTAGGACAACTTTAATGAACTTTTTTAACCACTTCAAATGTGGACTACTGTATATATTTCTATCCTAAAAATAAAATGTATATTTTATTAAAAATTAAAAAACAAGATTGTATTTAAAAATGTATTTCCATTTTAGATATTTGGATATTATTATATTAATATATAATATATAATATATATATATTTTTTTTATTGTGTGTGTGTGTGTGTATATATATATATATATATATATATATATATATATATATATATATATATATATATATATAATTTTATTAAAATAAAGAAATAAAATTAGAATATAAATTAAATAATGTATTTAAAAATAAATGTATACTCTATTTGAGATATTTGGATGTATAATATAAATAAAATATTATACACACACACACACACACACACACACACACACACACACACAAATGCATGATTTGCATATTTTATATTTCTATACTAAAAATAAATTTAGATATTTAGATATTTGGATGTAAAATGAAAAAAAAAAAATATATATATATCAAATTTTCTTTACTATATACTGTATTGTATGTAGTAAATATTGTATTACTCTACTATAATATAACAAAAAATACACACACATTGATGTCAAAACTAAAAAACAAATTAAAAAACATTATATATATTTAAACACATATACATATATAAATATTTGTATTTATAATATATTTAAATACATTTATATATTTACACGCACATTTCAAATTTTTTTTATATATTTTATATATATATATATATATATATGTGTGTGTGTATAGAGTGTGTGTCTATATTTTTTAATAGCTTTATGATCAGTACATATTTGTGTCATAAAACTTCAAATGAGTCTCTTTCTGATCTTGTAATGAAAGGCTTGTCCTCCCTAAAATCATTTAGCCTTATAGAAGTGTTTTATTCTCAGTCACAGATACTGTGAGGTAAATGAGGTGGTATGAATATTTAAATGAGGGGGCGTGGTCTGGCGTGCAGCAGCCAATGAGGTTTTTCTATATGGGATACGGCCCTCATGCTGTTTGCATAAAAGATGCTCTTTGATGCCAGATAGTAAAGTTGTCTTTACCAGCAGGGGTTAACCAGCTCAACCTAACCGGGTGTAGTGTTTTTTGGACTGTATCTGAACATTTACTCTGTTCTCAAGAGAATTTTTCCTCACACAGTCATTTCATTCAAGCGGTCATCGCAACAGAATGTGGTCCGTGGGCACAGGTCATAATTCAGAGCAACAAGCTTTTTAGTTTACTTGCCTAGTATCATGTGGGTGGTGTTTTCATAGATGGAAGGGTCAAGCTGACTTCATGTACTAGTGCTGTTCTTAATTCACTTTTAAGAGCATTTTATCTTGGTTTTATTGGGCTTTAGAAACTGAATTTTTCAGTATCTACTGTAAAGCACAGCTATAATGTATTATAGACACCTACAAATGTCTTTGTTAATAAAATTAATAAGAATATTATTCTGGATAACGTTTTATTTTTATATATATACATTTTATTATTATTATTATTATTATTATTATTATTTTTTTTTGAATTAATTTGTTATTTTATTTATTTTAATATTTATACTTACTACTTACTACTTAATACTTACTTTATATAATACTTATATATAATACTTTATAAATACCTTATTTTATATATATTATATTTATTTAATTTTTAATTTAGTAAATGTTTAATCAACATTTTTATTTTTTAAATATAATTATTTTTACATTGTTTAAATGTTATTTTATTTACTTTTATTATTTAAAAAAATATATATATTAATTTTGTATTTATTTGATTTTCATTTACGATATTATATATATTTTTTTGTATTTGTTTTTGTAATTTATTTTCTGAATTTCATATATATGTATATGTACATGATTTGGGTATTATATATTTAAATACTAAAAATAAAATATATTTTATTAAAAATGAAAAAATATAAAAGAATGTATTTAAAATGTATTTCTGTTTTAGGTATTATATATTATTATGTTATTTTATTATGTTATGTTTTTACTTTAATTTTGTAAATTTTAATCAAAATTAAAAATGAAAATCGATTGAATTTTTATTTAATTAATTGTATTATTAAAAAATAATTTATATATTTTTATTTAACTGTGGTTCATTAACTATATTTAAAAAATAATATATTTATTTATATATATTTTTTATTATTTGATTTATGTATATACACAATTTACATGTATATATTTATATACTAAGATTATATTTTATTTTTTTATTTTGCTTGAAATAATTTTATTTTTGAAAATTTTAATTATTTTTACATTGTATTTTATTTTTTATTTTATTTGTAATTTTATTTTAATTTTGATTTAATTTACTTTTTTAGTTTTTGTATTTTTTTTATTGTTTAACGAATTTTATATATATATATATATATATATATATATATACTTGATTTGCATATTATGTTTATATACTAAAAATAAAATATATTTTATTAAAAATAAAAAAATAATGAATATTTAACAATGTATTTCTATTTTAGATATTTGGATAATATATTATTATTATTATTATTTTAATTTAGTAAATTGTTTTAATTTAATAATTTAATTTAACGATTTGCATATTATATATTTGTATACTAAATATACTTATATACTATTTATATATATTTATATACTAAAAATAAAATACATTTCTACATTTTAAACAAAATAAAAATTAAAATACAATGTTAAAATAATTAAATTAAATTAAAAATTGTATTTAAAACAAAATTTAAAAATGAAATAACATAATATATATCATCTAAAAATCTAAAATAGAAATACATTTTTAAAATACATCTTTATTATTTTTTCATTTTTAATCAAATATATTAAACATTTTTAATAATGTTTTATTTTTATTTAATTATTTAATTTATATTTAATTTATAGTTTATTTACATTATTTTATTTGGATTTATTTGTATTTTTATTTCAATGTTTGTAAAAAATTGTATTACCTATTGATTAATTTTATTTGATTTAACTGTGGTTCATTTCCTGCAAATAAATACAAATGTTTGTATTCATGTGGAGAAATGACTGCTTATAAAACCCATTTGGCATTTCGATTACTGCGCAAACCTGCAGGAGAAGCGTCCAGAAGACTCATCTGCCAAAAATATTTTGCGTTTTGGCGGATGATGGAAACCGCAGGGAAATTAATGATCTGTTTGATCCAATTGAGTCCACTTGCGTCAGCTGATGGTTGTTTGGAAATGTTTCTGGAGTAGTTTTTATGGCCTTTAATCTTTGCGAGAGAGTCAGACGTGTTTAACGCAGTTGACAAGCTGCCCATCAACAAATTGCTTCATCCGCCAGACGGCCAGCATTATTCAGCATGAGGGGAAAAAAAACGCTTGTGGAAAGAAAACAAACACGGCAGATACAGTCCAGACGGGACACATATTGATTCTGCAAACGATATCAAGGAAATTGAATAGAACAATGGCAGCTTCACAACGATGATTAAAAGCAAATCAATCAATAAAGAAACACTCAGACCCTAATCAGACTTAAGTTAAACTCATCTGAGTAGATCTGAAAAGTGGGCGGGGCACAACATAATGCTTATCAGCTCAGCTCATGAATATTAATTAGGTGGTGCTCAGTAGTTCTACCTGATTGGCTGAACATTTGTAGGTGGGAGAATAGTCATTATGTACAAAATCCTTTGAAGAGGAGGAAAACCAAAGGGCTGCTGGTGGGATTTGGTTTCCCACCGAGCGTCCAGGAAGAGTCTTTGTTTTTAGCCGCAGGGTTTGGGCCAGTAACGTTTTTAAGGGGGTTTTCCATGTGCTGTCCATCCCCAATTAGACAAAGGTCATGCCACCATCTGATCCAAGCAGTTTAGACCTTATTTTCGCTCGTTTCCTTACAAAGAAACTCGGCTTTCAATGTCTCACACTGTGCTCAGATTGGCCAGGATACCACATTTCTTAAATTAAAAGTTCGAGATCTCAATATGAACATTTCTTATCCACTTCTTTAAAAATAAATAAATAAATAAATAAATAATACAAAGATATTTTTAAAATTATTATTATAAGCTATTAATTATAAAATGGATTCTAACAATATTTTATAATGTTTAATAAAAATCTAATATTATATTAATGATTATATTAATTGATATGAATTATTTAATATGCTAATTTATTTTTGTAATTAATTTTTAAAGCTGTTAATTATAAAATTAATTATACCAACATTTTATAATGTGAAAATAAAAGTCTTATAATATGATTATAAATATCCTATGCTAAAATCAAATAATCTGAGCTTGGAACCACATTAATTTATATAATTTGTTAATTATATTTGTTTTTATATATCTTAATTATAACTATATTTTATAATGTTTAATAAAAATCTAATATTATGATATAATTATATTAATGATTATATTAATTGATATAAATCTTCGTTAATTATTAAAGTAATTCTAAATATTTTTTATAATGTTTAGTTAGAAAAATATATTATGCAAGTATTGAACCCTAAAAACAAATCTAATAATTTATCTAAAATATTTATTTATTTTTAAAACTATTAATTGTGAAAATAATTCTAGCAGTATTTTATCATGTTTAATTAAAAATCTAATATTATTATTATATAATTATATTAATGATTATATTCATTGCTATACATTATTAATATGTCATTATGTATATAAATATCTTACACTAAAATCAAACAATCTGATTTAAAAAATAAAAATAATTAATTCATACAATTTATCTAATATATTTATACATTTTTAAAGCTGTTAATTATAAAATGAATTATATCAATATTTTGTAATGTTTTAAAAATCTGAAATAATATGATTATAATATCAAACAATCTGAGCTTGGAACCACATCAATTTATATAATTTATTAATTATATTTATTTTCATATATCTTAATTATAACAATATTCTTTAATGTTTATTTGTAAAAAAATATGTTTATTATTATTATTATTATTAGTATTAGTATTATTATCTAGCTGGTAACTACATTAATTTATAAGATTTATATAATGCATATATTTATTCTTATACCTCTTTGTTAATTATTAAAGTAATTATAATCATAGTTATGAAATATTTTATGATATAAGTATCTTACTTAATTTATCTAATATATTTATTCCTTTTTAAAACTATTATGAAAATAATTCTAACAATATTTTATGTTTAATTAAAAATATTATATTATTATAATTATTATAAAATCAAATTAATCTATGATTGTAACCACATTCATTTATAATTTATTCATTATAGTTATTGTCATAGATCATATATAGCAATATTTGATCATTTTTAATTGTAAAAATATATATTATTATAATTGTAAATATTGTAGGCTATTGTTGGTATCCACATGTTTGCATATAGTTTATTTAACATATTTGTTTATTATTGTACCTCTCCAATAAATATAAAAGTAATTGTAATATTTTGTTTAATTAGAACAAATATAATATGATTTATAAATATAAATATCATTTTGTGTCCAATATGCACTGGAAATCGGCTAGATAACCCCTTTCCCATTGCCCAAAAATCTATATTTTATATTAAAAAAAATAATATATTTAAATTAATTATAATAAATATATTAACTTAATATAAATACACATCATGTAGACAGAATATTCACGCTATAATTACAGTAATTACAAAGAACCAGCAAGTCAAGCATTGATTGACTATGAAATTAAAAATCAGAAAGACTAAAATAATATATATTGTGCATATTTAGGATAGTGCAAAATGCGGTTTTTCATGGCTGTATGAGATATTAATGCCTGGTAAATCTCGATTTTAACCACCATTTTTCATTTGGCAATAAATATAGACATTTCTGGACCCTGTTCTCTTATTGTTTCTCTTCGCACGCCATTTGCTGTCCGTAGTGATCAATCTAGTGCTCACTGCTTAACCACAAACCTTACACTGCGCCAGAAATGAGCTGGTTAGCGACAGATTCTGGTAAAAGCGTAGATTCGTTATAATGCAGGAATCCATCAGACAGGACAAGTCTCAGCAAATCTAATGCAGTAAGTGGAGCTTTAATAGAAAAAAACGAATACATGAAATAGCTGCTCTGTCAGCAAACCAACAACCTGAAACGCTTCAAGTTTGGTCGTAAAATGTGACATAGTTTATTGTTTACAGGCCGAGTTGGAGCTTTAACTAAACGGCTGTGCAAACCTCTAATCTGCATGTCTGCGTGTGTGGGAATCGTCTGGTTTGGATTTGTGCGTAATGTCTTTCCTGTTTTTTTTTTTACTTTTCCAGAGACCACAGACCCCATCTCGCTGGACGACTGCTGTAAGGATGGCAAAGAAAGAGGCCAGGAGTCTCAGGACTGCACGAGTCTGCCGCTCATCTCCGAATCTACCACTTGCAGGTTAGATCCTCGCCATCGGAGATCGACGACATTTCCACAGAAAACACTTTAAAATGGAAACAAATGAAAACTAATTAAAATTTGCTCAACATTTACTTGCTCTCAGGCCGTACAAGATGTAGATGTTTGTTTCTTCATCAGATTTGGAGAAATGTAGCATTGCATCACTTGCTCACCAATGGATGTGAATGGGTGCCGTCAGAATTAGAGTCCAAACAGCTGATAAAATCAGCTTTTGGCTTCACATGTTAACTGATGGACTGGAGTGGTGTGGATTACTTGTGGATTATTGTGATGTTTTTATCAACTGTTTGGACTCTCATTCTGACGGCACCCATTCACATCCATTGGTGCGTAAGTGATGCAATGCTACATTTCTCCTAATTCGATGAAGCTTTTCTCGATAGCTGATTTTTTTTTTTCTGCGTCAGATTTGGAGAAATGCAGCATTGCAACACTTGCTCACCAATGGATGTGAATGGGTGCCGTCAGAATGAGATTACAAACAGCTGATAAAGTCAGCTTTTGGCTTCCCAAGATGTTAACTGATGGACTGGAGTGGTGTGGATTACTTGTGGATTATTGTGATGTTTTTATCAACTGTTTGGACTCTCATTCTAATGGCACCCATTCACATCCATTGGTGCGTGAGTGATGCAATGCTACATTTGTCCAAACTCGAAGCTTTTCTCGATAGCTGATTTTTTTTTTTTTCTGCGTCAGATTTGGAGAAATGTAGCATTACATCATTTGCGCACCAATGGATGTGAATGGGTGCCGTCAGAATGAGAGTCCAAACAGCTGATAAAATTAGCTTTTGGCTTCAAAAGATGTTAACTGATGGATGTGGTGTGGATTACTTGTGGATTATTGTGATGTTTTTATCAGCTGTTTGGACTCTCATTCTGACGGCACCCATTCACATCCATTGGTGCGCAAGTGATGCAATGCTACATTTCTCCAAATTCGATGAAGCTTTTCTCGATAGCTGATTTTTTTTTTCTGCGTCAGGTTTGGAGAAATGTAACATTACATCATTTGCGCACCAATGGATGTGAATGGGTGCCGTCAGAATGAGAGTCCAGACAACTGATAAAAACATCACAATAATCCACAAGTAATCCACAACACTCCAGTGCATTAGTTAACATCTTGTGAAGCCAAAAGCTGCATGTTTGTAAGAAACGAATGACAGCATTAATGTTTTTACTTCAAACAGTTGCTTCCATGTATGAATCCATAAAAATGCTTCCTCCAGTGACAAAGTTATCTTTTCTGAATCAGGAGAGAAATATGCACAGATAAAGCAAAGTTTATAAGCCAAAACAGTTCATAACAGCTGTAAATAAATATGTTGATTTTTCACTGGAGGAAGCATTATTATGGATTATGGACTCATATTTTGCTCAGAAGTGCAAATTCAAGGGTAAAATGCCTTAATGGTGGATTTGTTATTTACAGACATGTAGCGCTTCGCTTCATAAGATGTTAAATTGATGGACTGGAGTGTTATGGATTACTTGTGGATTATTGTGATGCTTTTATCAGCTGTTTGGACTCTCATTCTGACGGCACCCATTCACATCCATTGGTGAGCAAGTGTTGCAATGCTACATTTCTCCAAATTTTATGAAGAAAAGAGACCAGGAGTCTCAGGACTGCACGAGTCTGCCGCTCATCTCCGAATCCACCACCTGTAGGTTTATTCCTTGTCCACATTTCCACAGAAAAGGATTTCCACAGAAACAAATCATTTAGTCTCGTCTCAAAGGAATAGTTCACTCCAAAATAAACATTTTCTGAACATTTACTCACCCTCAAGCCATACAAGATGTAGCTGAGTTTGTTTCTGCATCTGATTTGAAGAAATGTGACATTGCATCACTTGTTTACCAATGGATGTGAATGGGTGCCGTCAGAATGACCGCTGATAAAAGCATCACAATAATCCACAAGTAATCCACACCACTCCAGTGCATCAGTTAACATCTTGTGAAGCCAAAAGCTGCATGTTTGTAAGAAACAAATGACAACATTAAGATGTTTTTACTTCAAACTGTTGCTTACATGTAAAATATGAGTCCATAATAATGCTTTCTCCAGCGGCAAATAGAGAAATATGCACAGATAAAGCACAGTTTACAAGACAAAACAGTCCATAACAGCTCTAAATAAATATGTTGATTTTGGAAATTTTCACTAGAGGAAGCATTATTATAGATTATGGACTCATATTTTGCTCAGAAAGTGACAGTTTAAGGGTAAAATGCCTTAAAGGTGCATTTGTTTCTTACAGACATCTAGCTTTTTTTGTTTTATCAGCTGTTTGGACTCTCATTCTGACGGCACCCATTTACATCCATTGGTGAGCAAGTGGTGCAATGCTACATTTCTCTAAATTCGATGAAGAAAAAGAAACCAGGAGTCTCAAGACTACCACTCATCTCTGAATCCACCATCTGCAGGTTTATTCCTTGTCCACATTTCCACAGAAAATGCTTTAAACAGAAACAAATCATTTAGTCTCGTCTCAAAGGAATAGTTCACTCCAAAATAAACACATTCTGAACATTTACTCACCCTCAAGCCCATACAAGATGTGGCTGAGTTTCATTCTACATCAGATTTAGAGAAATGCAGCGTTGCATCACTTGCTCACCAATGGATGTGAATGGGTGCCGTCAGAATGAGAGCCCAAACAGCTGATAAAAGCATTACAATAATCCACAAGTAATCCACACCACTCCAGTCCAACAGTTAACATCTCGTGAAGCAAAAAAAAAGCTGCATGTTTATAAGAAACAAATTTATCATTAAGACGTTTTCACTTAAAACTGTTGCTTCCAGGTAAAATATGATTCCATAATCCATAATAAAATTTGTCTGGTCTGAATCAAGAGAGAAATCTGCACAGATCAAGCACTGTTTACAAACTAAAACAGTCCAAACGCCTCTAAATACATATGTTGGTTGCTTTTCATGTGAGAGAACAACAGGAGATGGACTTTTTTCACTGGAGGAAGCATTATTAAGAATTATGGACTTTGCCCAGAAATTAGATTTTAAAGTTAAAACACCCTAATGATGGATTTGTTTCTGACAAACATGCAGCTTTTGGCTTCACAAGATGTTAACTGATGGACCGGAGTGGTGTGGATTACTTGTGGATTATTGTGATGTTTTTATCATCTGTTTGAACTCTCATTCTGACGGCACCCATTCACATCCATTGGTGCGCAAGTGATGTAATGCTACATTTCTCCAAATTTGATGAAGAAAAGAGGCCAGGAGTGCACGAGTCTGCCGCTCATCTCTGAATCCACCATCTGCAGGTTTTTTCCTCATTAAAATTTCCACAGAAAACGCTTTAAACAGAAACAAATCATTTAGTCTTGTCTCAAAGGAATGGTTCACTCCGAAATATACATTTTCTGAACATTTACTCACCCTCAGGCCCATACGAGATGTAGATGAGTTTGCTTCTGTATCAGATTTGGACAAAAAAGTAGCATTGCATCACTTGCTCACCAATGGATGTGAATGGGTGCTGTCAGAATGAAAGTCCAAACAACTGATAAAAACACTCCAGACCATCAGTTAACATCTTATGAAGTGAAAAGCTTGTGTGTTTGTAAGAAACAAATCTGAATTGTGAGATATAAATGCACATTTGCGGGATATAAACCTGAATATAAACCTGAAGTTCTTTTAAGAATCTCTTAATATTTTATATATATATATATATATATATATATATATATATATATAAAATATATGGATAAATAATAATATAATTCTTTATATAATATTTTATATATATATTTTTTATTTTTTTTATCAAACTATATATATCATAACATTTTTATAATAAATAAATAAAATGTATATATTTTTTTTCAAAATAAACAGTTAAAATAAAACACTAAAAAAAAAAGAAAAAAGCACTAAACGCTTTAAACACTCCAAAATAAAACTTTTCTGAACATTTACTCACCCTCAAGCCCATACAAGATGTAGATGAGTTTGCTTCTGTATCAGATTTGGAGAAATGTAGCATTGCATCACTTGCTCACCAATGGATGTGAATGGGTGCCGTCAGAGTGAAAGTCCAAACAACTGATAAAAACACTCCAGACCATCAGTTAACATCTTGTGAAGTGAAAAGCTGTGTGTTTGTAAAAAAAAAAAAAAAAAACCTCATTAAGACATTTCACTTCAAATTGTTGCTCCCAGGTAAATCATCCATAATCCATAATAAAAGTCTTCTGGTCTAAATCAAGAGAGAAATCTGCACAGATCAAGCGCAGTTTACAAGCCAAAACAACAAATATGTGGGTAGATTCTGATGTGAGGAAGCGTTATTATGAATTATGAACTCATACATTGTCCAGAAGTGACTGTTTAAAGTTAAAACACCTTAATGATGGATTTGTTTCTGACAAACATGCAGCTTTTGGCTTCACAAGATGTTAACTGTTGGACTGGAGTGATGTGGATCACTTGTGGATGTTTTTATCAGCAGTTTGGACTCTCATTCTGACGGCACCCATTCACATCCATTGGTAAGCAAGTGATGCAATGCTGCATTTCTCCAAATCTGATGAAGAAACAAACTCATCTACATCTCGGATGGCCTGAGGGTGAGCACATTCTCAGCAAATGTAAATTTTGGGGTGAACTATTGCTATTCAGGAATTGAGCTGAAGCGTTCAATCTGGGTGCCAGTCAAAGCCGATCGTGTTGCTCTGGCATCGGACGCGTTTGCCTTGGCCTTCCGCGCGATGTGGAGTTTGTTTAAATGAGAGGGTGCGAGAAAAAGGTGGTGATGGTTTGGATCTCTTCGGTAGGGGGGCTCGCAGAAACGGGAATCTTTCCAAATCCAGGAAATTCCACTGAGGTGAAACTCTAGTCAGACGGAGAAGAGCGAGAGACCCGAATAACAGGAAATCTGCAGATTATTTCAGACACTGAAAAGGGGAAAAACAAGTCCAGAAAGCGAAAGGAGACATTGCAGAAGACTTCTCCCTTAAAAGGCCGTTCGGAGGTGCACGGCCACCACAGACGGGTGTGTGAAAGTGGAGGGGCTGATTGTGAAACAGGGTGAGGCAAGAGCGAAAAGAGACAAACAGCAGTCGTCTTACCGTAAAAACTCGGCTCCATGCGTCAGCGCCGCAGTCCAGCCTGGAGCACAACCAAACAATGACGTCCTGCAGTCAAAAGAGCACTCCACTTCTGCTCTCTAACATCTGTCGTGTGCTTTTAAAGGGCGAGGAAAGATGATTCATTAATAAATCAAAGGAACTTGCACAATCTGAGCAGGCTTTCTTTGGAAATCAGATGTTCTTTAGTCTGTTTACAGTGCTGGATAAATTACTGACAAATTGTAATCCAGTACTGAACACAAATTACTTGACCAAAATTGTAGTTAGTATTAGATTACACAATTTATTCAGAGTACTTTTTACATTAGTTGTTTATCACAAAACTATATAAAAAAAGAGAAAATATTATATTTTATATTATTATATATAATTATTATATATATTCTTTATATAATATTATTATATATATATATATATATATATATATATACATATAATTTTTTTTTTTTTTTTTTTATCAAACAAACAAGGTTTTTTTATTTTTATCAAAGAATTTTTAGAATGTAAAATTTTTATCAAGCAAATGTGTGTTTTGGCTGTTTTATATTTATATATAATAATAAAAAAAAATAATAAAAAATGTATATTTATTTATTTATTTATTTATTTATTTTTCAAAATAAACAGTTAAAATTAAACAAATTTGTTTACGTGTGTTGCATGTGACCATTAGCCAACATCAATAAATTATAAATAGTTTCTAGTCTAATTGAGTATTAAAAAAATTATAAAAAAGTGTACATTTTACAGTATTTTTATTTATTTATTTATTTTTACATTTTAGCGTTTTTATACTTAATGTATAATATTATTATTTATATTATTAATAATAATAATATTTAATACTAATAATTATAATATAATACAAAAATTATATATATATATATATATATATGTGTATATATATATGTGTATGTGTATGTGTGTGTGTGTGTGTGTGTGTATCAATGTAATATATAATAAATAATATTTACTATTTTTAAATATATATCTTTTGTAATATATTATTATTAGAGTAAAATATAATGTAATTTAATTTTAATTTAATGTAAGTTAATTTTTATCAAGCTAACTAATTGAAATCTACTAGTTAATATACCATAAAAATGTATACATGCACATATATATAAAAAATTATTTATATCATTTTTTTTCATTTCTATCAAATAATTTTTTATTTGTATCAAGCAAACTAGGTTTTGTGCGTTGATGAAAATCTAATAATTAATATATCATAATTTAATTTTTTTTTTCAAAGTAAACAATTAAAATAAAACACACAAAAACAAAATTTTTATTTGTTTACTTGTGTGACATTTACTGCCACTGTGTGAATAATATATAATCATTTAATGTATAAGACTAGACTGTATAAAACTATAGAAAAACAATTTATATTATTATTATTATTATATAGAATTATGAAGAAAAAAAAATATAAAGAATAATATATTTATTTATATATTAATATTATTTACATAACTGTATATTTGTATCAAACTAGGTTTTTAAAAGTTTGAATCAAAGAATTTTTTAAATTATATATATATATATATATATATATATATATAATTTAAAAAATAATAATAAAAAAAAAATAAAAATATATATATATATATATATATATATATATATATATGTGTGTATATATATATAAAAAAAATATATATATATATTTTTTTTAATCAAGGTTTCACACTTTGATGAAAAGCTAATCTCGACTATATATTATAAAAATGTAAAAAACGTTCAATCTGACATTTGTTTCAAAATAAATAATCAAAATAATAGTATTATACAATTTAAAAGAAAAGTATTATTTTCTTGTCAAATGTACTCAAGTAAATTTGAGAAACCTTTTTTTTCCTCCAGTTTATAATTATATAATATTATTATTACTTTAGGTACGAATTACAAGTGATTAATTTTAGAGTCTGCTGATGTAATCCAGATTACATATAATCATTTACTGCCCAGCACTGTGTGTTTATTATTTGGCTGATGTTCAGAAGTAGTCCACCAGAAAACTTGCTCAAGCACACAGTGGACACTTTGTGCTCAACTCTAATAATCTGTTGGTTAGCAGCCCAGATCTTAAAGCAGTCACAGAGTGACCCAATGGATGAATGTCCTGATCTGCCTGTGTGTGTGTGTCTTGTAGGATCGCTCAGGAGCAGTGCTGCACTGCGGTTCTCGAAGACAACATATGCACCAGCGGCATCAATATGGCCAAGGACCAGGGAAGTTGTGATGCCCTCCTGTCCAGCAGCACATGTGAAAGCAAAACAGCTAAGGTGCATATAATGCATAGAAATGTTTGGATGTATTATTAATAGATTTTTCAATTACATTTATTATTTATTATATTGTACTTTATTGCTTATTATTCTTATTCTTATTTCTATTAATAATAATAATAATAATAATAATAATAATAATAATAATAATAATAATAATATTGCTTAATATTGAACTTAATGTTCACTAATTATAAAAAAAATGTGTACATTTTCCAATAGTTTTATTTACATTTAAACGTTTTTATACCTGATGTATAATATATTATTAAGTATTAAGTAATATATTATAATATAATATATAATATATATTTACTATTTTTTAAAAATAGATATCTTTTTAAATTACATACATTTTTAATATATTATTATTAGTAGTTAAGTTACTAAGTTACTACATAATAAATATATATATATATATATAATTTGAATTTTATACGTTTAATTTATTTTATTTTATTTAATTTTTAACATTATTACAATGTTTACTAAAAATAAATATTGAAAATAAAAATGTCTATATACATTGAGTATTTTAAAATTTTATATAATTATAGCACAAAAAAAAGTTTTCTATTATATTACACAATTCATTCAGAAAAGTTTAGGTCAGAGTACGGTTTACATAAGTTGTTTATCACAAAACTATAGAAAAACTATTTATTTATATTATTATATATAATTATGAAGAAAAAAAATATATAAAGAATAATATATTTATTTATATATTAAAATTATTTACATTTATATATTTTTTTATTTTTTATCAAACTAGGTTTCATGCACTGATAAACCTAGTAATGAATATATATTACAAAAAATGTAAATAATATATCTTAAACATATATATCTTTTTAAATTACATGAATTTGTAATATATTATTATTAGTAAAGTTACTAAGTTACTACATAATATATATATATATATATATATATATATATATATATAATTAGAACTGTATACATTTAATTTATATATATATATATATATATATATATAATATTACTTTTTATATATTTTATTACAATGTTTACTAAAAATAAATATTAAAAAACTAAATGTCTGTATACATTTTTATGTTTTATACATAATGTATTATATAATATATATATATATATATATAAATAATATATACACACACACACACACAATAATATATAGTATATAATAAGTAATATTTATTATTTTAAAAAACATATATTTTTAAATATATAAACATATATATATATATATATATGTGTGTATATAAATATATTTATAAGTATATAAATATTTAAATTATTTATGTTTAATATATTATTAGTACATTTTGAACAAATTACATGCATGTATGTTTACAAAAATAAAATGTACAATATACATTTTTACCTTTCTTAATTTCTTACTTTTGTTTTTACTTTTTTCTTTTTCAAAATATTTGATTACAATGTTTACTAAAAATAAATATTGAAAAAAGTCTATATACATTTTTAATGTTTTTATACATATGTAAAATATAAATATATATATATATATATATATATATATATATATATATATATAATATTAATAATAGTATATAATAATAAGTTTTATATATATATATGGTATATGTACATACCATATATATAATAATATATGGTATGTAAAATATAATATTTACTTTTAAAAAATTTTATTTTTAAATTATATACATTTTAATGTTATTATATATATATATATATATATTTGTTTACTTGTTATTATATATATATATATATATATATATATATATATACCTTTTTTTATTATATAATATATTATGTAATATGTACATAGTATGTTTACATACTATATGTGTGTTTACTTTGTATATTTATTATGTACATATAAATACACACACCCATGCATATATTAAAACTAAATATTTATATGTATATATATATATTTATACCTGTACACAATTTAGATTATTATTAAATAAATATAATTTTTTTTTAGATATAAATCTAAAATATTTTTTCCTTAATATGTACATGCTTATGTGTGTATTTATATGTACATAATAAATATATACAGTACACACATATATATATATATATATATATATATATATATTTTTTTTTTTGGTGCGATTAATTGTGATTAATCGTTTGACAGCACTATTTTATATATATATATATATATATATATATATATATATATATATATATATAAGAAAAGGAAAAACAAATTATATGTGTGTGCATATATAATATATATATTCCATACATTAAAATGTGCATATTTTAGGTGTGATTTAAGTGTGCGAGTACGTTTTGTGGCTGTTGTACGTGTGTTCGCTAGAGAGATCCTGTACGAACACGTCTGTGTTAGACACTCAGATCACAATCGGATGATGAATGTGGTTTTTAAAGCCCAAACTCTTCTTTGTATAAACTCAGAGACTGAGGGGTAAAAATAGCCGTATTTCTCTCAGCGCTGTTTACGTTGAGCAGGAGTGAACTTGCCTACATTACAAAAGTGCAGGTTGTTTCTGTCAGCCCACCGTTATAAATCCAGCTCCGATTATACGCACAGGCTCCGCGCCAAACCTCAGCCTGAAGAATGAGTGTCTCTTGAACGTTTACTACACACCTGACTGTGTTTCCACATTAGGATCCTCCAGGTGTCTGCCGTCTTCTAGGAAACATCCATCTGGGCTTGTCAGCGGGACTGTAAGAGTGTTTATAAGCACCTGTCAGACGTTATTGATGCGTTTATCGCTAACCGCCGAGTCTCATTTATCTGAAAGCGTCTGTGGCAGGTATTAGATGATCTTAGGACAAGTTTAAGCTCTTTTTAAATCACCTCAGCTGTTTGTGTTTCCCCTGAAACTCCAGAGGAGCGTTTTCTAGTGACGTTTTCAGTTCTCAGAAACCTGATTTGTTCAGTTTATTCAAACCATTTCTAGATAAAAGATGCACATGCATTTGACTTAAAGGATAATTCACACACAAATGCATTGTGTGTCTTGAAAGAGAGATTTTCAGCACATTTTGACTTTTTAGTCTGCTGCTTGGTCTAAAACTTTGAGCATAATGCATTTATGCTGCTTTTTTGGAGCTTGGTATCATTTTTTTGACAAAGAAAGAAAGAAAGAAAGGAAAAAGGGCGAAAAATCTTGTAGTATTTTTGTAGTTTTTTTTGTTGTAAACATTGTTAAATCAAGATACATTTACTTTAGAAGGAAAATTACTTAAGATATTAAGAGTTGAGTTTATATATGATGCTAGAAGGGATCTTAGGTCTTCAAGTCAGCAGTGTAAAGTATAAAATATTATAACATTCGCTTTAAAAATCAAAGGTCTAATAATAGTATAATATTTATAATATTTATTATAGTATATTTATAATTATATTTATTTAAACAACCAACAACCAAATATTCATGTGATGCTAGCCAAATATATATATATATATATATATATATGTATATGTATATGTGTATATGTGTATATATAATTTTATTATAATTGTAATAATATTTTTTATATTAAAAATTAAAATTATAAATATTAATAATATATTATTTATTTAATATATAATTATTTATATACATAATTTTATATATCATTTTATCTAAATTATAAAAATGACTAATTTTGTATAAATTATAGAAATTATAATTATATATAAAAACAATTAAAAAATATATATATAGAAAAATAAGATCTTTATTTACTTTCTTTATTTAATATGTAATTGTTTATCTCATACTCTAACATTATATATAAATTTCAAAAATGTTTTTATGTATTTTATATAAATTATACAAATTATATATATTCCTATATATATATATATATATATATATATATATATATAAGTGATTGTAGTTATTCATGTCAGTCTTAATGTTTAAAAAAACTATATTACATTTTTTAAATATTACTAATATTTTAAAATGTATATTTATAATGACACATTTGTAATATTTTGTTTATTTAATATGTAATTGTTTATCTAATTGTTTAACATAATATTCCTATTTATGTTTTTATTGCACACACACACACACACACACACACACACACACACAAACATTATTAATATGTAATTTATTTAATATGTATTTGTTTATATACACACTTTTATATATAATTTTATATAAAATATAAATAGTATTTAAAAAACTATATATATATATAAAAGTATATATATATATATATATATATATATATGATCTTAGATCTTCATGTCAGACTGAATTAGTCTGTTTAAGAAAACTATATTACATTTTAAAAATATTAATATTTAAAAAAAAGTATAGTTATCAATATTTTATTTAATCTATTTAATAAGTAATTGTGCATATATACATACATACATACATACATCAAATTGTATATACTTAAAAAAAAAAAAATATATATATATATATATATATTTGTATTATTATTCCATTGTAAAATTTGTATTAATATTATCAAATTAAAACTTCTATTTATAAATATTCATATTATTTTTATTTAATACGTAATTGTTTATACACACAATTTTATATATATTTTTATATAAAATATAATAATTACATATAATTATAGTGTATATATTACATTACATATATTATAATTATAGTGTGTGTGTGTATATATATATATATATATATATATATATATATATATATATATTAGTATACACACACACACATACAATTATTATTATTATTTTTTAGAAATGTTACATTAATTATACAAATTACACAAACATACATATATACATACATATACATACATACACACACACACACACACACACACACACACACACACACACAAATAACAATGTATAAAAAGTAAATAGTTTATTATGTATAATATATACTATACATTATATAATACACACAGTGTTGATGAGCTATTTGTTTAATTAGGTTGTTTACATCCATACATTTCTATTTTTCCACATTGAGCTTTGTGCTTTTGCTGAAGCTCTACATCTTAATCTCTGCGCTGAGTCCAGAAAGATCTGCAGAAGTGAATTATCGCTGCGTCTGAGTCCAGGATGAGACTTTATCTGTGTCTGGGAAAGCGTCCACGCCGCTCACGTCCTCTAGAGGAGTGTATTTTCTGTGGTGTTGAGAGTGGCTTCAGTCTGTGTGCTAGGAAAAGGATTCATAGTTATTTAGCGCTTAGGTGTGAATACTGTTTGGTGGACAGACTCCAATAAATCATCAAAAGACTGAAAATAACGACACAGCTCTTCTTTGTGTCTGTATACCGCAGTAAACTTTACACGGCTCTGTTCTGAAACTACCTCAGTCTCTGCTCCCTACACAGACAGCTGCCTAATAAGAGAGAGAACCTTATAAGTAACTGATTTGAAACGCTCTACACAGGCAGCAACAGCTAGTGGAGTGAGAAAGATGGTGTTTTTGGCTTTAAAATAACAACATGAATCTATAATAAGCTTTAATAATAAACGGCACACACATTTTGGCCAAAATAGTTTTAATATGTTGTATACAAATAGTGTTTTATTGATGCTTTCCAGCACTGAAACACTTCAATTGAATTCACTTTGTCTGCTATCTTAGATGAAATATCTGCATACTTTTTCCACTTTTCTCAAGTCTACTGCAATGCTTTCTGGGATTGATTTCTACAGGAAGTTTTATATATATATATATATATATATATATATATATATATATATATATAAGGCTAAAAGAAGAAATTCTATAAGGTCTTCATTTCAATGTAAAAAATGATATATAATAAATATATATTATGAGTGTATCATTGATTTGGGAAAAATATATATTTGATATTTTTATAAAATTATATATAATATTTATATATAATTGTTCTGATATATATATATATATATATATATATATTTAAATTCTATATTTCTTTCCATATTTTAATACAATATAATTATTTTTTTTAAATAATAGTATTAACAAATACAAAATAATTATTTTGTTATCATAGGTTTAAATAAAAATATATAAAACATAATGTAATAAAATATTATATAATATTTAAATATTTAAAATATAATATAATAAAAACATATTAAGTTAAAAATGTTAGAATATTATTTAAAATACGATTTTACAAATAAGATTTGTTATACACAAACACAATTATATATATATATATATATATATATATATATATATGAAATATACAAACATTCATTAAAAAATGAATTTAGTATTTTAGTAAAATATTTGTTATACACAAATACAAAAAAATATATGCACAAATATGTATATCTTAAATATACAATAAAAAATGTAAAACAAATATTTAAGTATAAATTTTAATTTTGTATTTTAGTGTATGTGTATGTATATATATATATATATATATATATATATATATATATATATATAATTTCTTTAATTCTATCTATTTTCCATATATAATTAAATATTTATAATAAATAATTACTTAAAAATGTATATTTAAAAATGACATATTTTAAACATTAGTATTAAATAATATAATTTGTTAGCATAGGTTTGAATAGAAAAATATTATTCAATTAATTATTTATAAAATATTAAAATACTTCAAATATGATTTATATTACACACACAATTTTTTTTCTTTATAAATTTGAATTTAGTATTTTAGTATAAAATAATACGTAAATATTTAATATAAGAAAATGTTACGTTTAAATATATGCTGGTCAGAACTGTTATGAAGTAAATTTCTGAGTAATCTATTACTTTTCCTGCAGAATTTGTAACACAAAAAAATGGTAAAATATCTATTTAGGAGTCTTAGACCTTTCTAACAATGTTTGTCATGATTAAATTAGGGTTTAGGATTTATTTGTGAAATAGTGAAGTAAACTTTGGGTGACAATTAAGGGGCTTTAAAACGACTAAAATATCTGTATAAGGTCTTAAAATGTTGCATATGTAAGAAGCTCACTAGATTTTGAAACTTTGAGATTTTTAAATATTTCTCTTAAAAATGCGGTCGGGTTTAATTCAGTTGTAAGATGATGATTTGATGTGCATGAGTGAGGTGTCTGTGCAGGTGCTTTGGATGCATACTGTGTAGGATCTGTTTTGGTCGTCTCTGATCTGGAGTGTTTCTCTTCCTCCGCAGACGTGCTGTGAGTGCTGTTTGCTCGGTCGAGCGGCCCAGGAGCGAGGTCTGTCATGTGACCTCACCCTCGCTGTGTGGTACCAGTGCGGTCTGGTGTCCCGGGCCTGTTGTGTGGACCGATCGCCCAACAGCAACGGGAAACCTACAACGGGTGAGAACAAACAAACCCATTTTTTTATGGTGCAAAAATGCTTATATAAGTAGCATTACAAGTAAATTAAATAATGCATAAAATCAAAAGCAAAAACAACCATTACACATAATACAAATGCATGAACACTGCATATAAATTCTGCTTAATATTATAAATAATAATACAATGATTATTATAAAATAAGCATAATAAAATATGATTAAATAATAACAAATAATAGTATTATCTATTATAATTTAATTATTTATTATTTAATTTTTTAAAGAAATTAATACTTTAATTCAACAAGGATGTGTTAAATTGATAAGAAATATGATAGAAAAGACTTCTAAATTCTACATTAATTATTTATTCTAAATTATTATTTATATTTATTTATAACTGCAATTTGTTTAATTAATTAATTAATTAATTCTTTAACGGAATGTAAAGTCTTATAATATGAAATAATCCTACATAATTATTATTTTATATAATTATTATATATAAAATATATATATATATAATTTTTTTTTTTTTTTTGTAAAGTCTCATAATATAAAAGGACCCTAAAGGTCCTAAAAACAAAATTCCTATATATATATATATATATAATTTTTTTTTTTTTTTTTGTTTTTTTTTTGTAAAGTCTCATAATATAAAAGGACCCTAAAGGTCCTAAAAACAAAATTCCTTTTCTTAATTAAAAATGTAATTACCACCAAAATTTTTACCAACATCTTTTTTGTAAGGTCTCATAATGTAAAAAATATCCCAATAGTCTTAAAAACAAGGTTCAATTTCTTAATTAAAAATAGAAATAATATAACAATACAATATTATAATTGTGTAATTCTAAATTATATATTTAAAAATATAATATATGCTTTTGTAAAGTCTAATAATATAAAAAAAACATCTTAATGGTTCTAAAAACAAGATTAAATTTCTTAATTAAAAACAGAAAAAAATATAACAATAAAATATTATAATTGTGTAATTCTATATTATATATTTAATAATATATTACATATGTTTTTGTAAAGTCAAATAATATAAAAAAAAAATCTTAATGGCCCTAAAAAAAGATTTATTTTCTTAATTAAAAATGTAATTAATATAATATTAAAATATTATAAGTGTATAATTCTTATATATATATATATATATATATATATAATTTATATATATTAAATATTAATATGTATGTATATATATATATATATATATGAAACAATTCTAATTGTCCTAAAAACAAGCTTAATTTTCTCAATAATTTTTTTTTATTAATATAATAAAACATTATAATTTTGTAAATCTTTAAATATATATATTTTTTTTCTCCTAAGGGATTTACCCCTAGTTATTGTCTCAGTATTACTATAACTCAAACTGTCAATATTGAGACTGCAGGAGTTTCTCAGGTCATTTTAGTCTGGAGTGAAGCAGTTAAAGACGAGCTCTTCTGCCTCCTAGTGCTCATGAACTGACATCTCCACAGACGACCACTTCACCGCTAATTTACAACGCATATAAATGCGTCTTTGTTATATAAATGTACATTTATAATGCATTAACTGAATTTATGTTTCAAAAATCACAGACTTACAGCCATCGCAGGGTGACGCACAAAGCACAGATGAACAATGCAAAGGTAACTGCACTATATAATCCTTTAAACGCATCTGTCACTGATTTTCAGTACCTGTGTGATCATGTGCGGATTGTTAATGTTGTTTGTCTGTTTGCATTAAAGATGCCGGTTGCTCTCAGCATTGTCTTAATGGGACTTGTGTCTGTTCAGAGGGATACAAGCTGAAGGCGGACGCAAAAACCTGCGAAGGTCAGTAAACGTGCACTAATAAATAGAGGTCCACCGATATATCGGTTTTGGTGATTAATCGTACCGATAGTTGATCTGATAGTTTTTCTTCTCGGCTGATCATTATAGAGTATGAGAGCCATAGATATGTATGATGAGAGCGACCTCTAGAGGCGGAAATCACTCACAACAGCTGCTGTTTGTTTACACACCTGATACTGCACTGAACACAGCGGGATTTAAAACATCGACAACGGACTATAGTGCATGTTTTCATATCATTACTTAGCAAGTACTTTGTTGACTAGATGCTGCATTAGTAGAGAAAGCACAGCGGTATGTTTGCTATCAAGGCTGAGAGGAAGCCAACATTAGCCGCACATCAAGAGGTTAAAACAATGTGACCAAAACAGTAAGTCCAACCCAAATGTTTAATGTCACAATTGTTATAATCTATTGGCATTAGTTTATATCCAGCTGATCACATTAATGCATTTGTTAGCCAGCAAGTTGCATGTTTAAAGCTAGTGATGTGAGACAGCAAACTGCTCATTCAGCCCACAGAAATTATTTAATTTTACATTAAACACATCATATCTGCCCTAAATTAATCTAAATCTGCCCTAAATCTACTTCACCATGGGCTGGAAGATTGTGTGTATTGTGTATTTTTAGCAAAACGTTTTTCTTTCCGTGGCTCTAATAAAGTCTGTATGTTTCATAGAGAGAGCTATAATATAGATTTCGCTTTCTCTTTCCGTTTGTTGTTTTAACCCTTTCACTGTCACTCCCTTTTTTGAACATTTTTTGAACGTGAAAATACACGAAAATCCAAAGTTACATTTTTACAATTCGTCAACAAAAACATTTTGTAATATGATTTTGATGTACATTTTTCCTGGTAATGCAAAGTCGGATTTTAAAATGTTTTCAAAGGATGAATTTTGAGATTTTGAAGTTTTCTACTGCTATATATCATATATTTATGATTTCTAAAGCGTGATAGGGAAAAAAGCAACAAAGAAAGTCTTTTTGTGACAAAGGTCAGAACTCCTGTTTCGAAGTAGATTTTTTTGAGCTGCACTCTTGTCATAAATGAATCTGTTACTTTTCCTACATAATTTGTAACACAAAACAGTGGTCAAATATCTATTTAGCAGTCTTAGACCTTTCCAACTATATATTGTTTGTCATGAATAAATTAGGATTTATTTGTAATATGGTGAAGTAAACTTAAGCGTCCCACTGAGGGGGGGTTAAACACCGAACTTCAAACTCATCAAGTAAACTTATGTCCATTTGGTGGTTAAATAAACAGTTTTAGACTGCTGTTTGGACTGAATGTGACGCGTCCGGTGTGTGATAACTGATAGAGATCTCCTGGATGTGGCGTTGGCCTTTTGCTCGGTTTGTGACTAAAATATTTAGTTATTTTGATTAGATATTCATCAAGTGCTCTAGAATAGAAGCAGTTAAACTGTGAGAGTATAAATGCAATATCCATATGATTTTATTTCAATACTGTGGCTTTTGTGTAGATGTTTAAAGACTGTTGATATGAAATGGTAACACTTCACAATAAGAGTCCATTTGTAGCATTAACTAAGTTTAATAAAAGCTGTAGAATGTAAGTATTGTTCATTTCAACATTTACTGATATTTTTAAATATATAATTAATATGAATACATTTATTCTGTTACAAAGTGTGGTTCAGTTGTTTTTAAATAGTAGACCACTGTTTTAGTGTCCATTCAGTATCAATTTTAAAAACTATCGGTCGATTAATCGGTATCGGTGAGTACAATATCGGTCGACCTCTACTAATAAACCTCAAAATGGACTTTAATATGCTAGTATGCTAGTCTGAGGGATGGACTGAATGTCTTTGTGTGTCTGTAGACATCAACGAGTGTTTGCTGGGCTCTCATAACTGCCGCGGGGGCGAACGCTGCATCAACATGCCTGGATCATTTCGATGTCAGAGGGTCATCAGCTGCGGGACGGGATACGAGCTCACAGACAACAACAAGTGTCAAGGTCAGACACACATTCTAGCGCTGCATGTTTAGGGAAGAAATCTGATTGTGATTTAAAATGCAACAAAAATCCTCCAGGGTTAATGTTTGTTTGTAGGACTGCACAATTTGCCTCAAAAATGTGTAACTGTATCTACAGTCATGGCCATAAATATTGCAATTCTGTCAGCAAATGCAAAATGCAAAAATTGTTGTAGTTTCAAATGTTTTGGTACACAAATGTAGATATTTTTGGTTTGCATTGGAACAACACTCAAATCTCATACTATTCCACACAGAACACAAAAAAAGCACTGGACAAAACGATCATTTGTTTGTGCTGCATAATTTGGTATAAATAAATAAATATATTGATTATATATCATATTTGATAAAATAATAATAATAATAATAATAATAATAATAATTTATATACTATTATATAATTTATTAATTACAATAATTTTATAATATTACAATAATAATAAAATTATAATTTATTAGTATTATTAGTATTATTATTAAATAATGTTATTAAACAAAATAACTATCACTGTTGTAATATTTCACAGCAAAATATGATTGTGAATGATACATAAAATGTATTGATTGTTCTGATAAAAATATAAAATAATACTAGTAATAATTATGATGATTTATTATTTTAGATAATTTATAAATTCTACTTATTTTATAATTAATAATAATAATAATAATAATAATAATAGTAGTAGTAGTAGTAATTGATTATTATTACTAAATAATGTTATTAAACAAAATAACTAGCGCTGTTGTAATATTTCACAGTAAAATATTAATTTGGACAACTTTGAGGTGATTTTCTCAATGTTTCCCTCAGATCTCCCTCTATCTCGGCCAAATGTTGTTTGTCCTAACACACCACACATCAATGGAAAGCTTATTTATTGTATAAATAAAGATACACAAATATAAATATATAAATGAAATAATATATTTTTTAAAATGGACCCTTATGACCCTTGTTTTGTGGTCTAGGGTCACAACTATCGGTTATTTACGAGAATCCTCCTGAATAATCATAATAGATAGCAGAGCTGTAATTTAGCATGTATGATAACTGTAGTGTCCTGTTTGTTGTTTCAGACATTGATGAGTGTGAGACTGGCACTCATAACTGCGCAGCCGAACTGCAGTGTCAGAACACAGCCGGCTCGTTCCGCTGCCATCCCAGAGTGCAGTGCGGTGTGGGATTCATTCAGGACGCTCTCGGGAGCTGCATCGGTGAGACAGCGACTATCACACGAGCTGCATTCGCGACTGAAAACTACTGCTTGCAGCTATGAAATATTTAGGAGCACTAGTCAGCATATTCAGGGCTCGACATTAACGCTTGTCCGGGACAAGTGGATTTTGTGAAAGGGCAAGTGAAAGAGAATTTTACTTGCCTGACCGGACAAGTAACCTGATTAAAACATCAAAAAATAAAAATAATAATAACTAGCGCAGCACCCAAACTTGGTGAGAATCATTCTTGATTGTATTACTTATAGTGTAAACGGTGAGTGAAAACAGACATTATCAAGGTTGCGTTAGTTGAGGCTCGTGCAGCCTATCTGACTCATGTACAAATCTAAACTAATAGGCGCAACAGCACACACAAAGAAACAAACATGAACAAACATACTGCGGTAGAAAAAAAAAGCTAACTATTGTATGTTACATATGATAAATGTAAGCAACATTACACAACTAAGCACAGCGCGACTGCAAATGTGACATTGATTTTATACAACAGTAGTCCAATAAACTAGTAGTTAAAGTTGGGTGTGAAATGGACCTGGGGTGTATTAAAACATGTTACCGATTCCCACCTCCGTTAACCCCCAGCTTTCCGAATTACACCATTATTTGCCTGTGTTTCCATTAGGCTTACAATGTTAGTGCTAGGGGCATAGCGTAGCCTATGCAGCTAAATCACTATTTTTACACCATTAACAACGTTCAAAGTAACTCCACACTTAATTGGTGGACTTCTGAGGTCCTTGACATTTAAAACGAGACACTGAGAACTTTGAAAGTGCACAGGTAGTTTATTAAAAAGACAGTTTATACAGACAGTACCTTCCTTGAATTTCCCGTTTGCCGCCATCTTAAAATTAAGGCGCGATGATATTACGCAGCGCCTGAATATAGTCCCCAGCTAGTAGGGCTGCACGATTAATCGAAGGCGATTGTCATGCGCATGTTGTCAGTGAAGCCGGTTGTGTAATCAGCAGTAAATCTCCAGCACCTGTGTTCAGGTGGAGCGGCATGTACTACACAGAGCCGTACTCCACAGAAAAGATACGCTGAATCGCGTTCATTATCGCAAACGATTTAATCGATCGATTATGAAATCGAAAGAAATCGTTTGCGATAATGACAGCTGTTTGCGTAGCTTCTCCGTGAACTACGGCTCTGTAGACATGCTGCTACACCTGAAAGCATGTGAAAATATCACATTTAATAACGTTTTGACTCCAAACTCACTTCATATTATAATATTTATATCAGTCGAGTGTTTGAAATAAATCTTTCTGTAAGATAGTATAGCTATTTACACAGAATAAAGCACGAATAGTATTCTAAGCAGTGATAAAGGCATTGCATTATTATATACTGCATTATAAGGAAAATTATAATGAGAAGAAGTCAGATAAACCATATATTGTTGTAGTCGTGGGTTTATTAGTCACGTTGAATCAATGACAGCAGTTAAATCTTGTTTATTCAGCTGCAGCGATAGCAAAGATGCCTTTCTATTTCTCTTCTTCTGGCGTATTTTGAGTTTCCGCGTGAGAATAAGAGAGCCCTCTGGCCTTCGGATGAAGATTTACTAAACACAGAACAGTGCTTTTCTAAAAGATACGCGTGACAATCGCAGCTTTCCATTAATCCCGATTTCGATTTCACTTCGATTAATCGTGCAGCCCTACCAGCTAGGTAACTTCCAACGTCACCAGCACTAAGCCACTAAGATAATAGTAAAATAGCTGGGGACTATATTCAGATGCTGCGTAATATCATTGCGCCTGTGCACCCATAGTACAGCAGCAAATGTTCTTGATTATTACGCCAGAACGAGAGTATAGTTCCTAGTCACATCAGCCTAGAAAATCGCAACTTTTCATTTTCTGCCGGTCTTAGTACACGATGTAACTACAGAAGAGTCAAGTTTTAAATAGGAAAAATATTGAAAGTCTTTGGTTTTATTTTTGAACGCGATGCTTATGGTCTAATCCGATTCAATGATTTATGCTAAGCTATGCTAAAAGGGCTACCGGGAGAACCGGCGATCGGCTGAATGGATTCGAAAACGCTAAAACTCATCTGTTTAACTCTGGGGGAGTTGGAAAAAGAGATTATTTGCAAAAAAAGTGGAATGTTCCTTTAATTAAATCAGTGACTTGCCGCCACCTACTGGCAGATTTACTTTCATTTTTAAATTATCTTTAAAGTATCTATTTAAAGTAATTTTGACTGTGCTTCTAATTTTTTTTAAGCGAAGAGCCCTGCGTAACATCAGAGCTTATAACGTCCCCCTTGTGTGTGACAGATATAAACGAGTGTTTGAGCGTGACGGGGCCGTGTCCGTCGGGTCACATGTGCTTCAACACAGTGGGCTCCTACACCTGCCAGAGACACTCGGTGACCTGTGGACGTGGATACCATCTGAACGTAGACGGCACTCGCTGCGTGGGTACGGAAACTAGTCGCCTCCGTATAAACTTGTTCGTTATGCTGTCAGACTCTGACTGATCTGTGATCTGTGTTTGTGTGTCAGATATCGACGAGTGTGCGGGGCCTGATAACTCCTGCGACGGTCACGGCTGTGTTAATCTGGTGGGTTCGTACCGCTGCGAATGCAGGGCCGGCTTCATCTTCAACAGCATTAGCAGATCCTGTGAGGGTGAGTGCCGTGGGTTAGAGGCTAAGAGCTCCTAACTGAAAGGTTGCAGGTTCAAATCCACACCAGGGGTTTGTATATATATAATGTAATATAATATATATATATATATATATATATATATATATATATGTATGTGTATATATATATATATATGTATGTGTATATATATATATAATATATATATGTATATGTGTGTGTGTGTATATGTCCTAAAAGTAGACAAAGAGAACCCAATCAAACAAGTGAAAGAAAAATATTTGCTTTGTCATTTATTTATTGAGAAAAAAATGATCCAGTGTTACGTATCTATGTGTTGCAAAAGTATGCTTTCAGTATCTGGTGTGACCTTTTCTTGCTGCAAATATATATTGAATAAATGTTACAATTATTGCAGGATTCTTTAAAATATATATTTGTAATAATTTATTATGTTACATAATATATATTATATATAAAATATGAATTTAATTATAAGAAAAAAAAATTTATTAATACTTGCAGTTCATTTATAAATATAATATATAAATTATTTATTTGCAGTAATAAATCCAGTTTTGACTTTTTTGACTTTTTACATATTAATTACATATGAACAAATAAAATAAAATCTAAAATAATAAATATCATAAAAATATAATTTAATAATATAAATTGTATCATTATGAAATAACTTAAAGTAATCAAATAATAATAAAAATCTAATAATAATAATAATAATAATAATAATAATAATAATAAATATACAGTTTTAATCAATTAATATAATTGGAAATAATATTAAAATAATACAAATACTGTTATAAAAAATAAAACTAATTGATAAGTAATAATTTATTTTAAATGTTTATTTATATATATATATATATATATATATATATGAATATTTAAAATTGTAAACTTTTATTTTGTTATATATATATATATATATATATATATATATATATTTGCAGTAATAATTTTTCAATAATAATAATTAAAATATATAATTAAATGTAATTAAATATGAACAAATAAAATTAAAAATATAATAAAAATATCATTCAATAATGCAAATTATATTATTCTAGAATAACTTTAAATAATGATAATCAAATAATAATAATAATCATAATTAAAATAAAGAATAATAAAAAATAATTTATAAATAATTTAAAATGTTTAAAATTTTATATATATATATATACATATACACACACACAATTACAAAATATAAACAAATAAAATAAAATAACAAAAAAATATATAATTTAATAATGTAAATTATATTATTATAAAATAACTTAAAATAATAATAATAATATTAAATATAGTTTTAATGAATGTGTATATAATTGTAAATAATAATATTAAAATAAAACAAATATAAATAATATAAAAAAGTATTTATAAATAATTATAAATAATTACAAAAATAAAAGTATTTATTAAAATGATTTATATTGCAGAATTAATTAAACATTTCACAGTTAACTATAATATTTGTCTTATTTGAGTTCCTATTTTTTAAATTCCAAAATATGATTTTTTTTAAATGAGATTAAAAATTGTAAACATTAAAATTATAGCATTATAAAATAATACTAATACAAATCTAATAATGATAACAACATAAAAATAAACATTTATATAATAACATTAATATATATATATATATATATATATATATATATATATATATATATATATATATATATATATATATATAATTTAAATTATTAAAGTAACTTAAATGTACCTCTGTTGCTCTGTAAGCTGTATTTCTTAAATATGAACAAATAAAATTAAAAATATAATAAAAATATCATTCAATAATGCAAATTATATTATTATAAAATAACTTTAAATAATGATAATCAAATAACAATAAAAATCATAATTAAAATAAATAATAATAAAAAATAATTTATACATTTATTTAAAATGTTTAAAGTTTTTTATATATATACACACAATTACAAAATATGAACAAATAAAATAAAATAACAAAAAAATATATAACTAAATAATGTAAATTATATTAATATAAAATAACTTAAAATAATAATAATATTATAGTTTTAATGTGTATATAATTGTAAATAATAATTAATAATAATATAAATAATAATAATTAAAATAAAACAAATACTAATAATATAAATAATATAAAAAAGTATTTATAAATGATTATAAATAATTACAAAAATAAAAGTATTAATTAAAATGATTTATATTGCAGGATTAATTAAACATTTCACAGTTAACTGTAATATTTGTCTTATTTGAGTTCTATTTTTTAAATTCCAAAATATGATTTTTTTTTTTTTAAATGAGATTAAAAAATTGTAAACATTAAAATTATAGCATTATAAAATAATACTAATACAAATCTAATAATGATAATAACATAAAAATAAACATTTATATAATAACATTAATATATATATATATATATATATATATATATATATATATATATATATATATATAATTTAAATTATTAAAGTAACTTAAATGTACCTCTGTTGCTCTGTAAGATGTATTTCTTAAATATGAACAAATAAAATTAAAAATATAATAAAAATATCATTCAATAATGCAAATTATATTATTATGAAATAACTTTAAATAATGATAATCAAATAATAATAAAAATCATAATTAAAATAAATAATAATAAAAAATAATTTATAAATAATTTATTTAAAATGTTTAAAGTTTTATATATATACACACAATTACAAAATATGAACAAATAAAATAAAATAACAAAAAAATATATAACTTAATAATGTAAATTATATTATTATAAAATAACTTAAAATAATAATAATATTATAGTTTTAATGTGTATATAATTGTAAATAATAATTAATAATAATATAAATAATAATAATTAAAATAAAACAAATACTAATAATATAAATAATATAAAAAAGTATTTATAAATGATTATAAATAATTACAAAAATAAAAGTATTTATTAAAATGATTTATATTGCAGGATTAATTAAACATTTCACAGTTAACTGTAATATTTGTCTTATTTGAGTTCTATTTTTTAAATTCCAAAATATGATTTTTTTTTTTAAATGAGATTAAAAAATTGTAAACATTAAAATTATAGCATTATAAAATAATACTAATACAAATCTAATAATGATAATAACATAAAAATAAACATTTATATAATAACATTAATATATATATATATATATATATATATATATATATATATTTAAATGATTAAAGTAACTTAAATGTACCTCTATTGCTCTGTAAGCTGTATTTCTTTGTATTGAACACCAGACATCAACGAATGCAGGAATTATCCGGGCCGTCTGTGTGCGCACAAGTGTGAAAACATCCTGGGCTCCTACAAGTGCAGCTGCACCACCGGCTTCAAGCTGGCCGACGACGGCAGGAGCTGCGACGGTACGAGAAAAACAACATTAACAGACTACAGTAATGATCAGCTCTCTTCATTCATTCATTCACTAACCTGTGCTTGATCCAGACCTCAATGAATGCGAGAGCAGCCCTTGCAGTCAGGCCTGTGCCAACGTCTACGGCTCGTACCAGTGCTACTGCCGGCGCGGTTATCAGCTGAGCGACGCGGATGGGATCACCTGTGAAGGCGAGTGACTGACCTTCGCTGTCAGACGCCGGTGTCTGCAGAACGGAGGACGTAACTGTCTTGTTCTTGTTTTCAGACATCGATGAGTGTGCGCTGCCCACCGGTGGACACATCTGCTCTTACCGCTGCCACAACACTCCAGGCAGCTTCCACTGCACCTGTCCCACCACTGGATACACCCTCGCCCCCAACGGACGCAGCTGCCAGGGTCAGACACACAGCGCTATGACAATCTGGACATCTCAGTTAACTAAAATGA
The DNA here is from genome assembly GCA_033026305.1 of Cirrhinus molitorella. Taxonomy (NCBI): domain Eukaryota; kingdom Metazoa; phylum Chordata; class Actinopteri; order Cypriniformes; family Cyprinidae; genus Cirrhinus; species Cirrhinus molitorella. The sequence goes on from CM065141.1 coordinate 30,269,553, forward strand.
AAACTATTCATAAAAAAAACTAAAATATTTGCAGTACTTCACATAAAAAGAACGTTAAGCAAAATAAATAAATTAATTAATAAATTATATATATATATATATATATATATATATATATATATATATATATATAGAGAGAGAGAGAGAGAGAGAGAGAGAGAGAGATTTTTATTAAAACTTTAAACTTTTTTTTAAATAAAATTAAAACATATAAAAATACAGCATTTGACATAAAATAAACATTAACCAAAATAAATAAATAAATAAATAAATATATATATATATATATACACACACATTTAATTAATTTAAAATTAATATAAATATTATAATTAAATAAAAAAATAAAAAAAACTTGACTTGATTTTTAAATAAGATAAAATAAAAATGAAAACAATAAAAAAGGCAGTACTTGACATAAAATACACAAAACATTAACCAAAATAAATAAATAAAATGTAAAAAAAATTCTAATTTAAACTTTACTTGACATAAAATAAACATTAACCAACATAAATAAATAAAATATTATTTATATTTACTTTTTATTTAATTACATTTTTATTTTAACTGAAACTGAAGTTCAAATTTATAAAAACATAAAATTAATGAATGAAAATTACAAAAAATAATACAACTTTGACCAAAATTCAAGTAGAAAATAATAATAATAATAATAATAATAATAATAATAATAATAATAATAATAATAATAAATTAAATTGATTTTGCTATTGCTTTTATTTGATGTTTTTCATAAATTGTTTTGATGCATGTTTTCTTTTAGTTTTTGTATTTCAGTGGCTCTTTACTCTTTTTGTAAAGTGCTTTGAGAACTTTGAAAGGTTTGAAATTATTATTTAATTATTATTACAATATAATTCAAGACATTAACAAAAACATGGTTTTTTATTTTCTTTCAAATGTTTTTACTGTTTTTATAAAGTGCTTTGAGATGCAATGTTAAAGGGACTATTAAAATAACAGATATAATTCTTATTATTAGTATTAAAATCTAATTCAAAATATTAGAAAATACAAAAGCTAGTCAAAAAAATAGTCAATCAATAATACTGAAAAACTGTCTAAAACTTTTCATAAATGATAATACAAAAACAATATGCTCTAGTATCAGTATGTTTTATTAAACCACTTTATCTTGTGGCAGTATCCTTTAACTATAGTAAAATCATTAATGCTGATGTGTTTTGTAGATATCGATGAGTGTGTAACTGGGACTCACGGCTGCACTGAATCTGAGAGCTGCTTCAACATTCAGGGTGGATATAAATGCCTGAACTTCGACTGTCCGCCCAACTACAGACGCTCAGGAGACACGTAAGTGCAGTGAACATAAAAAACACTTTCAAAACAAGATTTGACATCAGTAATCGATGCATTTCAAAGCAAAAAATGGACGCTTAACAAGAACAGACGCAGGGTGGAGCTTGATTTCATGCTGTGGAAAATACAAAAACGAGTATTGTAAAATACATATTGCGAGTCAATGCACCGTTCTCAAAGTTCATTCACAACTCCTGTTCAAATGCAACATTTGTGCTGAATATGAATAAATTATATATCTATATATACATTTATTTAAATAATACAAATTATTTTTAATGCACCCAATATTTCCCCTGAATATAATAAAAAAAAATACATTTCTTTTTAAATAAAATCATTAAAAATTTTATAAACAAATGCAATGAAAATATATCATATAAATACATTTAAAATATATAATATAATAATAAAATTAAAAATATGATAATAATAATAAATTAAAAATAATATTTTAGTGCACCAATATTTCCCCTGAATATAAACAAATGCAATAAAAAATATATATAATAATACAACTTTTTTCATGCTTTTAAAAACATAAAAATTATATTTGTTATTATTATATTATTAAATTTATATTAAAATTATATTATTATTATTATATTATTATATATAATAATAATATAATAATAAAACTAAAAAATATTTTTAAAAATAATATTTTAGTGCATCAATATTTCCCCTGCATATAAACAAATGCAATAAAAATATATAATATAATAATACAAAAAAAATATATATATTTTAGTGCACCAATATTTCCCCTGAATATAAACAAATGCAATAAAAAATATATATAATAATACAACTTTTTTCATGCTTTTAAAAACATAAAAATTATATTTGTGTACCAATATTACCCCTAAATATAAACAAATGCAATAAAAATATATAATAATACAACTTTTTTCATGCAATAAAACAACTAAAAAAATATTTTAGTGCACCAATATTTCCCCTGAATATAAACAAATGCAATAAAAATATACTAAATATAATAATATAATAATAAAACTAAAAAATATTTTTAAAAATAATATTTTAGTGCATCAATATTTCCCCTGCATATAAACAAATGCAATTAAAATATATAATATAATAATACAACTAAAAAATATTTGTAAAAATGTGTACCAATATTACCCCTGAATATAAACAAATGCAATAAAAATAAATAATAATAAAACTTTTTTAAATGCAATAAAAAAAATATATATATATATATATATATATATATATATTTCAGTGCACCAATATTTCCCCTGAATATAAACAAATGCAATAAAAATATATAATATAAATACACTTATAAATACATTTTTTATTAAAAAAAAAATCATTTAATTACAAATATTGTTTCACTGCACCAGTATTTCCCCTGAATATAAACAAATACAATAAAATATATAATAAAACAAAAAAAAATCATGCAATAAAAAAAATTACAAATAATATTTTAATACACCAACATTTTCCCTGAATATAAACAAATTCAATAAAAATATATAATATAATAATAATAATAATAATAATAAAATTATATATATATATATATATGAAGAGTTCAGATGCAAAACCAGCTAAAAGCCATCTCGGTCAAAAATGAGATAATGATACTGAATGAATGCTCTCGAAACCTATTATACATCCATAAAAAATAATAACAAACAAACAAAAAATAAGAACAAAATAAAAATATATTTAAAAAATAAGTAAATAAAATATGTCAAAATATTTGTTTGTTCAGTATATGGTTAGGAAGTTGACGTATAGTTGAAACGATGCAGGTGGGTTGTGAAATGAGAAGTGGGGTTTCTAACAGATCGTGCATGAACGTCGCATCCAAGTTGGCTGCAGAAGCAATGCATGAATAGAGCACTGAGTTTTCATTAATACACGTTTTATGTTTTGCAATTTCCATTAGTGTTCTCCATACTGATAAAAAAAAAAAAAAGAATTTCAGTGTCATAGTGTCTCTATGGAGAAAACGAATGGAATGTCAATCAACGTGATGTCACGGCGAATGCTCCTCCCCCTCCGACAAACCCCACCCCCTTCAAATCGCACACTTTTCCGCATGTGGCGCACCGCACCGGTCTAACCCCTCTCTTTTCTCTCTTTCCCCCCGTTTGTCTTCTCGCAGTCGCTGTGAGCGCTTGCCTTGTAATCAGACTAGCGAGTGTCTGGCCTTGCCTGTGAGAATTACCTACTACCACCTGACATTCCCCACCAAAATCCCCATTCCCACCAACATCTTCCGCATGGGTCCGTCCAACTCTGCGCTCGGGGACGACGTGGAGGTGGCCATCGTGGACGGTAACCAGGGGGGCTACTTCGCCGCCAAACGCGTGGATCACGGCGGCATCCTGGTGGTCCAGAAACCCATCGCGCTTCCTCAGGACTTCCAAATCTCTCTGGAGATGAAACTTAGCCGATTCGGACACCTTAGCGTTTACCTCTTTAAGATCCGCCTGTTCGTAACTCCCGACGAGCTGAGCGACACCATCACCGAATGAAACCCCCTCTAATGTTGCCTTCAAGTCCTTCTGGAAAAAAACAAAACAAAAAAAATCACACTTATTCGTTTGGAAACACAAATATAAACCGAAATGAAAAACTACCACTAAATGAAAATGAGAAATGTTGCCTTGGAGTAAGTTTAAATTTGCCAACTGGAATTAAATAAGATCTAAAACTTAAACTGAAATAAAAGTAAACAATAATATTTAAGAAAATAACTAGAAATTAAACTACAATTTTATTTTAAATAATACAGTGGTAATAACAATCATAATAAATGTACAAATATATATATATTTTTTTAGTAAAATATGCACATTAGTTTACAAAACTCATTTTTTTTAAGGAAAATATGCATAGAGAGTGGTTCAAAATAAAAAAAGGAAAATGTGCACAAAGTAGTGTATAGAAATGCAATAAATTGAAAGTAAAATATGCACATCAACTGGTTAATAAAGTTTAAAAAAAATAATAAAGTGAGCATAATTACTAGAAATTTTAGTAATTTTTAGTAAAATATGCACATTAGTTTACAAAAACTCATTTTTTTAAAGGAAAATAAGCATAGAGAGTGGTTCAAATAATAATACAAAAAAGTAAAATATGCAAAGTGGCTTGGAAATGCAATAAATTGAAAGTAAAATATATTATATATATATATATATATATAAATAATGTTTGGAAAAAATAATAAAGTGAGCATAATTACTAGAAATTAAACGAAAATTTTATTTCAAATAATACAGTGGTAATAACAATCATAATAAATGTACAAATATATATATTTTTTTTAGTAAAATATGCACATTAGTTTTCAAAAACTAGTTTTTTTTAAGGAAAATATGCATAGAGAGTGGTTCAAAATAAAAAAATGGAAAATATGCACAAAGTAGTGTATAGAAATGCAATAAATTGAAAGTAAAATATGCACATCAACTGGTTAAAAAATAAAAGTGAGCATAATTACTGGAAATTAAACAAAAAAAAAGTAAAATAATACAGTGGTAATAGCAATCATAATAAATGTATTATTTTATACAAAAACTTACTAAAAAACATGTTGTTTTTTTGGAAAATGATTTAAAGTGATTTTAAAATGCAGATGTAAAACATTTCAGTTAAATTCGCACATCAAGCGCATGGAAAATCGCAATACTTTAAAAAGTTTCAGTAAAGTATGTACAGTAGTAGAAATAAAACAAAAGGAAATTCATTTAAACAAAATACTGTGTTATCAGTAAAATATGCACATGACCTGATTAAAAATTTGCAAAAACATTGTCAGTAATACACATTTACATTACATTTAGTTTGTTTAGCAGACATATATATAATTTATTTTTTATTTTTTATTTTTTTTAGGAAAATAAGCATAGGGAGTGGTTCAAAATATGCAAAAGTGGCTTAGAAATGCAATAAATTGAAAGTAAAATATGCACATCAACTGGTTAATAATGTTTGAAAAAATAATGAAAGTGAGCATAATTACTAGAAATTAAACTTACATTCAATTTAAAATAAATGCTGATTTAACAGATTTTTTACAGTGGTAATAACAATCATAATAAATGTAAAAATATATATTTTTAGTAAAATATGCAAACTCATTTTCAGGAAAATTTGCAGAGTGGTTCAAAATTTTGCCAAAAAAGTAAAATATGCACAAAGTGGCTTAGAAATGCAATTAATTGAAAGTCAAATATGCACATCAACTGGTTAAATAAAAGGATTTTCAGTAAAACATGCCCTAGTTGTAAAAAAAAATATAATAAAAAGAAAACAGATGGAAAAGAAAAGGAATAGAGAAATCTATTTTTTTTATAATATTTTAGAAAAGATAGTTGACAAAAAAGAACAGTTTTTTTATTTTAGAAAAGCAAAGGTAGAAAGAGAAACAGAATAGAGAGTGCTAGATTTAGAGGGTCGAATAAAGACGAAAAAGATGTGGACAAAAGTGCATAAAAATGCAGAATAAAAAATTCTGTTCGTAAAATATGCACATCAGTTGGTTAAAAAAATCTTAAATGTAACATTTAATTTATTTGAAATGCATATGAAGTGGTTAAAAAAATCTGTAATTTTCAGTAAAACATGCATTATAGCAATAAATTACAAAAACGTTTTCAGTAAAATATGCACAAAATTATTTTAAAATGCAATAAATAAAAAAAAATTCAGTTAAATATGCACATCAAGTGCATAGAAATTGCAATACTTATAAACATTTTCAGTTTTTAGTAGAGTATACACAGTTGTAATTCATTTAAAACACATTTTCAGTAAAATGTGCACAATAAATGTAACAAATAATTTTCAGTAAAATATGCACAAAATCATTTAAAAATGTAAAAAATGTTAAATTAGCACATCAAGTGCATACAATTTTCAGTTAAGTATGCACAAAGAAAAAATGTTTAATTAATTTAAAAACTATATTTTCAGTAAAATGTGCACATGAAGTGGTTCAAATTTAAGTGGTTTTAAATAAAAAAATAAATTAAAATAAATTAGATAAAAAATATATTTTTTGTAAAATATGCCCATCAATTGCTTAAAAAATCTTAATAAATATAAAACAATTAGATTTTTCTTTAAAATATGCGTGTTAAAGTGGTTTTAAATTAAATTACAATTAAATTCAAATAAATTGAAAAGTTAATGAATTTAATTCATTATAATTTAATTCAAATTAATGAAAACAAATTACATTTTTGCTTGGAAAAAAATGTTTTTTTTTTCAGTAAAATATGCACAAAGTGGCTTTAAAATAAATTACATTTAAATAAATTAATTAATAAAGATAAATGAAATTAAAAAAAGGATTTTCAGTGAAATATGCATTTTTAAAAAAGTGGTTTTAAAAAAGCAATAGATCAGTAAAATATTCACATCAATTGGTTAAAAAAATCTTAATAAAGATTTTCAGTAAAATATGCACAGTGGTTAAAAATTCACAATGTAAAAATGCGATTTTCTTTGAAATATGCAAGAGGTTAGAAAAACCTTAAAATCAGTCAAATACACACACACACACACACACACACACACACACACATATATATTATTGTAAAATATACACATCAATTGGTTAAAAAACATTCAGGAAAATATGCATAGTGTTTTAAAATGGTTTAAAAATACAATAACTAAAATTTTTTTTTGTAAAATATGCACATCATTTGTTAAAAAAACAACAACAGTAAAATATGTAGTGATTAAAAAATTCACAATAAATATTTAAAAAAATATTTTCTCTAAAATATGCATATAAAGTGGTTAGAAACATCTTAAAATCAGTAAAATATGCTCAAAGTGGTTTAAAAATACGATAAACTAAAAACCAATGCTTTGCGTAAAATATGCACATCGATTGGTTAAGAAAATCTTAATAAATGTAAAACACAATAAATACAAAAATGTTTTCTGTGATGTATGCACATATGAAGTGCTTAAAAAAAGTAATAAATGAAAAAATAAATGATTGTCAGTTAAATACACAGTGTCCAAAATTGTAACAAATTTAAAAAATAATAATTTCAGCAAAATATACACAAAGTGGTTTATAAAAACTGATAAAAAAATCATTTAAATTAGTGCAATGCATATAAAAATGTTGAGTAAAATATGTACATAAAGTGGCAAAAATTAATACCTGAAAAAAAAACCGCAGACAAAAATGCTTTTCACATTTCACTCAATATATTGTTCGGTTTGTTTCATTTAAAGCTCTTTTACATGATCATTCATAAATATGATACCAATTGAGACTTGAAGGCAACATTATTCATTTTTCAGATGGGAAAATATGCTGTTCATGTATCAAACCTGCTGTTCATTATTTTTATTACATACTGAAGCTCAAACTGTGATCAATGTATGTCCTCAGCCACTAGATGGCGCTTTTAGGCAAAGCAAATCAACTGGAGTCAAAATCAGTATATCCTTAGGATTTTTGTTTCTTTTTATTATTCTATTATTTTTAGTCCTTCATTTTCTAATAAAATTGTACTGACTGTAGCAATCCTCGTTGTATTTTCTATACATAAATAGATTTTTCTTTTACTTTGTTGTGTGAAAAAGTGACAGGAAATGAAACGCGAGTCTCCCGCACATGTACACCAGTTTATTAACATTTAATTAGTCATGTAGCGAGCTTCCATTAATCATTAAAGCGGTTAGCCGGATAATTAGCCAGGCATTTGAACTCTTTAGTCTGTGTTTAAAGGCTACATTAGCCGCTAATCCACCAACAGACGGACTGATCTGATCACATCCAGCTTTGAAGGAAAAAAAAGATGCTAACTGCTAGTTTAAATGCTGCTATGCTAGTGCTAAGATGCTCTAAATCAGGGGATAGACAGGGTTTTATGTCAGCTACATCTTGTGTTTGTTACACATGCTCTTTTGAAGCTAATACTTTATGCTGCTTTATTAATTCATATTGCAGTGAAACAAAACATTATATACGTCAACTTGGTAAATTGGGAAAATAAACAAACAATAGTAACAATTAATACAAAATCAGAAAAAAACAGTAAAATATGTACAAAGTGGTTTTAAATAAATAAAAAGTAAATTCAAATAAATTCGAAAAAAAAATTTTTGTTGGTAAAATATGCCCATCAATTGCTTAAAAAAATAATAAATTAAATGTAAAACAATAAACAAATTGCACTTAAATAAATTAATAAATATAAATGAAATTAAAGTTTTCCATAAAATATTCACATTATAATAAATTACAATTAAATTAAAATAAAATAAATTAAAAAAAAAGTTTTTTTTTCATAAAATATGCACATCAGTTGCTGGAAAAAAAAATCATAATAAATGTTTAAAAAAAAATCTGTAAAATATGCACAAAGTGGTTTTAAAATAAATTACTTTTAAAAAATGTATTAATAAAAATAAACAAAATTAAAAAAGGCTCTTCATAAAATATCATCAATTGCTTAAAAATCTTAATAAATGTAAAACAATTTGATATTTTTGTAAAATATGTGAAAAAGTGGTTTTAAAATAAATTACAATTAAATTAAAATAAATAGAAAAATAAATGTTATTTTTTGTTTTAGTAAAATGGTTTTGTAAAGTAACGTGTTTTTAAAATAAATTACAGTTAAAATAAAATAAATAGAATATTATTATTATTATTATATTATTATTATTATTATTATTATTATTATTATCATCATCATCAATTAATAAAAACAAATTAAATAAAAAATTATATATATATATAATAGTATATCAGTTGTTTGGAAAAAAATCTATTTTGTCAAATTTGCACAAAGTGGTTTTAAAATAAATTACAATTAAATTAAAATAAATAGAAAAATAAATGTTATTTTTTGTTTTAGTAAAATGGTTTTGTAAAGTAACGTGTTTTTAAAATAAATTACAGTTAAAATAAAATAAATAGAATATTATTATTATTATTATATTATTATTATTATTATTATTATTATTATTATTATCATCATCATCAATTAATAAAAACAAATTAAATAAAAAATTATATATATATATAATAGTATATCAGTTGTTTGGAAAAAAATCTATTTTGTCAAATTTGCACAAAGTGGTTTTAAAATAAATTACAATTAAATAAATGAAATAAAAAAAGGTTTTTCATAAAATATGCACATAATTTGCCTAAACATCATAATAAATGTTCAAAAGATTTTTATTTTATTTTTTTAGTAAAATGTGCACAAAGTGGTTTTAATTTTTATAAAAGATGCACATCAATTGCTTAAAATATGTCATAAATGTAAAACAATTTACTATTTCTGTAAAATATGTACAAAGTGGTTTCAAAATAAATTACAATTAAATTAAAACTGAAAAATAAATTAATAAAAACAAATTAAATGCATAAATTCCATTTAAATAAATTAATACAAATAAATAAATTAATACGTTTTTTTCAGTAAAATATGCAAGAAGTGGTTTTAAAATAAAGAACATTTAAATTAATTAATACAAATAAATGAAATTTAAAAAGGTTAAAAGGTTTTTCATTAAAATATGCACATCAATTGTTGGTTTCAAAATAAATTACAATTAATTTAAAATTAATAGAAAAATTAATTATTACAATTATTAAATCAGTTGCTTGAAAAAAAAACAATAAATGTAAAAAATGTAAAATATGCACAAAGTGGTTTTCAAAAAGCAACAGATTCTAAGTAAAATATGCACATCAATTAGTTACAAAAATAAAAAAAACAAAAATCGGTTAAATTGGTTAAAAAAATCTTAATAAATAAAGATTTCCAGTAAAATATACAGAGTGGTTAAAAAAAAAAAAAAAAAATATATATATATTTTTTTTTTTTTTTTCTTTAAAACATGCATATGAAGTGAATAAAACATCTTAAAGTCAGTAAAATATGCACAAAGCAGTATTAAAAATGCACTAAATTCTGAATAAAATATGCACATCAGTTGGTTACAAAAATTCTCTAAAATATGCACAGTGGTTAAAAAGTTCACAATAAATGTAAAAAAAAATTGACTTGGTAAATTGGGAAAATTAAACAACAATAGTAACAATTAATAAGAAAAGATTGCTTAACTATAAAGCCCAATATGTTAGCTTTAAGATGGAACAACAATTGTCTGTTATTATGGCCAATAACTGATAAAAGGCTGATGTTAAAAATGTATCATGTTTTGTCTGAATACATTAAATATAAAACCCTAATTTTAGAACTTTTTTTTATTTAAACTGTAAATTATTAGTCTGTATTAAAATGGTGATGCTTCCCAAGGAAAAACCATCCACTGCACTGTGATATGCTGCAATTGCTGCAACATACACTTTCAGAGTTGAAGGGGTCAGCCTGCGCTCCAACTTCTCCTGCAGGAAGGAAAGCACCACTCCGATCGAACATCTCTGTGGGTCCTCTCTGCGTGAGGAGCACCAGTCAACAAACAGACCCCACCTCAGAGCATAGGCCTGCCTTGTAGAGGGGGCCTGAGTGATAGTGTCTACCACGGCCTGGGGAAGGCCAGTGAGGTCTACCGCGTCCCGTCCAGAAGCCGCAGGTGTAGGTTCCATAGATCGGGGTGTGGGTGCCAGATAGTGCCCATCCCCTAAAAAAGTAGGTCCTTCCTCAGGGGAATCTTCCAGAGAGGGGCTGCTAGGTCCGGGTGGGCCAATATGGCACAACCAGCAGGACCTGCTCCTCGTCCTCCCTGATCTTGCGCAGGGTCTGTGCAAGGAGGCTCATTGGGGGAAAGACGTACTTAAAGGGGACCCCGAGGCCAGCTGCCGTCCCCTGCCGAGGGGAGCCTCGTGAGGGACTAAAAGAGCTGGCAGTGGGAGGACTCCTGGGAGGCAAACAGATCTATCTGAGCTTCCCCAAATTAACTCCAAATGAGCTGGATTGCCTGGGGATGGAGTCACCATTCTCCAGGAAGGGTGAGCTGTTGTGAGAGCACATCGGCTGCACGATTGAGTTGTCCTGGGATATGAACAGCACCCAGTGATTTGAGCCTTGCCTGTATCCAAGGGAGGAAATGGTGGGCGAGTTGTGGCATGCGATGGGAGCGTAGACCACCGTGGCAGTTCATGTACACAATTTTTGCGCTGTTGTCCGTACGGACCAGCACATGCTTGTCGCACAGCATCGGAAGAAACCGACATAAGACGAGAAGCACTGCTAGCAACTCGAGGCAACTGATATGCCACAGCAGTCAAGGTCCCGTCCAGGAGCCCAGGGCTGCTTGCCCGTTGCAAACGGCACCCCAGCCCACAATGGAGGCATCCGTGTTGACCACAACATGCCTTGACACCTGTCCTAAGGGCACTCCCGCCCATATAAAGACAGGGTCTGACCAAGGGCTGAATAGGCGGCGACATTCCGGGGTAATGCCAGCCTCGATTGCATCCTTTGCCAGAAGAACAGCAATCTCACACACAGAACAGACGCATCTGTCACTCAGGAAAAGAGCTCGGGGCGAGAGGCCCAGAGACAGAGGAAATTGCTCTTTTTGTGAATAGGTGGGTACCACTAATCCGGAGGTCAGTGGCAGCTGAGAACACAGAAGGTGTGGGGATGCAGACAATCTCCGTGTGCAGGACAGAGGCATCCATGTCTGAGTGGACAGATGTGAATAGGATGCCTTTAAACCTGGGCAGGCGCCTCGCAAACTGAATCGCATAGCCGAGGTGTACCATCCGGATCGACCAGCGAGATGGGCTGGGACACTCTAGCCAAGCCTCCAGCCTGCATGCAAGTGGGATCAGTGGAGCGTTGACCGACGTGTCCACGGTGGGGCAGCCTGGGGGGAAGGGAAAGGGGACTGAACCCAGACGGAAGGACATTCTGGAGAAGTCAGGCTGCTCGGCGTAGCGCTTAACTTCTTCTCTGGTTCCCGTGATGGTGAAACCAGGCTCCGAGTCCGAGGAGGCAGAACGTCGCTCAGGAAAAGAGCTCAGGGAGAAAGGCAAATTGGAAATTGCTTAATTTCCAATCCAGAGGTCAGTGGCAGTTGAGAACACAGAAGGTGTGGCGGCACAGATGTTGACGTCCACCAAAGAGCAATCTCCGCCATCTCTGGGTTGCCTGTATTAGGGCCACTTTGCACCTCTGTGGGTGTTCTTCACAGCCAGAGCCGACGACAGCTTACAGGCTTTGGATGGGAGACACGGATGATTCTGAAAAGTGGCGGCATTTTGCGGGCACAAGTGCACCACAGCCGCACGCTCCACCCGGGGAACATCCACGTACATCCCTGGCTACCGCGTAAGGGGCTTGTCACGTCCTAGTGAGCTTCTCATGAACCTCCAGGAAGAAAGGCGCTGGGGAGGCCCCCAGAAACCAACCATCCAGCCTCAAGAACTCGGGAGAAGGTGGTTTCGACACCTCCAACCCGATGCTCTTGGCTGCCTGAAGGAGCATGGCTGACAGTTTGGCATCTGCCTCCGACAGAGTGGCAACCGCGGTCGTCCACCTCAGCCAGTCCTCTTCTGGAGACGCTAGGTCAGCCACGAGCAAGCGTCACCCTTCTGTAACTCCACGGGGCTGTGGGATAACTCGGACCTCTGTGGGGGCCCAGTGGAGCGTTCCAAATGGTCACCGTGAGGTCAGCCTTTAGCCGGGGCAGTCGAGGAACCTTTGCGGCTCGCCAAACTGGGCCAGGTAGAGGACAAAGGTAACTGTCTCACTAACAAGAGGCAGGACCTAAGTGCAGCTGTAACAGAAGCCAGCGGTAGGTGCTGTGCAGGTAAACCTCACTCCCCTGATCTCAAGAGGTGCACTAGCAACGACGCTAGAGGCTGCGGTCTTTAGCCTCCTTGTTAGTGCGCCCGCCTCCCATGCCAGAAGACCCGGGTTCGAGACCCGCTTGGAGAGGTGTGCGAGTAGGACCCGGGTGTGAAGGGTTACACAGCCATGGTCAAACACTCTCAATGAATGTATGAACTATCCACAAAAGCTACATCAGCGTGTGCTCAGCCCAGACACGTGAGGCATCGATCGTGTCCGTCTAGAGAAGTTAGGAAGCTACCACACCCAGAGGCGCACAGTTGGAAAGACATCCCGAGGGAATACTCTCGACAACCATGATTGAGAAATTTGCCCTTTTAGACCTGGTTTGCCCAGGGAAGGACAAAAGCACGGCTGTGCACTCGACTTGCTGGAGTGCAAGCACCGGTAACACTGGGACGCAGGGCGGCGCCGGCAGCAGCAGCAGCAACAGCAATCACCCTTTCTTTTTTCTTTCTTCTTCAACTCGCTTGCGGCAGTCAAAGGCTCCAAAGCAGAAATCTGAATGAGTGGATTCACGCCAGCATCTTATATACCCGTATGTACAGGGGAGTGGCGCTGCATGCAAATTCCACTCGCCAATGTTTATTGGCCTTTGCAAAATAGAGCAGAAAAGTTAAAAAATTAACAAGTTTTCTCCAACATTTAAATAATGGATGCTTACATTGTCATCTATGATGTACAACACAAACACCTCTGCTAAAATCTCAGAAAAAGTAGTCTGGGCTTTCATAACCGTTTAATAGTTTTTACATCTATTTTTTTCCTTTTATTAAGATTTTTTTAACCAATTGATGTGCATATATTTTACTGAAAAATATATATATTTAGCAATTTATGACACTATATATGCATGTTTCTTTACATTTATTGTGAATTTAACCAGATTTTAACTATTTTTACATCTGTTTTGTTACATGTATTAAGATTTTTTTAACCAATGAATGTGCACATTTTACTGAAAAAATGTAATTTAATTACATTTTTTTTAAAATATTTTTATTTATCGCCATATTGACACTATTTATAACTATTTTTTTACATTTATTGTGAATTTAACCTGTTTTTTTAAAACTATTTTTACTTTTTTTTTTTTTTTACATTTGTTAAGATTTTTTTAACCAGCTGATGTGCATATTTTACTGAAGATTATTTTTTTTACTTATTGCAATTTTTGACACTATAAATGCATGTTTTGAATTTATGTGCATATTTGACTTTTAATTTATTGCATTTTTAAACCACTTTATGCATATTTTACTGATTTTTGTATGATTTAGTACGATCGCATACGTAACGTCGTAGTGAACGACTGAGGAGGAACTGGTTAAATTTATAATAAATGTAAAAAAAAAAAATAAACATGCATGTATATAGCGTAAAAAAAAAATCATCTTCAGTAAAATATACACATCAATTGGTTACAAAAATCTTGATCATTAATTTTAGTGATCAAATATTTTCCTGGTGTAGAAAAAAAATAATATTACATGTAATAAATGGATGTAAATGTTGTGTTTTAAGCATATTTTAGTCGACTAATTTACTATTTTCTCCCTGGAATCATGCCGGATTGGATTTCAATTAGAGTAATTGAGCTAGGTGGTGTTTCTTTGGTTTTCTTTTGCTCTCGGCGTCTCACACAAACACACACTTTCTGACAGTGAATTATGGGATACTGGTCTTTGGACAGTGGTCTGAACAATTTGTGGCTCAGCTACATGGCCGCTGTGCACCGAGAAATGATGGGCCGCAGTGTTTGTGTTGGTTTGCTATCAAGACACTGACTATAAATAATAATTACCAAAAGAGAAAAAGAAGAAGTTTCTGCTTGACCAGAAACACGGCCCGTCCAAAAGCCATGTTTTTCCCCTCAAGTCACACATCGGGATTTGGCGTTTTGGCCCACGTGAGGCCTTGATGTTAGCTTTGATGTTAGCTGAGAGCTCTCGCCGCTCGCCCCTCTTTCTGTCGTGCACAAGTTGGGTATTATAAGCAGGGAGAACATTTTGTGGCTTTGGCTCAGGCCTAAGCTAAACGTGGACCCACCCGCTAATTGCTAATTACAGGTCTGTGCCCAGCGGTGGCTTGACTTCTCTGTCAGGGGCTTCTCTCCTCTCCTGTCGGACGTAACCCGATCTGAGCTTTGGGCTTTCGCTGCAGCTCCTGCATCCGATCAAAGGGGGAACTAATCATGGCACGTCTGCAGGAACAGATGCATACGTTTCAGCACATTTCGCTATGTTTCACTACAGCCTGAACGCTAGCCGTGAGCCTAAGCTTGTTATGCACCCATATTAATATAATCAGACAATAATTGTTTTAATTGGCCGTGTAAAAATTGTTAAAAACTGGATAAATATAAAAAAAAACATGCAAATATAGTGTCAAAAAATTGCAATAAATAAAAGACATTTTCAGTAAAATATGCACATCAGTTGGTTATAAAAATCTTAATAAATGTAAAAAATAGATGTAAAAATTGTTACAAATGAACGTAAAAAAACATGCATGTATAGTGTCATTTATTTGGTGTAAAAAAAAAGTATTTTTTTTTTGTTTATTTTATGACATTTTGTATTAACTACAAATGTGTATTTTGTCTAGAAATTAGTTTTATTTTTTTTTCGTATGAAAAATCGTATAATTTTTTTAATGAATTTTAAATAAATTAAATTCGGATATATTAAAATAAATTAATTAAAAGCTTGTTTGTTTTATTTATATTAAACAAAATATTTTACAATTTCTAAACTTATATTTTGTATTAATATTATTTCAAATTAAAAATCAAAATTAATATGTAATAAAAAATTTTTTTTAGTGTTTTATTATTTTATATTTTTTAAAATGCACATTTTGTATTGAATTTATTAAAACTGTATAATTTGTCTAAATAAGTTGTCTAAATACAAAATAAATTTTAGCAACCAAATAATTTCTTTCTGATGTAGCAAAAAATATAAAAAAGTACCTTTAATTTTGGATTAATAAAAATATTAGAAAATCTTAATTTTTTAAATTATTTAAATTATGATATTTTTAAGTAATTAATTAAAAGCTAATTTGTTTTATTCATATTAAACTAAATATTGTAAAACTATATAAAATTCTAAACTTACATTTTGTATTAATATTATTAAAATTGTAGATTTTTTTGGCAAAATAAATGACAAATTTTAGTGTTTTATTTATTTTTGACAAAATATTGTACTTTCTTTTACATTTTGTATATAAATTAATTTATAAAAATGTATTAAAATTGTATAATTTTAAATAAATTGTCTAAAATCAAAATTAATTTTAGCCAACCAAAAAAATAAATATTTTTTTTCTGGTGTAGCAAAAAAAAAAAAAAAAAAAATCATATATACAGATTACTTTTTATATGTCAACCTTAAATTTTATCTAAATTAATTCAATGTTTTATTTTTAATTTAGACAAAATTTTATAAAATCTTAATGTTTAAAATTATTCAAATATTGATGTTTTGTTTAAACAAAACTAATTTTAATCTTTATTTTTTTTATTAAACAAAATTAAAGTGTAATTATTAATTTCACTTTAATATTTATTTATTTTTTTTTTTTTTTACAAAATAAGTTAATAATTGAACATTCTGTATTCAATTATTACAATGTATATTTAGTCTAAAACTAATTAGTGTTTTCTTTTTAGTTAAAACATACAATTTTAAAAATTTTGCATTACAGCGATTAAACAAAACTATTTCTGGGTTTATTTTTTATTTAGACAAAATATAACATTTTATCATTTAGAATTGCTTAAATTGTTACAAATGTTTTTATACAGTATGAATAATTAATATTCCTGTTGAGATTTGTTAAGAAGGACATTTAAATGATTAGTGTGTTATATAATGTATGACAGTTATCTAAATATATATCCAATAATTGACTAATACCTAATAAATTTAAAAATGCAATGAGAATTATGTAGGAGAAGCAATTGGATATTGAAGAGAACTCGTCTGCGAGTCTCCAAAGTCTGTGTTTGATTACCAAAATGTAGTTTTAAATAAAGTCTTAGAGTTGTCTTGTCAAGACATTCAGGATTTAAAGCTCCCTCGTTCCATAAATTCCACAGAGATTTTGGGATACCGAACCGGGAATGCACAGCTAAACCAAACATTTTTTGGGAAAAAGTTTTACATCAATGTCACAACTTCGAAAAAGCATCAAAAAACCATGAGTGGCTAACAGGAAACCCGACCACCAATTCTCTTGTGGTGTGATTCTTGGCCTCGCGTCGTCTTCGGTTCTGATTTTTACCCCCTGAAAACCTGATTGTTTGTGTTATGAGCTCCATATTAAGAACGGCCAGTGTATTTGTGCAAATAATATTTATACAGTAAAGGTTTCACCCGCCCGCTGGGTGCTTGGTTCTGTGGTGGGTTCTGCTGGAAAGCGTCCGGTCGTTGGAGAGCTTCGACTGTGAAGGAAGATTATTTTACCCAGTCATCACCAGAGATCACGGCCTGTTTGCTCGGCTCGTCTCACAATGGGCCCTACTGTGTTTGGAGCGCTTTGGCATTTTAGCGTGTCGTCATTGAGAACGGTGCCGACAGGGGGAAACCGAATCCCGCATCATTAGCATGTATATTCCTCTGGCAGAGCCCAGAAGAAGCTGACATGTAGCTCAGGACAAAGGTCAGTGGCTTGGTTCTGCTTCAGACGCTTGTGTGTTGTCTTCCTCCAGCAGGCCGAGGGTCGATCGGGCCGACATCATCCGCTGCGTGAAGTCCTGCCAGCCCAACGACATCTCCTGTGTGCTCAACCCCATCCTCTCCATCTCGCACACGGCCATCTCGCTCCCCACCTTCAGAGAATTCAACAAACCGGAAGGTACGACCACGATTTCCAGTTCTATCGATGACTTTTTAATGTAAATGTAAATATATGATGCAAATGTGGTGTTTTTGTTGTTGTTAAAATAATTGAACGTTTAATTGCTCAAGTTAAAACTGTTAATCCTAAAACATACTCGACACAAGCTCCACTTTGAACAGCACTGCATTCTGAGATCTGTCAGACTAAACATTATAACTGCAAGTATGTGTTGTCACCACCAGGGGCACTATACTGGAATCTATAATAGATAAATAGATAGATAGATAGATAGATAGATAGATAGATAGATAGATAGATAGATAGATAGATAGATAGATAACTGAGCGACAGACAGACAGATAAACTTGTACAATAGACAGACAGATAAAATTATACAACAGACAGACAGATAGACAGACAGATAAAATTATACAATAGACAGACAGACAGATGGACAGATAGACGCAGACAGACAGACAGACAGACAGACATATAGATAGATAAAATTATACAACAGACAGACATATAGATAGATAAAATTATACAATAGACAGACAGACAGACAGATGGATAGATAAAATTATACAACAGACAGACAGACAGATAGATAAAATTATACAATAGACAGACAGACAGATAGATAAAATTATACAATAGACTGACAGACAGACAGACAGACAGATGGATAGATAGACACAGGCAGACAGACAGACAGACAGATAGATAGATAAAATTATACAATAGACAGACAGACAGATAAAATTATACATTAGACAGACAGACAGATAGATAGATAAAATTATACAATAGACAGACAGACAGACAGACAGACAGATAGATAGATATAATTATACAACAGACAGACAGACAGATGGATAGATAGACACAGGCAGACAGACAGACAGACAGATAAAATTATACAATAGACAGACAGACAGACAGATAGATAGATAAAATTATACAATAGACAGACAGACAGATAAAATTATACATTAGACAGACAGACAGATAGATAGATAAAATTATACAATAGACAGACAGACAGACAGATAAAATTATACATTAGACAGACAGACAGATAGATAGATAAAATTATACAATAGACAGACAGACAGACAGACAGATAGATAGATAGATAAAATTATACAATAGACAGACAGATAGATAGATAAAATTATACAATAGACAGACAGACAGACAGACAGACAGATAGATAGATAAAATTATACAATAGACAGACAGACAGATGGATAGATAGACACAGGCAGACAGACAGATAAAATTATACAATAGACAGACAGACAGACAGACAGATAGATAAAATTATACAATAGACAGACAGACAGATAAAATTATACAATAGACAGACAGACAGACAGACAGACAGACAGACAGATAGATAGATAGATAGATAGATAAAATTATACAATAGACAGACAGACAGACAGACAGATAGATAGATAAAATTATACAATAGACAGACAGACAGACAGACAGACAGATAGATAGATAGATAGATAGATAGATAGATAAAATTATACAATAGACAGACAGACAGATGGATAGATAGACGCAGGCAGACAGACAGACAGACAGATAAAATTATACAATAGACAGACAGACAGATAGATGGATAAAATTATACAACAGACAGACAGACAGACAGATAGATAGATAGATAGATAGATAGATAGATAGATAGATAGATAGATAGATAGATAGATAGATAGATAGATAGATAGATGGATGGATGGATGGATGGATGGATGGATGGATGGATGGATGGATGGATGGATGGATGGATGGATGGATGGATGGATAGATAGATAGATAGATAGATAGATAAAATTATACAATAGACAGACAGACAGACAGATAGATAGATAGATAGAT